>CAWUDS030000112.1:441392-494542 GCA_963859935.3 Lathyrus sativus
CAAATAAAATAAAACAATAATTATGGCAATGTGTAGTATAATATCAATAATTAAAAAAAATTATAACATGAAATATCTAAAAATAATAATTGTTTCAAACAAATATATTAGTTAATTAAAATTGAAACCAATGTAACGCCCAAGTGAGTATTAAATATTTTTATTTTATAAGAACAATTAAAAATGACATTTTTAAATATTAAAAATGACCTTTTTAAAAATGAAATAATATATAATATATATAAATAGATAAATTATGAAGTACAATACTAAAAATATTAAAATGATTTAAATTCATTTATTTATTTTCTTTTCAACCATCATCTTTTTCCTCTATAAATTACTATTCAGTATGTATAAAATGAATAATGTAAGTCCTAAATCTCAAGAAAAAAATAATAAAAGGTGAATTGCTTACAATGGCCTTCGTGTTAATCAATCGATCTTATTTTTGCTTGATTTTGTTCATTTCTATGGTCTTGCTTTCAGGTATTGAATTAAAGTTTGTTTCTATCTCTCTGGTTGTATTCTTAATATGCGATCAACAAACTCTTACGAACAAAAGATCTATAAATATATTTTTGTTGTTGTTGTTGTAGGTTTATCAAGTGGGGAATATAGCCCTATGGATATAAAATGTCTAGATGGTAATTGTGCGTCTGATGGACAGTGCAATTCAGACTGTCTTAAAAAGGGATTTAAGAAAGGTGGTGTCTGCAGAATAATTTTTCCTAGTTCTAATAAATGTTGTTGTACTATAGGATGATTTACTTTGTCCTTTAAGAAAACTAAATGAATAAATAGCGTACCTAACGTATGTTTCAAATTAGGATTTTGTAAGAATATATATTGCATAAAATAAAGTAATCGTTCAACTTGATTAATATAATCAAGTTCTAATATTCTAGGCATATTTTTTTTTGTTGCAAACTATATCCATGAATATTGATAGTTTAAATTATATCAAATACAAATTTGGATCTAGTCGATATTTTTAGAAAAAAATGGAGTAATATATATAGTGTGTTTGTTTGAATTGTTAAGATTGAAGGAAAAGAATTGGGAGAAAAAGGACTCTAAAAATCAATCACATCCTCATCAATATGTGGTAGGATTTCGGCAGAGAAATTTTTAATTTTTAAGGATACAGTATGGATGATTTTAGCAATCTATGATCCATATAATCAACATTCCACTAAGTTACCAGACATGATTCATTACACACCAAAGAGAAAAATAAATCTTTATCAAGCCAACACACACAAATGTATATGTCATGAAGAAAGTAAAATGCAATTTCTCCACTCGAGTAAGTTATCTCAATTAAGTAATCATACATTGTAAATAAGTCATATCATCAAACGCATGACTAAAACAAATTAATTAACTAGTTTGACCACTTAGGCAACACATATATTCATACATCAGGTTCATGAATAAAATAATATTTTTTAATAAAACTCATTCATCCATCATTAATCATAAAATAAGAGAACTCATCAACGTATTTTAATTTTACTCATTTTAATATAATTTTATTTTATTAAAGCATCCAAACAACTGATAAATATTCCACTGATTCTCATTTCAAAAATTAATATCGATTTATGGTTGTTGCACCCTAAAATTTGCTCAACCTACTTCACTTAGTTTATGTTTCAATTGCATTAGCATTTGCATATAAAGTCATGTACATAGTCTAATCATCTGCATAACATAGCATAGCAAGTTATCCAACAAGGGACCAAGTACTATTCTCATCTCTATGAGCCTATCAAGAGATTATTGTTCAAATTCAGGCCTATCCCAGTCATCAGAAAGAAATTGAAATCTGAGAAGTTAGTGGATCAAGCAGTGGATCTATCTTCTATCTTGAGGGCATTTGAAGACCATCAAAGGAGTTGTGAGCAAGGAATTGAGGTCATGGAGTGTATATAGACATCATGGAATACATGGAGAGTCATTTTGAAAGTGAGACAAGTCATTGATGTGATCACAAGAGTTGCAGTTGAAGACAGTCAACTAGGGTTTCATCTAGGTCAACCCTAGGTCAAATGATTGATTGAAAGGCATCAAGGTCTATTTGAGAGATGTGGGGTTCATCATTTGACATGTAGATATGGATGTGGTGTTTTGCCAAGGAGAAATCAAGAGAAATCAAGAAGAAGAGGAGTTTCTAAATTAGGGTTTCTGTGTAAAATCCCCTGATTTAGGATAAACTTCCAAGAAAGATAATTCAAAATGCAAGCTTCAAATGGATCCTTGGCCAAGACATCAAGGAGATTTATAGAACTCAAGTTATGGTCCTTGCAAGTTACAGGTCATCTGAGGCATCTGAAATTTTGTCTGTGAAAGTTACTTGTCTTCCAAGCACCGTTTACCCCTCAATGGAGTTTCAAATGAATCTTTGGCCAACATGAGAGTTGTTCCTCATTGTCTTAGCTTTCTAGAAAGGTATGGTATGCCTTCATCTGATTTGTGGAACTCTACTTATGACCTTGGCAAGCAAAGGGTATTTTGGTCATTTGAGAATTACAGGTCATTTCAAGCCTATGCCCAAAACTCATACAAGGAAGCTTCAAATGAAAAACTTCACAACATCAAACTTGCTCCAAATGACATTTTGAGTCTAGAAAAGTGATCATGAAAGCTTGGAAATGCTCATAGCTCAAGGTTCCAAAGTTGGTCAATTAAAAGGTGAATTTAATGAATAAAAGTGACCTAAAAATGAGATTTTTCATAACATGTCCAAATGGGATGAAATTATAGGTCATTTTGATTGGGAAGAGTGTTTTAAGACCATTGGCAATAGTGGATATTTGAGTTTAGTTCAGAATTTGGAAGTTATCATTGGTTGCTTATGTATGAAGTTACACATGCTAAAACACAAGGGATTTGTGCACAAGAAGTTTCTAACAAGTTCTAGAGGGTTCCATGAGCATCTATATATTGAGTAGAGTGGATCCAATCATTGGTTGGTGATTCATTTGGTTGAAACTCATAGTTGCATCTCATTCCTCAATTTTGCAAATTCATTCCAAACTCTATCAAAATCTTCATCATTTTCCAAAATTCTTGATCCTATCATCACCTACATTCATCATAGAGCAAGTTTCCATCAAGATCTGGTTGAATTGAAGCAGAATTAGTGTGCTACCAAGGGTATCATCCAAATTGCAAAAGGAATTGGTTACAAGAATCCAAGGGGTTTAAGCAAGAACCAGTGCATACAGAATCAAGATCTTAGTCTATTGATTGCCATTGGAGCATTGTTGAGCTTGAAGTGGTGATTTCCTCCATCTGTTTTCAACTTTAAACCAGGTTAGTATTTCCATCGAATTGGATTAATTTAGTTAGCATGATGTAGGTTGGTTAGGATAAGAATGACCAAGGTAGTTAGAGGAATAATTATGGAGAATTTGGCTGAATTTCATGGAGGTTTTTACATGAGCACCAAAACTGTTTTGACTTAGAACACTTAGGTTAGGGCATGTTAATCTTAGCTAGATAGATTAGAATGATCAGCATAACATGTAGAACACATTAGTGTAAGAGTTAGCAAGAAATCATCAAGGTTGATCTCAGTGTAAAGTGTTGGAACCAAGGTCTTCTACCTATCGGGTTTGGCTCTAGATTGAGTTTTAGAGAAAACTGAAACCATGGAGTTGTGTAGAGGAGAAGATGTAGGGCAGTTTTGGTTTTTGGATGAGAGCATTTAGTTGAGAGATGAGAGAGCACTACGATGATGGTGAAGATTTGTGCATGGAAGCAAATTTCTGAAACCCTAAGTGGCATTTGGAGAAGATGATACAACAACCGTTGGATCAGGCTAGATTGTTTGACTTAGAAACGGATCCAATGGCTAACATTAAAATTGAAAAACGGAGGGAAATGCTGAGTAAGTGAAACTCAGCGTTTCACTTAAAAGCCCTGGGCCTAATCAACTGCTAGCCACACCCCCCAATTATCCAAGGCCCAAACTAATGAACTGAGTTTTTTACTTTCTGCACCATTTTTTGGTTTATTTTGTTTTTGTGTTTTTCTGGTTAGCTGGGCCCAGACGCGCCTTGCTATGCGCACCCCCCAGTCTGGGCCCATCATCCATTTTTCAATGCAAAATAATTGCTGACTGCACCCCTAACCATTCTAAATCATTTTAATTTCTTTTATTTTTGTTAATTGTTTGAAAAATCATAACAAATTGAAAATTCCATATTTTTGAGTGGGTTGTTTTTGCATCTTTTTCTTATTTCTATTAAGAAAATTGTCATGTAATAAAATTAGCATTTTATTTTATTTTTGCATTTTTAGTATATTTTTCTTTTAAATAGGTTTTAGAATGATGTTTAGTTTAATACTTGATCTTGTTGATTTTAGTTTAGCTAGATCCCTTTATATTTTGGACCCATTCTTTTTAGAGTACTTCACTTAGGACTTCAAATTTCATATGAGATTTAATTCATGATTTTAGGACTAAATTTTAGATGGGTTGTTTAGGTGTGATTAGGGGGATCAAAATTAGGGGTTTAGATATAACATAGGTGTAATAAATCATTTCTTTTAGGAGTTGTAGTTTGAATTTTGGGGTATGGGACTATAGGGGTATTAGGGGTAGATAATAGATCCCTTAGAAAGTATTAGCTTCCCCTATTCTACTATTTCTATTAGTATATTGCTTGTATTGGATTGATTTTGTGGTGTGCCCTCTCTGGGGTTATTATTTGACTGTGTGGGGTATTAGGCTTGCTTGGGGTTTGGGTTTGAGCTGAAGACCTTGCTGATAAAGCCCATTGAAGATTAAAAGAATGAAGACCAATTTCCAGAGTTGATAAGGAGTATCTCTTGCTGGCTGGCTTGCTGTTGAAGGTTATAGGATCTAGGGGCTAGGCAAAGCTCTAGAGTAGAAAACTTGCTTCATAAACATGGAAGGTCTTGTATGCCTCCATTCTTTCTCTATGATTCAAAGTCTCTTTTAAATATCCACCTCCTTCCTTTGGAAGGATTAGTGAATGTATTTAAAAGATAGAACTTTTGAGGAAAACTGTCAGTATCATGTTAACAGTCAGTGAGCCACCCTTGGTAGGCAATGACTGTTTAACATCCATTTCATCTTGTTGACTTATATTCATCTTGGAGATTGAGACTTTGAAGAAAATCCCTGATGATTGAAGATAGAGACCTTGCTCGAAGGCTTGAAGATGAAGACTGATGCTTGCTTGAAGCCTGTAGATGGTTGAAGATGACTTGAAGACAGATGTGGATGAAGACTGCTTTTGCTGCTTTTTGCTGTTTATGATTCTTGATGTATTGTTTGAATTTCCCTGACTGTATTGTTTGCCCTTTAACCTGTTAGGTTGAAAGCGAATATTGTTCGCTTTTGCCTGTTGTTTTCTAGGTTCGAGGTTGAGTGGGACTCCCTTGCCTCGCTTGTATTGCTGCATCCATGCATTTTACTGCTTTATTGTATATGCTATTATTTCTGTTTCCATTTATCCCTTAGGATATCTGTTTCTCTCTGCGCAAGAGAGGAGCATGATAGACATTAGGTCTTAACCCATGCATGATAACATTAGGTTTAGTTTGATTTCCTTTGCAACCGCAGGTTAGAGTTCTGTCTCTCCTTTCTCAAACAAACAGAAAAACACAATAAATATTTCAAACACAATAAAAGGACACTTCTTCCGTAAAAGAATGTGAACTCATCAAAACGTCATTTTTGTCCGCTTGGACCAGTAATCAGAAAAACCCTTTTTTCAGAAGGAATAAAAACAATCAAGACAGACTTGTGTCGTACGTGGCCCGAACTACGTTTGCTCTGATCTTTCATGCTGTATGAAATTACGTAGGCATAGGATGCGATATTCCTAGCGAGCAACCTTCCCTCCTTTCCCGTAGGTAGGCGAACTACGTTGACTATGATTTCTCGTTCCAGACGGGAATACGTAGGCATAAAGGTGCGACACTTTGCCGAGTCATTTTATTTTCTTTTAACCCCAGACCTGTAGAGTAGATAGAATAACAATCTTTTCGACCGAAAACAAGCGTGGATCCCGTCGAGTACGACGAACGTGAGGGGTGCTAATACCTTCCCCTTGCGTAACCGACTCCCGAATCCAGGATTTGGTTGCGATGACCATATTCCTTTCCCGTCTTTGCGGTAGGTTTACTTCGAGCGTTTCCTTTCCCCTCTTTGGGATAAATAACGCACTGGTGGCGACTCTTCTGTTCAGCCGGCGCCGATTTTCGCAGTAGCGACAGCTGGCGACTCTGCTGGGGACTCAACGGTTCCCTACGCGAGTCAATCCTAGCGCTTGTTTTCCCGTCGAGGATTTTGTATGGATTTATTTTTTTCTGTATTTTTTTTTCAGCATTACATTATTGTTATTATTGCTGTATTGGGGTGTGACGGGTGTTCTATGATTGAGAGATAAGCCGGACCTGGGCTTGAGTGCACTTAGAATTAGAGTAGAAAGTAGTGGGCGCGTGCCGGCTTTGCTTGCATTAGTGTCCCACAAAATCTACACTCGGACGAGGTTCTTCTGGTTGACTTCTTTTTCTACCCTTTGGGTCGAAGGGGTTGTTGGTTAGTTGGATTGTCGACTCCGGGAGCCGATCATTTGGAAGTTGGCTAAGTGAGGCCTCTTCAGGATTTGATGATGCCACTCCTTCTGGGAATCGTATCATCAACCCTGAAAGTCTGTGACGCCGACGACCGCATAGGATGCCATACCATTGTCAGTTGCTAGGACACCTACCTGTGAGAGGGGTTTGGGGTTATGCAGGTAACTAGACCTTCAGATATCGGTTGTTTCTCGATCTGAGACCTTGGGTATTTATGGACAGTTGAGAGGTCTATCAGAGACCAGTTGAAGTTATGATATGAGGTCTATCAGAGACCAGTCAGAGTTATGTTATGGGGTCTATCAGAGACCAGTGTTGGAGCTTTGTATTGGGTCTGTCCAAGACCAGGGTTTGAGGAATTTTGGAGGGTCTATCTGAGACTTTTGATGTGGTTCAGGCTTCTCAGCCATGGCATTTGGTCCCTGTTGCATGTATTCGCATTTGCATTGTTTGCATAACCATTATCATTGCATCCCATTAACGTGTGTCTATGCTGCAGGTGCATTTGCATATTCCCTGATTCTAGTGCCTGGACTTCTGCTTATCGATCATGGCTGGTTTGAGAAAGACAGTTGCGTACAAGTTGCCTACACCTGACATTACTCCCCTACTTGGTCTGATGTCCCTTGCTGATGAGGAGGTTAGGAGAAGTTTCAGGATGAGTCATGGAAGATTGTTGAGACTGGTCTGCAAGCCAACGACTGTTGAGATGAATGGGTTGTACACCTTGATGCAATTCTATGATTCTGCATTGAGATGTTTCACGTTTGCTGACTTTATTTTGGGGCCTATCGTGGAAGAATATGCGGAGTTTATCGAGCTGCCGGTACAAAATAAGGTTCCCTTTATTCACTCTGCCGCTGAGCCCAAGCTGGAGGACTTAGCTAAGGGCCTTGCACATGAACGCTGCTGAACTATTAGTGACTTCTTGGCTTGGGGTTCCAGGTTTCTCCCTTGATTTTCTGGTTGGCAAAGCTCAAGAGTACGCCAAAAGCGGGTGCTGGATAGTCTTTAATGCTATCTTGGCTCTATGCATCTACGGAATAGTGTTGTTTCCCAACTTACCCAATTTTGTGGACTTGACGCTTTTCATCTGTTTGCTGCTGGCAACCCGGTACCCACTTTGGTTGGAGATCTCTATCATTCATTGCACTACAAAAATGAAAATAGAAGAGGAAAGACTATTTACTGTTGTGCGCCGCTGTTGAACATGTGGTTTAAGAGCCATCTCCCCTGAAGGGACCTTTTGTAGATAGTGCTACTACAGCTGATTGGCCAGAGCGCCTGATGAGACTATCTTCTTGAAGACATCGAGTGGTTTGGTCGAGACTTGTTAGGATCTGAGCTTATTTTCAGTTGTTCGGGGTATCCTAATGTTCCTTTGATAGGGAGAAAGGGTGTATCAATTATAAGCCATCTCTGTTTGTTCGCCAGTTTGGATACGCGTTGAAGAACCCACCTCAGGAGGAGGGAGTACAGGAATCTCTGTACTTCACCGGTGATTTGAATGGAGAGTTACTAGCCAAGCTTCAGCATGCCTGGATGCGTATCAACAGAAGAGGGGAAACCACTGTTGGGGAAGAACGATTGTCAGGCTTATACACCCTACAAAGTTTGGATCCAAGAAAGAGCAAGACAGTTGCTGATGCCATTTCCAGCTGCACCAGTCCCTGTTCATATTCCGGTGGAAGAACCAACCACTGTTACTATGGAGGTCTACGAGCGAGTTGTAAAAGAAAAAGAAGCCTTGATGAAGATCAATGAAGGGTTTAGAAAAGGAACTGGCTCAGATGCGTAGTGAGAAGAACAAGGCAGTGCATTCTTTCCAACAGCAGATCGAGTTAGTAAACAGGCTAGGTGCTGAATTGAATGAAGAGAAAAAGAAGCGCGAACGTCCGGGGAAAGAATTCAGAAGCTCCCATGACATGTTGGAGTCCAAAAAGAAAGCACTCGATGCCCGCCCACCGGAAATCTCTTCTTGTAACAAGACGTGGAATGCTACGCTAACCAACAACAAAAAGAGGGAAGACAAATTGAAGCAGCAAATTTCCGAACTCGAAGAACAGTTGAAGGCTAGCACTAAGAAGTATGAAGAGGAGGTGATGGCAAGATATAGTCTCCAGAATGCATTGAACAAGGCCATCGAAGGCAAGAAAG
Source organism: Lathyrus sativus (assembly GCA_963859935.3). Taxonomy (NCBI): domain Eukaryota; kingdom Viridiplantae; phylum Streptophyta; class Magnoliopsida; order Fabales; family Fabaceae; genus Lathyrus; species Lathyrus sativus. The sequence goes on from CAWUDS030000112.1 coordinate 450,171, forward strand.
AAGCTGTGTCTCAGAAGCGGAAGCTAGAGGATCGCTTCGGAGAAGGGGCATGGGAAGAATCTGCTGGTGATTTGCGACGTGTTCTCAAGCGAAGAGATCTACTTGTTGAGGGTCTGCTCACAACACGACCAAGTCATCCAGAGACTAAGAAGTTACTAGAGGAATACTAGGCATATGGGAGTACTTAACCGTTTCATGTATATGCTTTATTTGCATTTGTGCTGACCATCACCCGGATTGTTGGTCGAGGTTATGCCTTCTTATTGTACACTCAGTGATATTGTATTCTGTGGCTTAATGGATTTTCTCTGCAATATATGAGGTGTTTTCTATGATTCGGCTCCGATCATCGTATTGCTAGCACTGTCACCACACTGGCACATTCGCACTAGAATCGGGGAATGACATTCCCTAATGCACAGACACATATTGCATTGCATTCCCAGTCATATTGCATTATAGGTGATTATTGAACTGTATCTCATTTCCTGCACTGTACCAGGTCTTTTCAGGATTGAAAGTCAGCGCCCGCACCGATACTCCACTCGTACCAACTGCCGAAGAATTATGGATCAGATGCAAAATGAAATGCAGGACATGCGTGAGAAGCTGGCGCTCTTCATGCAGACAATGGAGACCATTGCGAAAGGGACAGGAGAATTTGCAAGCTTTGGTGCAGCCTCTGTTGGTAAGAAATGCTGGGCACGGAAATGAGGATCATCAGTCTGTGCGAGTTGACACTGTTCACGGGGATGGTACTCTCCCACACCGGTGGCTCCACCTGTGGTAAACATACCTGCTGTCAATGTGAACAACGGCGCTGCTTGCCTTGCGGAACGGTAACGTTGGAATTGGGAACGAGACTGTCGTCAACAACGTTGGGCTCGGAGATGTCAACCTGGGTGATAATATGGGGGGCAATGGCTTCGGTAATAATGGATTCGGCTTCAATGACCAGGGGTTTGATCATACTGGGAAGTACGGCTTCAAACGCTCAGGGCTTCGGACAGGACGGATTTGGTATGACTAATCAGGGTTATGGCGGATTCGGAAATGGAAATGGCGCTGGGTTAAGGGCTTTTGGACCTGCAGGAGTCGCTCCGGGGTATGGTAACAGGGGGCGAGGCCCCGTAATGAATCAGACTAGATTTGACCGTAACAACGGGTACGATGGATACGGAAGACTGGGGTACGGTAATTGGCAAGAAGATCAGCAAGAGGATGCTTTCTCCGGTGGAGGTTTTGAAGGTCCTATGGATGACTCTCAGAGAATCAGGATGCTCGAGGAGCAGATGAGGGGGGGTCGTGAATCAAAGTGCTGTGGGCTTAGATATGACAACAATGGGTCTGGTGCCTGGTTTGAGGGTACCAATAAAATTCAAAGCTCCCACATTCGACAAATATAAAGGGGGACACCTGTCCAAAAGTGCACGTGCGGTCATACTATAGAAGGATGTCGACGTATTCAAATGATGAGAGGATGCTAATGCATTTCTTTCAAGATAGCTTGTCTGGTCCTTCCCTTGAGTGGTATATGGGATTGGAACCAACTCAGATAAAGACATGGAAGCAGCTGGCTGAAGCATTTGTGGCTCACTATAAGTACAACAGTGACTTGGCACCCACCGGGTCCAATTGCAGGGGTTGTCCCAGAAGAAGGGCGAGAGCTTCAAAGAGTATGCGCAGAGATGGCGCGACATGGCTGCTCGAGTTCATCCTCCTTTGGAGGACAAAGAAATGAATGATATGTTTCATAGGAACATTCACTGGCATGTTTTATGACAAGTTGTTTCATACCTCTTTGGGCAGTTTCTCAGACTTAATCCTGATGGGAGAGAAGATTGAAAGCAACATTAAACAGGGAAGGTTCCAAGCTGAGGAATCCACTGCAGCCGGCAGTAACAGAAGGGCTTTCGGTGGGCGCCGTCAAGGTGATGCACCCTAAAATTTGCTCAACCTATTTCACTTGGTTTATGTTTCAATTACATTAGCATTTGCATATAGAGTCATGTACATAGTCTAATCATCTGCATAGCATAGCATAGCAAATCATCCAACCAGGGACCAAGTATTATTCTCATCTCTATGAGCCTATCAAGAGGTTATTATTCAAATTCAAGCATATCCAAGTCATCAGAAAGAAATTGAAACCCAGAGAGGTCATTGGACCAAGTAGTGGATCTATATCCTATCTTGAGGGTATTTGGAAGATCATCAAAGAAGTTGTGAGCTGTGAACTGAGTATGGAGAGTATATAGACATCATGGAAGACTTAGAGAGTCATTTTGAAAGTGATACAAGTCATTGATGTGATCACAAGAGTTGCAGTTGAAGACAGTCAACTAGGGTTTCATCTGGGTCAACCCTAGGTCAACCCTAGGTCAAATGATTGATTGAAAGGCATCAAGGTCTATTTGAGAGATGTGGGGTTCATCATTTGACATGTAGAGAAGGATGTGGTGTTGTGCCAATAAGAAATTCAAGAGAAATCAAGAAGAAGAGGAGTTTCTAAATTAGGGTTTCTATGTAAAATCCCCTGATTTAGGGCAAACTTCCAAGCAAGATAAGTCAAAATGAAAGCTTCAAATAGATCCTTGGACAACATGAAACTTGTAGAGGATCTCAAGACCTTTAATTTGAGTGGTGGAAGACGTTAAGGAGATTTATAGAACTCAAGTTATGGTCCTTGCAAGTTACAGGTCATCTGAGGTATCTGAAATTTTGTCTATGAAAGTTACTTGTCTTCCCAGCAACCTTTTACCCCTCAAGGAGATTTCAAATGGATTTCTGGTCAATATAAGAGTTGTTCCTCATTGTCTTAGCTTTCTAGAAAGGTATGGTATGCCTTCATATGATTTGTGGAGCTCTACGTATGGTCTTGGCAAGCAAAGGGTATTTTGGTCATCTGAGAATTACAGGTCATTTCAAACCTATGCCCAAAACTCATACAAGGAAGCTTCAAATGAAAAACTTCACAACATCAAACTTGCTCCAAATGACATTTTGAGTCTAGAAAAGTGACTATGAAAGATTGGAAATGCTCATAGATCAAGGTTTCAAAATTGGTCATTTAAAAGTGAATTTAATGAATAAAAGTGACCTATAAATTGAGATTTTTCATACCATGGCCAAATGAGGTGAAATTATAGGTCATTTTGATTGGAAAAAATGTTTTAAGAACATTGGCAAAAGTGGATTTTTGAGTTTGGTTCAAAATTTGGAAGATATGCTAGTTGGCTTACAAAGGAAGTAACATAATCAAAATTCAAGGAAAGTGTGCACAAGAAGTTTCTATCAAATTCTAGAAAGGTCCATGAGTGTCTATATATTGAATTGAGAGGCTTCATTCAAGGGTTGGTGATTCATTTGATCAAAACACATAGTTACATTCCATTCCTCAATTGTGCAAAACCATTCCAATCTCTTTGATTCTTCATCAATCCTTCAATTTCATGATCTAAACTCACTCAAGAATCATCCCTGAGTTCATTGCAAGCAAGATTTGGGGAGGAAATCACAAGAATCGTGTTACACCAAGTGCATCATCCAAAGTGCAAGAAGAAAGAAGTGGTTACAAGAATCTAAGGCATTTGAGCAAGATCTATTGCATACAGAACCAAGGATCAAGCCTATTGATCAAGTCCCAAGCATTGCAAGCATTGGATCCGAGGAATTCTCCACCTGTTTTCAACTTTACACCAGGTTAGTTTTCCTTTCGAATTGGCTAGATTAGTTAGCATGTTAGAGAATTATTAGGTTAGAATGGTTAGGATTAGTTAGAGGATCATTTCTGTTGAGTTTGAAGACATTTCATGGATGTTGCCATTGGAGTGCAAAAACTGTTAGGGCTTAGAACATCTAGGATATGGCACGACAATCTTAGATATATAGCTCAGGATGATCAGCATGGCGTGTAGATTGTGTTAGGGTAACAGTTAGTAAGATTTGGCAAGGTTGATACCAGTGCAAAAATGGTGGAGTCAATACTTTCTACCTATCGGGTTTGAATTTTGATTGAGTTTTAGAGGAAGATATTGCCATGGCTGTGTAGAGGGAGAGATGCAGAGCATTTTTGGTTTTGGAATGATGGAATTTCATGGAGGTATGAGGGAGAACAGAGGAGGAGAAGGATCGTGCATGGGGAGTATTTTTCTGGCTTAGGGTTTGTCCAAGGTAGACGATGAAGGAGGACCGTGAGATCAGGCGTTGGACTTTGACTTGCAATCCAATCCAAGGGCTCAGATTCAAAACGAAATTTGGAGGGAGATACTACGCAGCAATACGCTGCGTTTCATTTAATCACTCTTCTGGGCTCAAGTTGCATTTGATATTCGCACCCCATTCACTCAGGCCCAATGTGTTTTCAACTATTTTTTCTGCTTTTCGCACCGTTTCCTTTTTTATTTCATTTTATGTTTTTCTGATCAACTGGGCCCAAACGCGCTTTGCTATGCGCGCCCCCCAGTCTGGGCCAATCATCATGTTTTAACTGAATTAATTACTCATCACACCCCCAGCCAATTCATCCATATTAATTTCTTTTAATTTTGTTAATTCTTTAAAAAAATCATAACAAATAGAAAATTGCATATTTTTTAATGGTTGTTTTTGCATCCTTTTCATATTTTTGTTAAGAAAATTATCACATAATAAAATTAGCATTTCATTTTATTTTCGTATTTTTAGAATATTTTTCTTTTAAATAGCTTTTTAAGTGGTTTAATTTGATTCATGATATTGTTGATTTTAGTTTAATTAGATGCTTTTACATTTTGGATCCATTCTTTTTAGGTTGATTAACTTAGAACTTTAGCTTGTATATAAAATTTAACTCATGATTTTAGGACTTAATTTTAGATGGTTTGTTTAGGTGTGATTAGAAGAATCAAAACTAGGGTTTAGAGATAACATAGGTGTGATAAATCATTTCTTTTAGGAGTTGTAGTTTGAATTTTGGGGTATGGGACTATAGGGGTATTATGGGTAGATGATAGATCCCTTAGAAATTACTAGGTTTCCCCTATTCTACTATTACTATTGGTATATTGCTTGCATTTGCTTGACTGTGTGGTGTGCCCTCTCAAGGGTTATTTCATTTGACTGTGTGGGGTATTGGGTTTGTTTGGGGATTGGGTGAGCTGAAGACCTTGATGATGAAGCCCATTGGAGATCAAAGGGATTGAAGATCAATTTCAAGAGTGGATGAAGAGTATCTCTTGCTGGCAGCTGTTGAAGGTTATAGGATTTAGGAGTTAGGCAGAGCTCTAGAGTAGAAAGCTTGATTCACAAACATGGAAGGTCTTGTTTACCTCCATCCCTCTCTATGATGCAGAGTCTCTCTCAGACATTCACCCCCTTCCTTTGGAAGGCTTGGTGATAGTGTCTAAGAGATAGAACTCTTGAGAGAAATATTTTATGTGTTGTCAGCAGTCTGTTTGCCACCCTTGGTGGTCAACTAATTGCTTAACACCCCAGTTCATTCTTGTGATTGATTCCTCAGCTTGGAGATTGAGACTTGAAGAAAAGCCATTGCAGATTGAATACAAAGACCTTGATTGAAGGCTTGAAGATGAAGACTGATGCTTGCTTGAAGCTTGTAGCTGTTTGAAGATGACTTGAAGACAGGTGTTGATGCAGAGTTGCTTTTGCTTTTGTGTTGCTTATAATTCTTGATGTATTGATTGGTTTTCCCTGACTGTATTGCTTGCTGTTTAACCTGTTAGGTTGAAAGTGAACCTTTTTCATTTTTGCCTATTGTTTTCTAGGTTCGAGGTTGAGTGGGACTCCCTTGCCTCGCTTGTATTGTTGCATCCATGCATTTTATTTCTTTATTGTATATTATCTATTGTTTCTGTTTCCGTCTATTCCCTTAGGATCTCTGTTTCTCTCTGCGCAAGAGAGGAACATGATAGACATTAGGTCTTAACCCATGCATGATAACACTAGGTTAGTTTGATTCCCTTTTAAACCATAGGATAGAGTTCTGTCTCTTCTTTCTCAAAACAAACAGAAAAACACAATAAATATTTCAAACACAATAAAAGACACTTCTTCCGTAAAAGAATGTGAACTCATCAAAACGTCAATTTTTGTCTGCTGGGACTCTTAATCAAGAAAAACCCTTTCATAAGGTAATAAAAAACAGTCAGACAAGCTTGTGTCTTCCGTGGCCTGAACTACGTTTGCTCTGATCTTTCATGCTGTATGAAAGTACGTAGGCATAGGATGCGATATCCTAGCGAGCAACCTTCCCCTCCTTTCCCGTAGGTAGGCGAACTACGTTGACTCTGATTTCTCGTTCCAGACGGGAATACGTAGGCATAAAGTGCGATACTTTGCCGAGTCATTTTATTTTGCTTTTAACCCTTAACCTTTTAGTTTAGATAGAATAACAATCCATACCCGAAAACAAGCGTGGATCCCGTCGAGTACGATGGACGTGAGGGGTGCTAATACCTTCCCCTTGCGTAACCGACTCCCGAACCCAGGTTTTGGTTGCGATGACCATACCTTTCCCGTCTTTGCGGTAGGTTTACTCTGAGCGTTTCCTTTCCCTCCGTTGGGATAAATAACGCACGGTGGCGACTCTTCTGTTCAGCCGGCGCCGATTTTCGCAGTAGCGACAGCTGGCGACTCTGCTGGGGATCCAACATCCCCTGGCTGCTAAGGACTGTGATAGTTCCTTATGCATTTGGGATCCAACGTCCCTTAAGCGAGTCAATCCTAGCGCTTGTTTTCCCGTCGAGGATTTTGTATGGATTTATATTTCTGTCATTTACTTTCAGCCTTATATTATTGTTATTATTGTTGTACTGGGGTGTGACGGGTGTTCTATGATTGAGAGATAAGCCGGACCTGGGCTTGAGTGCACCTAGAATTAGAGTGGAAATTAGTGGGCGCGCACGTGCTTTGCATGTCCTAGTGTCCCACGAAATCCACACTCAGACGAGGTTCTTCTGGTTGGCCTCCTGTCCTGCCCTTTGGGTGGCTCGGGTTGCTGGTTAGTTGGATTGTCGACTCTGGGAACCGATCATTTGGAAGTTGGCTAAGCGAGGCCTCTTCAGGATTTGATGATGCCACTCCTTCTGGGAATCGTCTCATCAACCCTGAAAGTCTGTGACGCCGGCGACCGCATAGGATGCCATACCTTTGTCAGTTACTAGGACACCTACCTGTGAGAGGGTTCGGGGTTATGCAGGTAACTAGACCTTCAAATACCGGTTATTTCTTGACCTGAGATCCTGAGTATTTATGGACAGTTGTGAGGTCTATCAGAGACCAGTCAGAGTTATGATTTGAGGTCTGTCAGAGACCAATTGGAGTTATGTTATGGGGTCTATCAGAGACCAGTGTTGGAGCTTTTGTATTGGGTCTATCTGACACCAGGGTTTGAGGAATTCTGGAGGGTCTATCTGAGACTTGTTGATATGGTTCAGGCTTCTCAGCTATGGCATTTGGTCCCTGTTGCATGTTACTTGCATTGCATTGTTTGCATAATCATTATCATTGCATCCCATTAACGTGTGTCTGTGCTGCAGGTGCATTTGCATATTCCCGGGTTCTAGTGTTCGGACTTCTGAGTATTGATCATGGCTGGTTTGAGGATGACAGTTGCCTACAAGTTACCTGTTCCTGATATTACTCCTCTCTTGGGTCTGATTTCTCTTGCTGATGAGGATGTCCGTAGAAGCTTCCGACAGAGTTATGGACGGTTGTTGAGATTGGTTCGCAAACCAACTGATGATGAACTGAATGGGCTGTACACGCTGATGCAATTCTATGACCCTGCTTTGAGGTGTTTCACATTTGCTGACTTTATTTTGGGGCCTACCATGGAGGAGTATGTAGAGTTTACTGAGCTGCCAGTACAGAATAAGGTTCCCTTTATTCACTCTGCCGCTGAGCCCAAGTTGGAGGATTTGGCCAAGGCCTTGAACATGAATGCTTCTGAGTTGTTGATGACTTCTTGGCGAGGGGTTCCAGGTTTCTCTCCCCAGTTTCTGGTTAGTAAGGCTCAAGAATACGCCAAGAATGGATGTTGGGTGGTCTTTAATGCTGTTTTGGCTCTATGCATTTATGGGATAGTGTTGTTTCCCAATTTCCCGAACTTCGTGGACATGGATGCATTTCATTTGTTTGCTGCTGGCAACCCGGTACCCATATTGATCGGGGACTTCTACCATTCGATGCACTACAGAAATGAGAACAGGAGAGGCAAGAACGTCTCTTGTTGTGTGCCTTTGCTGTACATGTGGTTTAAGAGCCATCTTCCCCTGAAGGGACCTTTTATGGATAGTGCAGCTATAGCTGACTGGCCAGAGTGCATGATGAGGCTATCTTCTGAAGACATTGAGTGGTTTGACCGAGACTTGTTGGGGTCTGAGCTTATTTTCAGTTGTTCTGGGTACCCTAATGTTCCGTTGATAGGAAGAAAAGGGTGTATCAATTACAACCCATCTCTGTTCGTTCGCCAGTTCGGATACGCGCTGAAGAACCCACCAAAGGAGGAAGAAGTACAGGAATCTCTGTACTTCACCGGTGAGTTAAATGGAGAGTTACTCGCCAAGCTTCAGCATGCCTGGATGCTGTTGCACCCCAAAATTTGCCCTCACAATACAAGACTTTGTGTTCCAAGAAGGTTCACAAGGTTCACAAAATTCACAATTGGTCAGAAGAGTTGACAATTCCCTCAGACAATGCACCTCCTAAGCAGTGCATCCAAAACTAAGGTTTTGAATTTAATCAGGCTAAATGGACTTCCAAGACTTCAAGTGAGCTTCGTAACATCTTATATGTGTATAAGAACCCCCATGTCAAGTTTCAAGACTTTTCTCAAAAGTTTGCTCAGTCAGATGATCAGATAAGTCAAAAGCAGTCAATGCAGTTAAAAAGTCAAACTGAGGTCAACTGTGGTCAAACCAAAGTCAAACTTCATGATTTTTTTTGCCAACATCAAAGAGAGGTTGGGTGAGAAATATTATCATAATAATTGTAATACCCCAAATTTTGCCCTAAGATTTGTCGTCGCATTTCATTGCATTTTTATTGCATTTAATCAATTACTAACAAATTTGTGTAGTCGTTTGACTTTTTGCAGGTAAATATCATATGGCATGCATTTTTTTTCTAAAAAGTAAAAATGGCACAATTGGCAGGAGGACATGTGTAAGGAGTTATGAGTGTGAGAGGTTGAGAGTTCGAATCTCACCTTTGTCATTTTTTTTGTTTTTTATTATTTTTACTCTAAATTTTTCTATCTTTCATTAAAAAAATAACAAAAATAGTTTTTTATTATTATTTAATTATTATTTTCGTATTTTAATTAAATCATTTTTTAAAATATTGTTTTTTTTCACTTTTTTCTAAATTATTCATAAAAATATCCAAAAAATCATAAAATAAAAATATTGAAAAAAATTTTGTTCTTTTTATAATATTTTTGATTTTAGGAATCAATAGGATTATTAGTTTTTATTTTAAGTTTATTTTAATTATTATTTAAATTTTATTTTCTAATTATTTAGTTTGGGCTTTAAAATGGGCTTTAGGGACATTATTGACAATTTGGTGTTAACCCTAATTTGTTCCCTATATATACATGTGTTGCCTTGTTGGAAAAGAGGGGAGAATGAAAAAAACCTAAGAGGAGTGAGTGCCGTTTGCCGTTATTTAGTTTTCTTCTTCATCCATTACTATTGTTTCTTTTTCTTCATCGTTTACCGTTATTTCTTTTCCTTCATCTATTACTGTTGTTTATTTTTCTTCATCTTTACCGTTATTTCTTTTTCTTCATCTATTACCGTTATTTCTTTTTCTTCATCTATTACTGTTACGTTTATATATATAATTTTTAAATTGTTAGAGTTTATATATATATATATATATATATATATATATATATATATATATATATATATATATATATATATATATATATATATATATATATATATATATATATATATATATATATATATATATATATATATATATATATATATATATATATATATAAGAATAATTTTTGATCGAATTATGTCGATACGATGTTTGCACATTTGTGTGCATGACGCGTGACATTTGTGTTAGTTCGATCTGGTTGCGATGATCGCATTTTTGTGTGAGCAATAATACTATTTTTTGCTTAATTTCTTTTTCTTTGCGATAAATTTTGTTTCGTCCAATTTAGATCTGGTTGCGATGAGCGCATTTCTGCGTTAGCAACATTGTTGGGTTATTTGGCACATTTAAAATTCATTATTGCTTTATTATTATTATTATTATTATTATTATTATTATTATTATTATTATTATTAGTATTATTATTATCATTATTTATTATTATTATCATTATTATCATTATTATTACCATTATTATTATTATTGTTATCATTAATTTATTAAAACTTGTTATAATATAAAAATCGGTTTTTTAAAATAAATAACATTAACATCTTTTCCAAATTAATATGAAAACCTATTATTTTTAAGAAAACTTTTTTTTTAGATAAATTTAAAATAATAACTAAAATCTTTTTTTTTATAATAACTAGAACCGTTATTTATTTTATTTTATTATTGTTCAATTCAAATTTCATTATCATATTGTATCTGCTCCTCTCATGTAACCTCGCGAACTTAACAATCGCTCTTTAAATTCTGCCTTTAAATTTCTGCTTGCATGGTTTAAATTATGACATTATCTCTCTGTTTGCATGATTCAATTATCTCACGCGTTTACTATTATTTCTGTCACATTGCACACATCCGAAGGTTAGGCCTAACTGTTTGGCCGCCATAAACCCTCACACTTCAAACCCTTTCACCTTACAAACCCTAAATTTTCATACATGTCTCGCCGTGGACAAAATTACAATTTTACCCCTAGCATTAGGTCAAAGAGCCGCCGCGCTCATTTTAGGGTTTCCCGCCGTGGAATCCCTAATTTAACCCTAATTACAACTTAACATTTCAACGTAGAAATTTGGAGTTCCTACACTCCGCGTAAGCGTGTCCTTAAGGCGCGTTTATTCCCCTTGAGACCTTGACCACTGTCAAGAGATCTCTAACCTCCCTTTTGAGGGGAACTACGATTACTCTGATTCCACTCCCGTAAGGATACGTAGGCACAAGATGCAATGTCTTGCCGAGTAAACTTAGAATTAACCCCCTTTATTATTTATTATTGCTTATTTATATTTTATTTATCTTTGCTATTTAATTATTTTGCTTATTATTTTGTAATTGTTTCTTGGATGTGAAGTTGTTTAATTATTTAATTATTATCATGGTTAGTAATTAGGGAGTGTAACAACCTGTATGTAATATTAAAATAAATTTAGATCACTTTTAAATAAAGATAATTAAAATAAACACGTCACACACGTAAGTCGATTTTAATCGCCGTCTCACTTCCTAAGGATATCCCTCAAGTTGCCTACGAATAATGGTTAAGTGGGGTGTATAAAGCAAGTCCCTCAAATAGAAAAATCATCAAAGTCCCTTATGGTTGCCTTTACGAATCGAGTCCCTTTCGAAAAATGATGATGGTCCCTTATATGTGCTTATTACATCTCACAATGGCCTTCAAAAATCCAATTGTCCCTCACATGTCCCTTAACATCCAAAGTAAGGACTACCTACTCCATTATAGTAGGGATAGTCTTACTAAAGGAAAGAATAAAGAATAAGAAAGACCTTTAAACATTAGGGTAGGCTACTCCTAGATACTTGCTCACTTCAAAACTTTTTCACACTTAAACAAATTTCCAACAAAATTTTCAAACAAGTTTTTTTTCACATCCATACACGGATTATTATTAAACTATTCTGAAATTTTTTGCTATTCACACACTACACTTTCAAAACAATTCAAAAGTGAGCTTAAGTACCTAAGAGCCCATGGATAACCATGGATGAAAAGGGTGCTAACACCTTCCCTTTTCATAACCTACCCCCCGGACCCAAAATATTCTCTAAGGTCTTTCCTGTTCTTTTATAACCTTTCCTTATGGATAAAATAAAAGTCGGTGGCGACTCTTGCTATCCGCAACATTGTTTAAAGTCAGTTCTCCCACCGTGTTATAGAACTGGCGACTCTGCTGGGGAAACTGTTTAAGAGGGGTACCCTTAGGAATTAAGATCACTTTAAATTGTTTGCCTTGTTTGCTTTATTATTATATTGTTGGGGTGCTATTATGTGTGAAAGGTCCTAACCCGGATCTAGTGTACCTTAGGTAAATGGCAATAGACCAAGGAAACTGTACGACGTATATCGATACGGTTGATCTGGTGGCCATAGTTAGTGCGACTTCTTGGTTGGTGCTTATATTCCTTAAGTCAAGTTGAGGATAATATTGAGGCTGCCATATGTTGTCAATGCACTAACTGACTTTTAGAACCCTAGTTAACTCATCTTGGCCTTTAGAAAGTAGTGAGGTAACCGGCTTTGGTGCAGACTGAAGTTGGTTGACACTCGATACTACGCTCATTGAGATCTTAAACTTGGAGGGTTTTGGTTGGCAAGTAAGTTGCCTTCTGAACAACCACCCTTGTGAAGGATCAATGATATTGAGATCCCTTAGAACCTGGTTACTTTTGTAGGACAGGATGAACCATCTAACTTCAGGGGAGGGTACTTGCCTTTGAACCTCATGCAAGCCTTTAAACCTAGGGCTATGGTGTGACTTGTTTGTGTGTGCCACATGTTTGGGATTGAGCATGACATCATGACATCATCATGCATCATAAGCATATCATTTTCCCTAACCATTTCAAGGACCAAAGGATTTATCTTTGTTCTTTGTTGCAGGTCATGGCTTCTGCTCGTAGAAACACTATCAGGATCAACTTTGTAGGGATACCTGCTAAGCTCAAGGAGTTGGTTTCCCTAGTGCCTGATCATTCCCAGTTCAACAAGAGACATGGTCACTTATTGGATCTAGTTACTTCAGGGTTCAGTGAAGACATGATGAGTGTGCTGTTTCAGTTCTTTGACCCTAAGCACCATTGCTTTACATTTCCTGATTATCAGCTGGTTCCAACCATGGAGGAGTTCTCTAAACTTCTGGGTATACCTGTTCTTGATCAGAAGCCATTCACAGGTTTAGAGAAGGAGCTTAAACCAGAAGTTATTGCTGCAGCTCTACATCTGAAGAAGTCTGACATTGTTCTAGAGACGAGAAGTGGAGTTAAAGGTATTCTTGCCAAGGTATTAGTGGATAAAGCTCAAATGTTCTTGAAGGCTATGAGCTACGATGCTTTTGAGGAGATCTTAGCCTTATTGATTTATGGCTTAGTGTTGTTCCCCAATCCTGATCAGTTCATAGACGTTCATGCCATCAACATATTCCTGAGTCACAATCCAGTGCCTACCTTACTTGGAGACATCCTACATTCTCTTCACACCCGTACTACAAGGGCAAGAGGAACTTTGATGTGCTGCATACCTTTACTTTCTAGGTGGTTTATTTCTCACCTTCCTCGCTCAGTAATGAAGAATGAGCAAGGGTTCAGATGGTCCAAGAGGATCATGTCACTTTCTCACTCAGACATCCATTGGTGCTCCAGATCTATGGAGAATGTCACCATCATTGACCGTTGTGGGGGAGTTTCCTAATGTGCCACTTCTAGGCATAAGAGGAGGCATCACCTACAACCCATCTCTAGCTTTACGACAGTTTGGTTACACCCGGAGCGATGGTCCACATGACATGTTGATTCAGGGCATTGTGTTTGACTACGACAACGATCTTCAGGGTTACCGTCAGAGATTCATCCGAGCTTGGGGAAAGGTAAACAGGATTGACAGCAAGACACTGGAGCCTAAGTACACTATTCCTATGGAGGCTTATCTCAGATGGGTACGATCTCGTGCTCAGACACTCATGATGCCATATCCTGCCGTCCTACCAGTTACCATGGAACCTGTTGCTGAAGGAGACACAGCTTATACCATCCTTCACCCAGACATGCCTACTGATATGGAAGACTTGCAGAGATCATGGATCCAACTGAAAGAGCAAAGGGATACTTTCGAGGCTCATTACAAAGCAAGCCAAGCAAGGATCCTAGAGCTAACAAAGCTACTTCATGAGGAACGAAACCTCAACTCATACCTCAACACAAAGAGGAAGCGTCCATGGGGAGACTTAAAACCCCATCATTTGTACTTATTTCGTTTTCATTTTTTGTAAGCCTAAAAGGCAAAACAAGTTATTACTAATAAAAAGTTACTTTCTTGTTTGTTTAAGCAAATTTAAATCCTGCGGTCCTTGAAAACATTGCATATGCATTCCCATATCATTGCATCACAGGTTTATAATTGTGTACAGGTTTCTCATCTTCTCGCTGTTTATTTCAGCAATGGCTCTTGAACAATCAGTTAAGGATCTCCAGGCACAGAATGCACAGTTCCAAGAGCTGATCCTGAACCTATCCAAGGGGCAGGATGAATTGAAGACACTGCTGGCCAAGAAGACTAAGAAGGCTAGAAGGTCTGCTGGGTTGCTCAACATGGGAAGAAGGTTCAAAGGTCCTGCCAAGACCAAGGAACAGGTTGAAGACTATGAATCTGAAGAATCTGAGCAGGAGAGAGGCAGTCTCCACAACACTATGGGGGGACTCTGATTCTGAGGCTAACTACTACCATGAGCCTAACGAAGACAAATTCAAGATGCTGGTGGATAGAATGGATGCTATGGAATTACAGAAATCATCTGGGCTGGATTTTGAGGATTTGAGCTTGATATCTGGGGTGGTCATACCCATTGGGTTCAAAGTTCCTACATTTGTTGTCTATGATGGGGGTCTCTTGTCCCAAATTGCATCTGAGGTCTTATGTCAGAAGAATTCAACCCCGCACTGCTGATAAAAAGTTGTGGATCCATTTCTTTCAAGAGAGTTTATCTGGAGCTCAGCTAGAGTGGTATATTATCAGTTGGAGAGTGTCAACATCAGAGATTGGAATGACCTTGCTGAAGCTTTCTACAAGCAGTATCAATACAATGCTGACTTAGCCCTCACTCGCATGCAGCTTCAAAGCATGTCTATGGGTGCCAAAGAAAGCTTTAAGGAGTATGGCTCAGAAGTGGGAGAGACTTAGCTGGAAGAGTTCAACCCCCTTTGACTGATAGGGGAGTTGGTTGATATGTTCATGTGTACGCTGAATGGTCCGTTTTACAGTCATCTCATTGGAAGCTCATCATCTGGCTTCACTGAGTTGATCATGACAGGAGAGCGAGTAGAGAATGGTATCAAGAGTGGTAAGATCCAAGTGGGCACTTCTTCATCAGGTGCTGCAAAGAAGCCTCCCACTGGGAAGAAAGAATCTAATGCTGTGTATGGTCAGCCTGATCGTAACAGAAGGCATCAGTCTGTTAGTGCAGTTCATATTTCAAATCCAACTCCTGCAACAACAGAGCAGCCTCAAGGCAACCAACAGGAGGGCTAGAAGACAGTTCACGAAGATCAACATGTCAATGGCTCAAGGCATTGCAACACTTGTTGAAAGCTGAACTTATTACCCTGAGGGAGGCCCCTCAGAATCCCAATGTTACCTCTCCCAAGTACAATCCCAATGCACGATGTGCATATCATTCAAACTGTCCCAGGACATGATACTAATAACTGCTGGGTCTTGAAGAACAAAATTCAGGATATGATTGATGCTGGAGAAATTGAGTTTGATCCACCAGGTACTCCAAATGTGATTACAGCTCCAATGCCAAATCACGAGAAGACTGTCAACGCCATTGATGAAGATATTGATGAAGATCTGCATGTCTATTCAGTTATGGAGTTGAGCACACCATTGTCTGTTATCAAAAAGAGGTTAGTACAAGATGGGGATCTTTCCAGGTTGTCATGAAGATTGTCTACATTGTACCTATAAGCCGGATAGTTGCTTCATTTGAGAGATGGGATTCAACGTCTCATGGATAAATATACTATAGTGTTTGAAAGAAGACCAGCATCTGTAGAAAGTATGGTGGATCATCTGACTCAGGGTAAGAAGATTGAAGAGGTTGACATGGTTGACAAAGTACCACTAAGAATCACTTCAAAGGGTCCCATTAAAATCACTCATCAGGGCTCAATCAAGATTACTGCTGAAGGTCCTGTGAAAGTTGTTGCTGAAGCCAGAGTAGCTCCTCTGATCATTACCACTCCTGGTCCTATTTCTTATACATCTGACAAAGCTGTGCCTTGGCACTATGGGTCTGATGTTTACATCCATGGTGTCAAGCAGGAGCCTTTACCTGATATGCCTGTTGACATTGATAATATTGCTGGATCTAGCAAGATCACTCGTAGTGGAAGAGTCTTCTCTCCTCCAGTTGCTTCTAAGAGTGCAGTTACTCCTGCTGTTACTTCCACCACTGATGCTCGGGGCAAGGGTCCTGTTATTGAGCCTGTATCTACTGATGTGCCAGCTGCTGATGACCTCTCTAAGCAGATGGAAGAAGTATTGAAAATCATTCGCAAGAGTGATTATGATATTGTTGATCAGCTGGGGCATACTCCCTTCAAAGATTTCTATGCTCTCCCTGTTATTATGTTCTGAGGCTCATGCCAAGTCATTGATCAAGTTTCTAAAGATGGCTCATGTACCCAGTGCAATTTCTGTGGACCAGTTTGAGAATTGTGTTGCTCACCTGACCTATGACAACGGGTTAGGATTTTCTGATGCTGACTTGACCCCTGCCAAGAGGGATCATAACAGGGCCTTGCATATTTCAATTGAATGCAGGGGCACTACCCTGTCTCATGTGCTGATAGACAATGGTTCCTCTCTGAATGTGTTGCCTAAGGAAGTCCTGAACAAGTTGAGTCCTAAAGATACGGTATTGAAGCCCAGTAATATTGTGGTAAAGGCTTTTGATGGTTCTAGAAGAGTAGTGCATGGGGAAATTGATCTTCCAATCAAGGTTGGCTCTCAGGTGTTTACCGCTACATTCTATGTGATGGATATTCGTCCTTCGTACTCATGTCTGCTTGGTCGTCCCTGGATCCATGGGGCAGGTGCGGTGACCTCCACATTACATCAAAAGTTGAGATATCCGGTGAATGGAAAAGTTGTTACTGTCTTTGGAGAGGAAGAATACTTTGTCAGCCATGTAAACACTTTCAAGTATCTGGAAGTAGAAGGTGAATACATTGAAACTCCATGTCAGTCATTTGAAGTGGTTCCCTGGGCTGTTAAGGATTGTGTGACTCCTCCTGCTGGGAAGAAGGTTCCTGTGGTCATCAGAAACCCTCCAACAATGGCAATGGCCTCCCTCAATGATGCAAAAGCTATGGTGGAAGAAGGTGGTTGTACTATTTGGGGTCAGCTTCCTGATATTCCATACAAGTCTGACAAGTTTGGTTTGGGTTTCACTGCAGAGTCCCAGAAGGCTGTTCGTCGTGCTCGTGCTGTTCGTATCACCAATCAAGGGGTTATCAATGCTGTGGGAGATCGAGATGAAGACCACAACTTGGAGGCATGGATTTTTCCTACTGTGGGTGCTGGACTCAATAATTGGAAAGCTGAAGATGTTATCCCTATCTCCTTTAGTCAGGAGTAAATACTATTACTGCGTTATGTTTTTAAATTTGTAATTGCTGGAACAATTAAAACTTTCAAGCCATGTGTCTTACCCGGGGCACAATGGTGTGCTTGTTACGGGTTGTCATTTCATTTGCATACTTCATTCAATAAAATCAGTGGACGTTTCGTTTTCGTAAATATTGTGTTCCTTGTCTTTCTTTTTCTTTTATTTTTGCTTTATCAGCTATGTGTTCTTACACACACCCACGTCACTAAAATGCAGATCCTCATCCACTCTGGATCCAGTTGATAACAGTTCTACTATTGCCAATTACAATTTCGAGAATCCGATCTATCAAACTGAAGACGGAAACGAGGACGATTGTGAAATACCTGTAGAGCTTGCTAGGATGTTACAACAAGAAGAGAAAGCTATACAGCCACATGAAGAGCCAGTCGAAGTTGTGAATCTGGGAACTGAAGAAAACAGAAAAGAGGTCAAAATAGGGGCTGATTTAGAGGACAGTGTCAAGAGCAGGTTGATTCAGATGCTACGTGACTATGTGGAGATCTTTGCTTGGTCTTATGAAGATATGCCAGGGTTGGATACAGACATTGTGGTTCACCGTTTGCCAGTGAAAGAAGATTGTCGTCCAAAGAAGCAGAAGGTTCGTCGTATGCGTCCTGAAATGTCAGAAAAGATCAAAGCAGAGGTAATGAAACAGTTCAATGCAGGGTTCTTGGCCGTAACTTCTTATCCTCAGTGGGTTGCGAATGTGGTACCAGTTCCTAAGAAAGACGGTAAGGTACGTATGTGTGTAGACTACAGAGATCTGAACAAGGCTAGCCCTAAAGATGACTTTCCACTTCCTCATATTGATATCCTGGTAGACAACACTGCTCAGCATAAGGTATTCTCTTTTATGGATGGTTTCTCTGGTTACAATCAAATCAAGATGGCACCTGAAGATATGGAGAAGACTACATTTGTGACACAGTGGGGCACCTTTTGCTATAAGGTAATGCCATTTGGTTTGAAGAATGCAGGGGCAACATATCAGCGTGCTATGGTGGCTTTGTTTCATGATATGATTCATCATGAGATAGAGGTATATGTGGATGATATGATAGCCAGGTCTCAGAATGAAGAACAACATCTTGATCATCTGCACAAGTTGTTTGAGAGGTTGAAGAAATACAGGTTGAGATTAAATCCAAACAAGTGTACTTTTGGAGTTAGATCTGGAAAGCTCCTGGGTTTCATTGTCAGTGGAAAAGGTATTGAAGTGGATCCTGCAAAAGTGAAAGCTATACGAGAGATGCCAACTCCCCGTACTGAGAAGGAGGTTAGAGGTTTCTTGGGACGATTGAACTACATTGCAAGATTTATTTCCCAATTAACTACCATCTGTGAGCCAATCTTCAAGTTGTTGAAGAAAGATCAGGTGATGGAATGGAATGATGAGTTCCAGACTGCCTTTGATGAAATCAAGAGATATTTGCTAGAACCTCCAATTTTAATGCCACCAGTTGATGGAAGACCCTTGATTATGTATTTAACAGTATTAGACAACTCAATGGGGTGTGTATTGGGGCAACATGACGAGTCTGGTCGAAAAGAGCAGGCAATATACTACCTTAGCAAAAAGTTTACCGACTGTGAAACAAGATACTCACTGCTCGAGAAAACTTGCTGCGCTTTGGCATGGGCTGCTCGCCGACTAAGACAGTATATGTTGACCCATACTACCTTGTTGATTTCGAAGATGGATCCAATCAAGTACATATTTGAGAAACCTGCTCTCTCCGGAAGAATTGCAAGATGGCAAATGATCTTGACGGAATATGATATACAGTATACTACTCAGAAGGCCATTAAGGGGAGTGTTGTTGCTGATCATTTGGCTCATCAAGCAGTAGATGATTACCAGTCAATGAATTTTGAGTTCCCTGATGAAGACATTATGTCTGTTACCAAAGAACCTGGACAATATGACGGACCTGAACAAGGATCCCGATGGACTATGGTTTTTGATGGTGCCTCCAATGCACATGGTAATGGTGTTGGTGTTGTGATTAGTTCCCCTGAAGGTTGTCATACCCCGATTACTGCCAGACTTTGTTTCTATTGTACCAATAACATGGCTGAGTATGAGGCATGTATCATGGGTATGCAAGTTGCTATTGATATGAAGATTCAGTTCCTTGAGGTGTATGGAGATTCAGCTCTGGTAGTAAGTCAGATTAAAGGAGATTGGGATACAAAGCATGATAATCTCATTCCTTACAGAGAACATGTGTTGTCTTTGATCCCACATTTCAAAGAGATTACTTTTGGACATATTCCACGAAGAGAGAATCAGTTGGCAGACGCATTGGCCACCATGGCATCTATGTTTGAGATAAGCTGGGATGATGAAGCTCCCAAGATTACCATTGATAGATTTGAGAAGCCTGCATTGATAGATTTGAGAAGCCTGCATACTGCAATGAGATTGACACTGAAGGGGCAGAGGAGAAGCCTTGGTTCTATGAAGTGAAAAACTATCTTGAAGCTCAGGAGTTCCCTGAAGGGGCATCTGTCAAAGATAGGAAGTTCCTGAGAAGGTTTTCTGCTAAGTTCTTTCTGAGTAATGGCATTCTGTATAAGCGTAATCATGATTCAACTATGCTTCGTTGTGTGGATAAGAAGGAAGCTACAGAAATTATGGAAGAGATGCATGATGGGACCTTTGGCACTCATTCTAGTGGTCATACCATGGCAAAGAAGATTTTGAGAGCAGGTTACTATTGGTCTACCATGGAAGCTGATTGCTATCAACACTCCAGAACATGTCACAAATGTCAAATCTATGCTGATAAAGTACATGTACCTCCATCTCCATTGAATGTGTTGACTGCTCCTTGGCCCTTTGCCATGTGGGGCATTGATATGATTGGTGAGATCAAGCCTACTGCTTCTAATGGGCATCGTTTCATCCTGGTTGCTATTGATTACTTCACGAAGTGGGTAGAGGCAGCTTCATTTGCATCTGTGACTAAGAATGTTGTGGCTCGGTTCATTAAGAATAATCTCATATGTAGGTATGGTATCCCTGAAAGGATTATCACTGACAATGGCTCTAATCTGAACAACACTATGATTACTGATCTCTGTACGCAGTTCAAGATTAAGCATCACAACTCTTCTCCGTATCGTCCAAAGATGAATGGGGCAGTTGAAGCTGCTAATAAGAACATTAAGAAGATTGTACAGAAGATGACTGTTACTTACAAGGATTGGCACGAGATGTTACCACTTGCTCTGCATGGTTATCGTACTACAATACGTACTTCAACAGGGGCAACCCCATTCTCCTTAGTCTATGGTATGGAAGCAGTTCTGCCTATTGAAGTTCAGATCCCCTCCTTGATAATTATGAAGGATGCAGGCTTGGATGAAGATGAGTGGATTCAGACTCGACTTGACCAGATAAATTTGATTGATGAAAAAAGGTTAGCAGCAGTTTGTCATGGCCAGATGTACCAGAAACGGATGATCAAAGCTTTTAACAAGAAGGTTAAGCCAAAGGTATATCAGGCTGGTGACTTGGTAATCAAGCGTATCATATTACCACAGGGTGATCCTAGAGGCAAGTGGACTCCAACATATGAGGGACCATTTGTAGTCAAGACAGTGTTCTCAGGAGGTGCCATGATACTGACTACAATGGATGGTGAAGACTTCCCACAACCTGTAAACGCAGACATAGTTAAAAAATACTACGCATAAAAAGAGACCCGCTAGGTTGACAGGCCTAGGAAAAAATAAGGGCATCCCGGCAAACCAAAAGGGTTTGGGCAAAAATTAGGGATATATATATAAAAAGATGTACACCCGACAAGTCGAAAACCTGAAAAGGCGGCTTGGGCAAAAAAGGGTATCCCGGTGGATTGAAAACCTGAAAGGGCAATCCAGGCAAAAGTTAGGGATTAAAGCGTATGACTATGTCTCGTTTGGATCACTCATGAAACTGCAACCAGTTGTACTACTTACTCAAGCTCAAACAGATAAAGCTCAATCCAATCATTTCCGTCTCAACAGCAAGAAGATGAGATACTTGAGTGGCAATAGTAGAATTGAAACTCAATAGGATTATTTCCCACATAGCTGATTCTTTCTGTAAAACTTCATGACAAAATTCTCTTACTAGGGTTTATGTCTCCTTGTACAAACTTATCCGTGTATGGGTCACTTTTGATATAAATAAATTCCATCTTTTGAATCCAGATTTACTTTTACCCTATTTACATAAGCGAAACGTCCATTGGTTGTGTTTGAATGTATGTATGCCTTTGAATATGATTGATGTTTACCAGAAACGCATGTATGCTTTTAATATGATTGATGTTTACCAGAAATGCATGAAAATGCAGTAATAGTATTTACTAAGGACGAACGAGGGAAGGATTTCAACGAAGCTTCGCCGGTTCATCTTTACAAGACAGTTACAAACCATCAGTAGGACTAATCCATTTTCACAAAGTCTAATCTCCCCTGGAATTTATATCCATCTCTTTTATCCTCGTACGGATATACGGGAAATTACTTTCCAATAAGGGCACGATGAACGAAGACGGGATGTTATACTTATCCTACTATCAAACGAAAACGAAGGTTATCTATACCCTACTATCCCCAACAACGGGAGGTTATCTATACCTTGTTATCCCCAACAACGGGAGGTTATCTATACCTTGTTATCCCCAGCAGACGGAGGGTTATATATTCTTCAACAACGAATCGGGATTTATTTTCCTTGGCCAGCAGTTGTTATACAAGGATATCCAGACACTTCCAGCAGTGACATAGCATACATACATCATTTACATCATACCATAACATATATGTCTATAGTACATTACCTAAGTGCATCATGTCATACATGCATACATAAAGCATAAACTAATGTTGTTATACAGAATGCTACCTTGTTTTCAGGTTAATTATCCAACAAACAAGCTTATGATCTTTGGGACTGCTTTATTGCAACCTCAGGGTTACTTTATCCTCCTGATGAGCTTCTTATTACTTTGGGACTGCTTTATTGTAACCTCAGGGTTATTTTATCCTCCTGATAGCCTCTCATGACTTCAAGACTGCTTTAGAGTTACTGATTGCTCTATCCTCCTGAAATCATCCTATTACTTCAAGACTGCTTTAGAGCTATTCATTGCTCTATCCTCATGAGGTCATATTATTACTTCAAGACTGCTTTAGAGCTATTGATTGCTCTATCCTCCCTGAAGCCATTATTACTTCAAGACTGCTTTAGAGCTATCCATTGCTCTATCCTCCTGAAATCATCACTTCAAGACTGCTTTAGAGCTATTGATTGCTCTATCCTCCTGAAGACATATCACATTATTATTTCAAGACTGCTTTAGAGCTGTTGATTGCTCTATCCTCCTGAAGCCATTCTATTACTTCAAGACTGCTTTAGAGCTATTGATTGCTCTATCCTCCTGAAGCCATTATTACTTCAAGACTGCTTTAGAGCTATTGATTGCTCTATCCTCCTGAGGTCAGATCATCACTTCAAGACTGCTTTAGAGCTATTGATTGCTCTATCCTCCTGAAGACATATCACATTATTATTTCAAGACTGCTTTAGAGCTGTTGATTGCTCTATCCTCCTGAAGCCATTCTATTACTTCAAGACTGCTTTAGAGCTATTGATTGCTCTATCCTCCTGAAGCCATTATTACTTCAAGACTGCTTTAGAGCTATTGATTGCTCTATCCTCCTGAGGTCAGATTTATCACTTCAAGACTGCTTTAGGGTTATCATTATTGATTGCTCTATCCTCATGAAGACATGCTGTTACATCAGTATTACTCCAGACTCCTGACAGTTCTCATTATACTACTGAAGAACTTTCCCCTAGTGGCATCTTTAAGCCCACTCAATCATGTTCAACCAACCATCAATATCACTCCATGCACTGGTGAGTGCAAATTTTTGGGCTTTTGTGTTCAATCCCCTTCAACCTTCCAGGTTACGACTGGCAAATATACCAATCTAACCCCTCAGGTTTCAGAAAATTGAACAGGGGCAGCTGTTGCACCCCAAAATTTGCCCTCACAATACAAGACTTTGTGTTCCAAGAAGGTTCACAAGGTTCACAAAATTCACAATTGGTCAGAAGAGTTGACAATTCCCTCAGACAATGCACCTCCTAAGCAGTGCATCCAAAACTAAGGTTTTGACTTTAATCAGGCTAAATGGACTTCCAAGACTTCAAGTGAGCTTCGTAACATCTTATATGTGTATAAGAACCCCCATGTCAAGTTTCAAGACTTTTCTCAAAAGTTTGCTCAGTCAGATGATCAGATAAGTCAAAAGCAGTCAATGCAGTTAAAAAGTCAAACTGAGGTCAACTGTGGTCAAACCAAAGTCAAACTTCATGATTTTTTTTTGCCAACATCAAAGAGAGGTTGGGTGAGAAATATTATCATAATAATTGTAATACCCCAAATTTTGCCCTAAGATTTGTCGTCGCATTTCATTGCATTTTTATTGCATTTAATCAATTACTAACAAATTTGTGTAGTCGTTTGACTTTTTGCAGGTAAATATCATATGGCATGCATTTTTTTTCTAAAAAGTAAAAATGGCACAATTGGCAGGAGGACATGTGTAAGGAGTTATGAGTGTGAGAGGTTGAGAGTTCGAATCTCACCTTTGTCATTTTTTTTGTTTTTTATTATTTTTACTCTAAATTTTTCTATCTTTCATTAAAAAAATAACAAAAATAGTTTTTTATTATTATTTAATTATTATTTTCGTATTTTAATTAAATCATTTTTTAAAATATTATTTTTTTCACTTTTTTCTAAATTATTCATAAAAATATCCAAAAAATCATAAAATAAAAAATATTGAAAAAAATTTTGTTCTTTTTATAATATTTTTGATTTTAGGAATCAATAGGATTATTATTTTTTATTTTAAGTTTATTTTAATTATTATTTAAATTTTATTTTCTAATTATTTAGTTTGGGCTTTAAAATGGGTTTTAGGGACATTATTGACAATTTGGTGTTAACCCTAATTTGTTCCCTATATATACATGTGTTGCCTTGTTGGAAAAGAGGGGAGAATGAAAAAAACCTAAGAGGAGTGAGTGCCGTTTGCCGTTATTTAGTTTTCTTCTTCATACATTACTATTGTTTCTTTTTCTTCATCGTTTACCGTTATTTCTTTTCCTTCATCTATTACTGTTGTTTATTTTTCTTCATCTTTACCGTTATTTCTTTTTCTTCATCTATTACTGTTACGTTTATATATATAATTTTTAAATTGTTAGAGTTTATATATATATATATATATATATATATATATATATATATATATATATATATATATATATATATATATATATATATATATATATATATATATATATATATATAAGAATAATTTTTGATCGAATTATGTCGATACGATGTTTGCACATTTGTGTGCATGACGCGTGACATTTGTGTTAGTTCGATCTGGTTGCGATGATCGCATTTTTGTGTGAGTAATAATACTATTTTTTGCTTAATTTCTTTTTCTTTGCGATAAATTTTGTTTCGTCCAATTTAGATCTGGTTGCGATGAGCGCATTTCTGCGTTAGCAACATTGTTGGGTTATTTGGCACATTTAAAATTCATTATTGCTTTATTATTATTATTATTATTATTATTATTATTATTATTATTATTATTATCATTATTTATTATTATTATCATTATTATCATTATTATTACCATTATTATTATTATTGTTATCATTAATTTATTAAAACTTGTTATAATATAAAAATCTGTTTTTTAAAATAAATAACATTAACATCTTTTCCAAATTAATATGAAAACCTATTATTTTTAAGAAAAACTTTTTTTTTAGATAAATTTAAAATAATAACTAAAATCTTTTTTTTTTATAATAACTAGAACCGTTATTTATTTTATTTTATTATTGTTCAATTCAAATTTCATTATCATATTGTATCTGCTCCTCTCATGTAACCTCGCGAACTTAACAATCGCTCTTTAAATTTCTGCTTGCATGGTTTAAATTATGACATTATCTCTCTGTTTGCATGATTCAATTATCTCACGCGTTTACTATTATTTCTGTCACATTGCACACATCCGAAGGTTAGGCCTAACTGTTTGGCCGCCGCGCCAATAGTCCATAAACCCTCACACTTCAAACCCTTTCACCTTACAAACCCTAAATTTTCATACATGTCTCGCCGTGGACAAAATTACAATTTTACCCCTAGCATTAGGTCAAAGAGCCGCCGCGCTCATTTTAGGGTTTCCCGCCGTGGAATCCCTAATTTAACCCTAATTACAACTTAACATTTCAACGTAGAAATTTGGAGTTCCTACACTCCGCGTAAGCGTGTCCTTAAGGCGCGTTTATTCCCCTTGAGACCTTGACCACTGTCAAGAGATCTCTAACCTCCCTTTTGAGGGGAACTACGATTACTCTGATTCCACTCCCGTAAGGATACGTAGGCACAAGATGCGATGTCTTGCCGAGTAAACTTAGAATTAACCCCCTTTATTATTTATTATTGCTTATTTATATTTTATTTATCTTTGCTATTTAATTATTTTGCTTATTATTTTGTAATTGTTTCTTGGATGTGAAGTTGTTTAATTATTTAATTATTATCATGGTTAGTAATTAGGGAGTGTAACAACCTGTATGTAATATTAAAATAAATTTAGATCACTTTTAAATAAAGATAATTAAAATAAACACGTCACACACGTAAGTCGATTTTAATCGCCGTCTCACTTCCTAAGGATATCCCTCAAGTTGCCTACGAATAATGGTTAAGTGGGGTGTATAAAGCAAGTCCCTCAAATAGAAAAATCATCAAAGTCCCTTATGGTTGCCTTTACGAATCGAGTCCCTTTCGAAAAATGATGATGGTCCCTTATATGTGCTTATTACATCTCACAATGGCCTTCAAAAATCCAATTGTCCCTCACATGTCCCTTAACATCCAAAGTAAGGACTACCTACTCCATTATAGTAGGGATAGTCTTACTAAAGGAAAGAATAAAGAATAAGAAAGACCTTTAAACATTAGGGTAGGCTACTCCTAGATACTTGCTCACTTCAAAACTTTTTCACACTTAAACAAATTTCCAACAAAATTTTCAAACAAGTTTTTTTTCACATCCATACACGGATTATTATTAAACTATTCTGAAATTTTTTGCTATTCACACACTACACTTTCAAAACAATTCAAAAGTGAGCTTAAGTACCTAAGAGCCCATGGATAACCATGGATGAAAAGGGTGCTAACACCTTCCCTTTTCATAACCTACCCCCCGGACCCAAAATATTCTCTAAGGTCTTTCCTGTTCTTTTATAACCTTTCCTTATGGATAAAATAAAAGTCGGTGGCGACTCTTGCTATCCGCAACATTGTTTAAAGTCAGTTCTCCCACCGTGTTACAGATGCGTATCAACAGAAGAGGGAAGCCACTGTTGGGGAAGAATGATTGTCAGGCTTATGCACCCTACAAAGTTTGGATCCAAGAGAGAGCAAGACAGTTACTGATGCCATTTCTAGCTGCACCAGTCACTGTTCATATTCCGGTGGAAGAACCAACTACTGTTACTAGGGAGGCCTACGAGCAAGTTGTTAAAGAAAAAGAAGCCTTGATGAAGGTCAATGAAGAGTTAGAAAAGGAGCTGGCTCAGATACGCAGTGAGAAAAACAAGGTTGTGCATGCTTTCCAACAGCAGATCGAGCTAGTAAACAGCCTGGGTGCTGAGTTGACTGAAGAGAAAAAGAAGCTGTGAACGTCTGGGGCAAGAGTTCAGAAGCTCTCATGACATGCTGGAGTCCAAAAAGAAAGCACTCGACGCCGCCCACCGAGAAATCTCTTCTTGTAACAAGACGTGGAATGCTACGCTAACCAACAACAAAAAGAGGGAAGATAAATTGAAGCAGCAAATCTCTGAACTCGAAGAGCAGTTGAAGGCTAGCATTAAGAAGTATGAAGAAGAAGTAATGACGAGGTATAGTCTCCAGAATGCATTGAACAAGGCCATCGAAGGCAGGAACGAAGCTGTGTCTCAGAAGCGGAAGCTAGAGGATCGCTTCGGAGAAGGGGCATGGGAGGAAACCGCTGGTGATGTGCGACGTGTTCTCAAGCGAAGAAATCAGCTTGTGGAGGGCCTGCTTACCCGACCAAGTCATCCAGAGACTAAGAAGTTAATAGAAGAGTACCAGGCTTATGAGTGTACTTGACCATTTCATGTATTAATGCTTTATTTGCATAGCGCTGACCATCACATAGATTGTTGGTTGAGGTCATGCCTTCTTATTGTACACTCAGTGATATTGTATTCTTGGCTTATTGGATTTCTCTGCAATATATGAGGCGTTTTCTAGGATCCAGCTCCGATCACCGTATTGCTAGCACTGTCACCGCACTGACACATCCGCACTAGAATCGGGGAATGATATTCCCTAATGCACAGACACATATTGCATTGCATTTCCATTCATATTGCATTACAGGTGATTATTGCACGGTATCTCATTACTTGCACTGAACCAGGTCTTTTCAGGATTGAAGATCAGCGCCCGCACCGATACTCCACTCGTACCAACTGTCGAAGAATCATGGATCAAATGCAGAACGAGATACAAGATATGCGTGAGAAGCTGGCGCTCTTCATGCAGACAATGGAGACCATTGCGAAAGGGCAGGAGAATTTGCATGCTTTGGTGCAGCCTCTGTTGGCAAGAAATGCTGGGCATGGAAATGAGGATCATCAGTCTGTGCGAGTCGACACTATTCATGGGGATGGTACTCCCACACCAGTGGCTCCACCTGTAGTCAACATACCTGCTGTTAATGTCAACAACGGCGCTGCTGCCGGGAATGGTAACGTTGGAATTGGGAACGAGACTATCGTTAACAATGTTGGGCTTGGAGATGTTAACCTGGGTGATAATATGTGAGGCAATGGCTTTGGTAATGCTGGATTCGGTTTCAATGACCAGGGGTTCGATAATACTGGGAAGTACGACTTCAATGCTCAAGGCTTCGGGCAGGACGGATATGGTATGACTAATCAGGGTTATGGCGGATTCGGAAATGGAAATGGCGCTGGGTTAATGACTTTTGAACCTGCTGGGGTCGCTCCGGGGTACAGTAATAGGGGGCGAGGCCCGGTAATGAATCAGACCAGAGTTGGCCGCAACAACGGATACGATGGGTATGGAGCTGGGAATGGTAATTGGCAAGAGGACCAGCAAGAGGATGCTTTCTCCGGTGGAGGTTTCGAAGGGCCTATGGATGACTCTCAGAGAATCAGGATGCTCGAGGAGCAGATGAGGGGGGTCGTAAATCAAAGTGCTGTCGGCTTAGATATGTCAACAATGGGTCTGGTGCCTGGCCTGAGGGTGCCAATCAAATTCAAAGCTCCCACGTTCGACAAGTATAAGGGGGACACCTGTCCAAAGGTGCATGTGCGGTCATATTACAGAAGGATGTCGGCGTATTCTAATGATGAGAGGATGCTAATGCATTTCTTTTAAGATAGCTTGTCTGGTCCTTCCCTCGAGTGGTATATGGGATTGGAACCAACTCATATAAAGACATGGAAGCAGCTGGCTGAAGCATTTGTAGCCCACTATAAGTATAACAGCGACTTGGCACCCAACCGGGTCCAATTGCAGGGGTTGTCCAAGAAGAAGGGTGAGAGCTTCAAAGAGTATGCGCAGAGATGGCGCGACATGGCTGCTAGAGTTCACCCCCCTTTGGAGGACAAGGAAATGAATGACATGTTCATTGGAACATTCACTGGCATGTTTTATGACAAGTTGTTTCACACTTCTTTGGGCAGTTTCTCATACTTAATCCTGATGGGAGAGAAGATTGAAAGTAACATTAAACATGGAAGATTCCAAGCTGAGGAATCCACCTCAGCAGGCAGTAACAGAAGGGCTTTTGGTGGGCGCCGTCAGGGCGATGCAAGCGCAGTGTTTGGGGGCCGAGGCCGGGGCAGAGGTCGAAACCAGTACAATCAGCCGCAGCAGGTGGCAAGCGTTACTATTCCGTTTCAGCAACAACCATTTCAACAACAACAACAGCAACAGCAGCCACAACAGGGGGCACAGCCTGCCCAGCGCAGATTCCAGGGGGGCAAACCAAGGAGGGTGTTTGAAAAGCCTCCTTCAACGTATGCAGATTTGCTACAGACACTACTGGGCTTGAACTTGGTCGAGAAGAGAACTTTGGCGCCAATAACAGGCACTCCTCCATATGGTTATGATGCAAGCAGGCACTGTGAATTCCACTCTGGGGCTCCTGGCCACGATGTAGAGGGTTGCCATGCGTTCAAACATGTAGTGCAGGATCTATTGGATAGTAAGGCTATCAACTATGGAACAGCGGGTCCGAACATAGTGCAGAAGCCCATGCCCAACCATGGGACAAACGCCATTTTAACTGAGGAGGGTTTGAACTTGATTATGCATGTTGATGACCTCAAGACACCGTTGTGTGAAATAAAGAGCCGATTATTGCAAGGGGGTGTCTATCCAGGATGTGACGAGTATTGTTTAGAGTGCTGGACCCTAGCTGGGGGTTGTGATGACTTAAAGAAAGGTATTCAGGCCTTAATCGATAGAGGCGTATTGCAATTTGACCGAGCAGCAATTGAAGAACCTGCAGGGGTATTAGCAGACAAGCAAAGTGATGTGGCTACTGTGACGATTCCTCGAAAAACGATCACTATAACGGCACCGGCCAAGAGACCACCGATCACCATCACCAGGGCAGGACCAATCCCGTACGAGAGTACTAAGGCAGTCCCCTGGTCATATGGGTTGGAAGTGTACTGTGACGGAGTAAAAATTGATGTTAACAAGCAGCCAGCTGAGACTGTAGACAACGTTGTCGGTACCGGAGGTATGACAAGGAGTGGGAGAATCTTCATATCGCCTGAGGTAGAGGCTGAACGACTGGCAAAGGGGAAAGGAAAGATGATTGAGAACGTCCCAGTGCAGGGGAACGAAAAAGAAACGGCATCGAAAGATGTGGAAGAGTTCATGCGCTTGATTCGTAAAAGTGATTATAAGATTGTTGAGCATCTGTAACAGACGCCGTCAAAGATATCTATACTGTCGTTGCTACTGTGTTCTGAAGCTCACAGAAATGCATTGTTGAAACTCCTGGATACTTCCTTCGTACCCCAAGATGTTTCCGTGAATCAGCTGGAGGGGGTGTTAGCGCATGTGAATGCAAGCCATAGCTTGGGCTTTACCGATTTTGATTTGACCCCGAAGGGGAGGGAGCATAATATGGCGTTGCACGTCTCTGTGGAGTGTAGAGGATCAGTCATGTCTCATGTACTGGTAGACACCGGATCATCCTTAAACGTGCTGCCCAAGAAAGCGATGATGAAACTAGATGTCAGAGGAATCCTGTGTACGCCCAGCGACTTGGTGGTCAGGGCATTTGATGGAACGCGAAGAACAGTCTTTGGATCCATAACATTACCTCTACAGGTGGGGCCGGAGGTTTTCGCGACTGAATTTTATATCATGGACATCCAGCCAGCATACAGCTGCCTTCTCGGACGACCCTGGATTCATGGGGCTGGGGCAGTCACGTCTACCTTGCATCAGAAGCTGAAATACATGGTAGGGGAAAGTGTGGTCACAGTCTGCGGAGAAGAAGATATACTGGTCAGCCATCTGTCATCATTCAAATATGTAGAGGTCGATGGCGAGATTCACGAAACACCCTGTCAGGCATTTGAAGGGTTGCGCATCAAAGACAAAGGTCCCGGGCCGAGCAAAGCGTCAGAGGTAGTCGTCTTGTCATATAAGGAAGCGCAAGCTCTAGTAGAGACAGGTGAGACAAAGGGCTGGGGCAAGGTGCTGGATATTCCCGTGAAGATGGACCGATTTGGGCTGGGATATCAATCGTCGTCATCAACACCTGCTGTCGGGGCACCCCGTTTCAGAGGACCAATAACCATCACTGCCAGTTGAGTATGTCACGAGACCATCAACGCTGCTTCAGAGTCTGACGAAGGAGACAGCGACTGCGATATGGACGCCTGGATTCAGCCAAGCGTGCCAGGACAAGGATTGTGCAATTGGTCTATTCAAGAGATTGTTCCTGTGACTCTTAAACAGTAATGCTTTGTTTTTTTAATTGTTGAACAATCTGGTGTCTTGCCCGGGGCATCATGATTTGCTTAGGGTCGTGCTGTTATGAACATTGCGTGTTTAATCATCAAATAAAAGGCGTTTTTTCATGTGCAAATATTGCGATCTCTGTTTTTCCTGTTTTGTGTTTTACAATAAAATGGCAACGTGGTTATTCGCTTTATACGCATTTTGAAGCGTTTAACCATTCCTTTTGCAGGATAACATTTTCAGATGACATCATTGAACCACCTATGACTCGTCTCGACTTTGAGCACCCGGTATTTCAGGTCGAAAAAGAGATTGTTGAAGATGGTGCCGTTCCCGAAGAATTATCTTGGTTGGTGAAGCAAGAAGAACGAGTCATTCTGCCTCATGAGGAGGTCATCGAAATTATTAACCTGGGGTCGGAAAGGGTTGAAAAGAACATCCGTATAGGAGCCGCGCTGCAGAGCGACATCAAGCGAAGACTGGTTGAAATGCTCAGAGAGTATAGTGATGTGTTCGCTTGGTCGTATGAAGACATGCCTGGGCTGGATACAGATATGGTTGTGCACCGTCTGCCGCTGAAAGAAGAATGCCCGCCGGTCAAGCAGAAGCTTCGCAGAACTAGACCTGACATGGCAGTGAAAATTAAAGAGGAGGTGCAAAAACAGTGGGATGCTGGTTTCCTTGCTGTGACAAAATATCCCTCATGGGTCGCTAACATTGTACCAGTGCCAAAGAAAGACGGTAAAGTGAGAATGTGCGTAGATTACCGTGATTTAAATAAAGCGAGCCCGAAAGATGATTTTCCACTTCCTCACATCGATGTGCTGGTTGACAACACTGCTCAATTCTCCGTATTCTCCTTCATGGATGGCTTCTCGGGCTATAATCAGATTAAAATGGCGCCAGAGGACATGGAGAAGACTACTTTCATAACGCCTTGGGGAACCTTTTGTTATAAAGTGATGCCCTTCGGATTAAAGAATGTTGGGGCAACGTATCAGCGTGCATTGACGACTCTTTTTCATGATATGATGCATAAGGAGATCGAAGTTTATGTTGACGATATGATTGCCAAATCCCAGACGGAGGAAGAGCATTTGGTGAATCTACTGAAGTTATTCAAAAGGATTAGGAAGTTCAGGCTGAGACTGAACCCTAACAAGTGCACCTTCGGGGTGAGATCGGGTAAACTGCTGGGGTTTATCGTGAGTGAAAAAGGAATAGAGGTCGATCCTGCAAAAATAAAAGCAATACAAGAGATGCCGACGCCTAGAACAGAGAAAGAAGTGCGCGGGTTTTTAGGGAGGTTGAACTACATCGCCCGGTTCATATCTCACCTAACGGCTACGTGTGAACCATTATTCAAGCTGTTGAAAAAAGACCAAGCTGTAACGTGGAACGAAAATTGTCAAAAGGCGTTCGATAAAATAAAGCAGTATTTGCAGGAGCCTCCTATTTTGATACCCCCAGTGGCAGGAAGACCCTTGATTATGTATTTGACAGTTCTTGAGGGAAGTATGGGCTGTGTTCTCGGTCAGCACGACGAGACAGGAAGGAAAGAGCATGCGATCTATTACTTGAGTAAGAAATTTACTGAATGTGAATCTCGATATTCAATGCTTGAAAAGACTTGTTGCGCGCTAGCCTGGGCCGCCAAGCGTTTGAGGCAATACATGCTGAATCATTCAACCATGCTCATCTCGAAGATGGATCCTATCAAATATGTATTCGAAAAGCAGGCATTATCGGGGAGAATTGCCCGTTGGCAGATGGTTTTGACTGAATATGACATCCAGTATGTCTCGCAGAAGGCTATAAAGGGGAGTGTCTTGTCAGAATACTTGGCGGAGCAGCCTATTGAGGATTACCAATCGATGAGGTTTGATTTTCCTGACGAGGATATCATGTACCTAAAGATGAAAGATTGTGAAGAGCCGTTGCCAGACGAAGGACCAGAATTGGGTTCCAAGTGGAAGTTGATCTTTGACAGAGCTGTAAACGCTTACGGTAGCGGAATAGGGGCAATCATCACTACTCCACACGGGTCGCACATCCCGTTTACTGCTCGATTGACCTTTCCAGTTACCAATAATGAAGCCGAATACGAAGCTTGTATAATGGGGCTTGAAGAAGCCATTGATTTGCGAATCAAAAATCTGGATGTATACGGAGACTCAGCTCTGGTGGTGAATCAAATAAAAGGGGAATGGGAGACACGGAAGCCCAATTTGATACCTTACATGAACTACGCGAGGAGATTGCTGACTTTCTTTGACAAGGTTGAATTGCATCATGTGCCGCGAGCAGAGAATCAGATGGCTGACGCCTTGGCCACCTTGTCTTCCATGTACAAAGTCAACTTCTGGAACGAGGCTCCCAGAATTGTTATCTCTCGGCTTGACAGACCTGCCTTCGTATTTGCCATTGACAAAGCATCCGACGATAAACCATGGTATTTCGATATCCTCAACTTCCTGAAGAACAAAGAGTATCCGGCTGGGGCATCCAGTCAAGATCAGAAGACTCTCAGGAGATTGGCGGGTAATTTCTATTTGAATCCGGATGGTGTCTTATACAGGAGAAACCACGATTTGGTGCTATTATGTTGCGCAGATGAGAAAGAGGCAAAGTTACTCATGGAGGAAATACATGAGGGAACATTTGGTACGCATGCTGGTGGGCATGCTATGACAAGGAAGTTGCTGCGGGCAGGTTATTTTTGGCTAACTATGGAAACTGATTGTTTCAAGTTTGCGAGGAAGTGCCACAAGTGCCAAATCTACGCAGATAAGATCCATGTGCCTCCAAGTCCTCTGAATGTGATGTCATCGCCATGGCCATTCTCGATGTGGGGAATCGATATGATTGGAAAGATCGAGCCGACGGCTTCTAACGGGCACCGGTTCATTCTCGTAGCAATCGATTATTTCACCAAATGGGTGGAAGCGGCGTCTTACGCAAATGTAACTAAGCAGGTGGTGGCCAGATTCATCAAGAGAGATATCATTTGCAGATATGGAATCCCCGAGCGGATAATCACTGACAACGGTTCAAACCTGAACAACAAAATGATGAAGGAGCTCTGTCAGAATTTCAAGATCGAGCATCACAACTCCTCCCCTTACCGACCCAAGATGAATGGCGCTGTTGAAGCGGCCAATAAGAATATAAAGAAGATCGTTCAAAAGATGGTGGTGACCTATAAGGATTGGCATGAGATGCTACCCTTCGCTTTGCACGGTTATCGTACGACGGTACGCACATCAACCGGGGCAACCCCGTTCTCGTTGGTATATGGAATGGAAGCAGTGCTACCACTGGAAGTTGAGATTCCTTCGTTGAGAGTATTACGAGACGTCCAGCTAGACGAGGCAGAATGGGTGAAAGACAGGTTGAATCAGCTGAGTTTAATGGATGAGAAGAGGCTCGCTTCTCTAGCCTACGGTCGTTTGTACCAGAGCCGAATGAAGAAAGCATATGATAAGAAGATACATCCTCGGAGCTTTCAGACGGGCGACCTTGTGCTGAAAAGGATTCTCCCGCCGCAGGCAGATCACAGGGGCAAGTGGACCCCCAACTACGAAGGGCCATATGTTGTCAGGAAAGTCTTTTCAGGAGGGGCTTTGTTGTTGTCCACCATGGACGGTGAAGACTTTATGTCGCCTGTGAATTCGGACGCAGTTAAAAAATACTTTGCTTAAAATTGACCCGCTGGACAGAAAAAAGAGAGTCCAGGCAAAAATGGGGCATCCTGGCGAACCAAAAACATAATGAAAGGTTCGGGCAAAAGTTAGGGATAAAAGTGAAAAAATGTACACCCGCGAAGTTGAAAACCTACACTGGGCGGCTTCGGCAAAAAAAGGGTATCCCGGTGAACTGAAAACCCGTAAAGGGCGGTTCACGCAAAAGTTAGGAATTTGAAAAGCAAATGACTGCGGTCCGAATTTGATACTGCAGTGAGCATTGGTGCGGGAGAATATACCTGAGGGGTCGATTATCAGATACAATCTCTTCGGAAGTTTGGATACCGGGAAAAGCATTAGAGTCGGGCGAGTCATAGGAGGATCAGTTCATGATGTTCGTCTGCATCCCGTTGCCGACATGTGTACAAATTTGATTTGTCATTATATTTATGCTTCTTGTGCATACTTGTATATTTGTTGTGCGTAGCTTCCTCTTTTCAGGAGTTACATCCCGTGTACAAAACTCTGCCCATTTAGGGGCCCTATCAATAAAATATGTCATTCAGTACTTGATGCTAGTTCTTTACTGTTTTGTGCATGATAAACGCCTAGGTTTAATGAAACTAGCATGTGTATAACGTCGCTGGCCCTTGCCAATAATTGCTAAAACTTTGAATTAACTGAAAATAATATCACTAACACTAACCTGAATAGATTTGGTTGTGTAGACTTGTCTTGTCTTGTTTGTGGTGTTGCAGGGTCCGTAGCCGTATGAAGTGGACGATCAGAAGGTGTCAGTATTGACCATAAGCTCGTGACAGAAAGACTCGATCCCCACGCAGGTCGCGATTCTAAGATAACACTGTTTTTACTGAAGAAGGATCAAATTCCCCAGCTAGCCGTAGCTTATTCAAAGGATGGTCTCCAGCAAAGTCGTTTATCCTTAGCAGAGTTGGCGATTCACAGATCGAAGGCTGTATTCAGACAGTGTGGTGTCCCCCAGAAGGATTCCCCCATCTCAAGCAGAGTGGTTTAGCCTCAGAAGATTAATATTCCCAATTTGTGAGTTGTACTCAGGCAGTTTACCCTTCCCAGTAGGGTTATTTACTCTCCCCCAGCGGAGTCAGTTGATTTTCCCCAAGAGAATCGTTTCGTCCCCAGCGAAGTTCTCTTTCCAGCAAGTGTTTTCTTTCCTCCCAGTGGAACTCGAAGATTGAGACTCTCCCCGACAGAGTTGTTTTCGCCTTGGCATTTATTTTGTCGGAATACCGTGGGATACCCGTTCACTCCCCAGCAGAAGTCCAATCATACTGGGCACATCCGCTATTCCCCAGCAGAGTTATATTCCCCAGCAGGGTGTTACTTCAACGAGGTGCTTGGTTAAGTTCCCAATTTCCCAGCGGAGTTGATTTCACTCTTCCAGCATTTATTTTGTTGGAATAATTCTGTGACGCCTGGCTACCCCCAGCGGAGTTAGCGTTGTCTTCAGCATTTATTTTGCTGAAGCGATTTCTGTATCCCAGCAGTTCGAGTCTGCATTTGCGTCGGCATATAGTGTCATACTTGCATCCACCAAATAAAAACGCGTAGCATTTCCATGTCGAACGGAGCATTACGCCATTTTCAAACATACGCATTTTTGAAACATAAACCAGGTTGGCTAACTGTTTGTTTCAAGTATGGTTTCCTTTACAGGTTGAGGGAGCTCTTGCTCAAATGAATTACCAAAAATTCAAGATCTCGGCATGAGACATTCAATGATAGTGTCAGTTTCGGCAGTATTCCCCACAGAGTTATTAGGATAAATTTCTCTTTGTCCCCGAGCAAAGTTATTTGTTTAGATTTCTCCTGTTTTCCCCGCCAGAGTTGCTTGTCGAAGTTTCTCTAGTCCGACCAGCGGATTACTTTCTTCGAATCGTTGTTACGTCAGCATCAAAAGGTTTCATGAATCAGAATTTCAGAGGCTGCCGCTGGTTATCAGAACAGGCGTCAGGTAGTTTGGTTTCCAAATATCCCCAGTAGAGTCCGCCCCAAAGTCGCTGTCACGTCAGTGCTAAAAGGTTTGTGGGTTGGGACCAATGGAGAAATGGGTCCTGACGTGGACAATCTATTCCTATATTGATGGGATTTCTTCGTGCTAGAGAAGTGGGTGTCCTAATGTGGACAGATTTATTTCCCCGGGTTGATGAGATGTGCTAGTCCTAACGTGGACCGATTCGATTTCTCCGTATTGATTGAAGTCCTGACGCGGACAAAATTGATTACTCTTCGTGTTGGTGTCCTGACGTGGACCATTTATTCCCAGCATATATCTTTCTTCGTAATGGTTAAATGTGTGTCCTGACGTGGACAAGTTTATGGTTCTTCGTGATGATAAGATGCGCGAGTCCTTACATGGACAAATTTATCTTTCTTCGTGTTGGCGAAACGGGAGTCCTGACGTGGACAAGTTTTATTTCCCCAGCGGGTCGAAGGTGCGCGAGTCCTGACGTGGACAAATTTATATTTCTTCGGGTCAACGAACGGTGTCCTGACGTGGACGAGGTTACCCCATGCTGATAGAATTTTCGTGCAGGCGAGATGCGAGTCCTTACGTGGACAGATCAAGACGAGATGGGAGTCCTTACGTGGACAAATCAAGACGAGATGGGAGTCCTGACGTGGACAAATCAAGATGAGGTGAGTCCTGACGTGGACAAATCAAAAAGATGGTATTCCTTACGTGGAAGGATGTGATTCCTTACGTGGAAAGATGTGATTCCTTACGTGGAAAGAGGTATTCCTTACGTGGAAAGATGTGATTCCTTACGTGGAAAGAGGTATTCCTTACGTGGAAAGATGTGATTCTTTACGTGGAAAGAGGTATTCCTTACGTGGAAAGATGTGATTCTTTATGTGGAAAGAAGATGTATTCCTTACGTGGAAAGAAGATGTATTCCTTACGTGGAAAGAGATTTATTCCTAACGTGGAAAGGCGAGTCCTAACGTGGACGATGTATTCCTGGCGTGAAAAAGTTAGTCCTAACGTGGACAGGTTATTCCTAACGTGGGCAGTTTATTCCTAACGTGGATGATTTATTCCTGACAAGAGGCGCTAGTCCTAATGTGGACAATTCATTCCTACGTGGATAGGATTTTCTCGCGCTGATGAAATGCAGACGAGTTATCCCCAGCGAAGCCGCCGAGATTTTTCCGGGTTGACGGCAGGTGGAGTCCTAACGTGGACAAAGTTCTATCCCTTCGATGATAGAATCTTTTTCAGGCTGATATAAATAATCCCCAGCACGGTCGCTAATGGATCAGTTGGTTGCCGTAACAACCAGATTCGGTTGATGAATGTCGTTCCCCAAGCAGTTGTGCAGTTTATTTCTGCGATTGGCAAATTTCCGGGTTCTTAGTATTCAACCGTCTCGTACCTCTAATGTTTGAAGGCCGTTCGCTCTTAACCCAATCGGGTCCAAGTCGTTTGAATAGGGGCAGCTGTTGCACCCTAAAATTTGCTCAACCTATTTCACTTGGTTTATGTTTCAATTACATTAGCATTTGCATATAGAGTCATGTACATAGTCTAATCATCTGCATAGCATAGCATAGCAAATCATCCAACCAGGGACCAAGTATTATTCTCATCTCTATGAGCCTATCAAGAGGTTATTATTCAAATTCAAGCACATCCAAGTCATCAGAAAGAAATTGAAACCCAGAGAGGTCATTGGACCAAGTAGTGGATCTATCTCCTATCTTGAGGGTATTTGAAGATCATCAAAGAAGTTGTGAGCTGTGAACTGAGTATGGAGAGTATATAGACATCATGGAAGACTTAGAGAGTCATTTTGAAAGTGAGACAAGTCATTGATGTGATCACAAGAGTTGCAGTTGAAGACAGTCAACTAGGGTTTCATCTGGGTCAACCCTAGGTCAACCCTAGGTCAAATGATTGATTGAAAGGCATCAAGGTCTATTTGAGAGATGTGGGGTTCATCATTTGACATGTATAGAAGGATGTGGTGTTGTGCCAAGAAGAAATCAAGAGAAATCAAGAAGAAGAGGAGTTTCTAAATTAGGGTTTCTGTGTAAAATCCCCTGATTTAGGGCAAACTTCCAAGCAAGATAAGTCAAAATGAAAGCTTCAAATGGATCCTTGGCCAACATGAAACTTGTAGAGGATCTCAATACCTTTAATTTGAGTGGTGGAAGACATTAAGGAGATTTATAGAACTCAAGTTATGGTCCTTGCAAGTTACAGGTCATCTGAGGTATCTGAAATTTTGTCTGTGAAAGTTACTTGTCTTCCCAGCAACTTTTACCCCTCAAGGAGATTTCAAATGGATTTCTGGTAAACATAAGAGTTGTTCCTCATTGTCTTAGATTTCTAGAAAGGTATGGTATGCCTTCATATGATTTGTGGAGCTCTACTTATAGTCTTGGCAAGCAAAGGGTATTTTGGTCATCTGAGAATTACAGGTCATTTCAAACCTATGCCCAAAACTCATACAAGGAAGCTTCAAATGAAAAACTTCACAACATAAAACTTTCTCCAAATGACATTTTGAGTCTAGAAAAGTGACCAAGAAAGATTGTAAATGCTCATAGCTCAAGGTTTCAAAATTGGTCATTTAAAAGTGAATTTAATGAATAAAAGTGACCTAAAATTGAGATTTTTCATACCATGGCCAAATGAGGTGAAATTATAGGTCATTTTGATTGGAAAAAATGTTTTAAGAACATTGGCAAAAGTGGATTTTTGAGTTTGGTTCAAAATTTGGAAGATATGCTAGTTGGCTTACAAAGGAAGTAACATAATCAAAATTCAAGGAAAGTGTGCACAAGAAGTTTCTATCAAATTCTAGAAAGGTCCATGAGTGTATATATATTGAATTGAGAGGCTTCATTCAAGGGTTGGTGATTCATTTTGATCAAAACACATAGTTACATTCCATTCCTCAATTGTGCAAAACCATTCCAATCTCTTTGATTCTTCATCAATCCTTCAATTTCATGATCTAAACTCACTCAAGAATCATCCCTGAGTTCATTGCAAGCAAGATTTGGGGAGGAAATCACAAGAATCGTGCTACACCAAGTGCATCATCCAAAGTGCAAGAAGAAGTGGTTACAAGAATCTAAGGCATTTGAGCAAGATCTATTGCATACAGAACCAAGGATCAAGCCTGTTGATCAAGTCCCAAGCATTGCAAGCATTGGATCCGAGGAATTCTCCACCTGTTTTCAACTTTACACCAGGTTAGTTTTCCTTTCGAATTGGCTAGATTAGTTAGCATGTTAGAGAATTATTAGGTTAGAATGGTTAGGATTAGTTAGAGGATCATTTCTGTTGAGTTTGAAGACATTTTATGGATGTTGCCATTGGAGTGCAAAAACTGTTAGGGCTTAGAACATCTAGGATATGGCACGACAATCTTAGATATATAGCTCAGGATGATCAGCATGGCGTGTAGATTGTGTTAGGGTAACAGTTAGTAAGATTTGGCAAGGTTGATACCAGTGCAAAAATGGTGGAGTCAATACTTTCTACCTATTGGGTTTGAATTTTGATTGAGTTTTAGAGGAAGATATTGCCATGGTTGTGTAGAGGGAGAGATGCAGAGCATTTTTGGTTTTGGAATGATGGAATTTCATGGAGGTATGAGGGAGAACAGAGGAGGAGAAGGATCGTGCATGGGGAGTATTTTTCTGGCTTAGGGTTTGTCCAAGGTAGACGATGAAGGAGGACCGTGAGATCAGGCGTTGGACTTTGACTTGCAATCCAATCCAAGGGCTCAGATTCAAAACGAAATTTGGAGGGAGATACTACGCAGCAATACGTTGCGTTTCATTTAATCACTCTTCTGGGCTCAAGTTGCATTTGATATTCGCACCCCATTCACTCAGGCCCAATGTGTTTTCCACTATTTTTTCTGCTTTTTGCACCGTTTCCTTTTTTTATTTCATTTTATGTTTTTCTGATCAACTGGGCCCAGACGCGCTTTGCTATGCGCGCCCCTCAGTCTGGGCCCATCATCATGTTTTAACTGAATTAATTACTCATCACACCCCCAGCCAATTCATCCATATTAATTTCTTTTAATTTTGTTAATTCTTTAAAAAAATCATAACAAATAGAAAATTGC
The DNA here is from genome assembly GCA_963859935.3 of Lathyrus sativus. Classification (NCBI taxonomy): domain Eukaryota; kingdom Viridiplantae; phylum Streptophyta; class Magnoliopsida; order Fabales; family Fabaceae; genus Lathyrus; species Lathyrus sativus. The sequence continues at coordinate 491,741 of CAWUDS030000112.1, forward strand.
ATATTTTTTAATGGTTGTTTTTGCATCCTTTTCATATTTTTGTTCAGAAAATTATCACATAATAAAATTAGCATTTCATTTTATTTTCGTATTTTTAGAATATTTTTCTTTTAAATAGCTTTTTAAGTGGTTTAATTTGATTCATGATATTGTTGATTTTAGTTTAATTAGATGCTTTTACATTTTGGATCCATTCTTTTTAGGTTGATTAACTTAGAACTTTAGCTTGTATATAAAATTTAATTCATGATTTTAGGACTTAATTTTAGATGGTTTGTTTAGGTGTGATTAGAAGAATCAAAACTAGGGTTTAGAGATAACATAGGTGTGATAAATCATTTCTTTTAGGAGTTGTAGTTTGAATTTTGGGGTATGGGACTATAGGGGTATTATGGGTAGATGATAGATCCCTTAGAAATTACTAGGTTTCCCCTATTCTACTATTACTATTGGTATATTGCTTGCATTTGCTTGACTGTGTGGTGTGCCCTCTCAAGGGTTATTTCATTTGACTGTGTGGGGTATTGGGTTTGTTTGGGGATTGGGTGAGCTGAAGACCTTGATGATGAAGCCCATTGGAGATCAAAGGGATTGAAGATCAATTTCAAGAGTGGATGAAGAGTATCTCTTGCTGGCAGCTATTGAAGGTTATAGGATCTAGGAGTTAGGCAGAGCTCTAGAGTAGAAAGCTTGATTCACAAACATGGAAGGTCTTGTTTACCTCCATCCCTCTCTATGATGCAGAGTCTCTCTCAGACATTCACCCCCTTCCTTTGGAAGGCTTGATGATAGTGTCTAAGAGATAGAACTCTTGAGAGAAATATTCTATGTGTTGTCAGCAGTCTGTTTGCCACCCTTGGTGGTCAACTAATTGCTTAACACCCCAGTTCATTCTTGTGATTGATTCCTCAGCTTGGAGATTGAGACTTGAAGAAAAGCCATTGCAGATTGAATACAAAGACCTTGATTGAAGGCTTGAAGATGAAGACTGATGCTTGCTTGAAGCTTGTAGCTGTTTGAAGATGACTTGAAGACAGGTGTTGATGCAGAGTTGCTTTTGCTGTTTATTTTTGCTGCTTATAATTCTTGATGTATTGATTGGTTTTCCCTGACTGTATTGCTTGCTGTTTAACCTGTTAGGTTGAAAGTGAACCTTGTTCATTTTTGCCTATTGTTTTCTAGGTTCGAGGTTGAGTGGGACTCCCTTGCCTCGCTTGTATTGTTGCATCCATGCATTTTATTGCTTTATTGTATATTATCTATTGTTTTTGTTTCCGTCTATTCCCTTAGGATCTCTGTTTCTCTCTGCGCAAGAGAGGAACATGATAGACATTAGGTCTTAACCCATGCATGATAACACTAGGTTAGTTTGATTCCCTTTTAAACCATAGGATAGAGTTTTGTCTCTTCTTTCTCAAAACAAACAGAAAAACACAATAAATATTTCAAACACAATAAAAGACACTTCTTCCGTAAAAGAATGTGAACTCATCAAAACGTCAATTTTTGTCTGCTGGGACTCTTAATCAAGAAAAACCCTTTCATAAGGTAATAAAAAACAGTCAGACAAGCTTGTGTCTTCCGTGGCCCGAACTACGTTTGCTCTGATCTTTCATGCTGTATGAAAGTACGTAGGCATAGGATGCGATATCCTAGCGAGCAACCTTCCCCTCCTTTCCCGTAGGTAGGCGAACTACGTTGACTCTGATTTCTCGTTCCAGACGGGAATACGTAGGCATAAAGTGCGATACTTTGCCGAGTCATTTTATTTTCCTTTTAACCCTTAACCTTTTAGTTTAGATAGAATAACAATCCATACCCGAAAACAAGCGTGGATCCCGTCGAGTACGACGGACGTGAGGGGTGCTAATACCTTCCCCTTGCGTAACCGACTCCCGAACCCAGGTTTTGGTTGCGATGACCATACCTTTCCCGTCTTTGCGGTAGGTTTACTCTGAGCGTTTCCTTTCCCTCCGTTGGGATAAATAACGCACGGTGGCGACTCTTCTGTTCAGCCGACGCCGATTATCGCAGTAGCGACAGGGGGCCGAGGCCGAGGCCGGGGCAGAGGTCGAAACTAGTACAATCAGCCGCAGCAGGTGGCAAGCGTTACTATTCCGTTTGAGCAACAACCATTTCAACAACAGCAACAGCAGCCACAACAGGGGGCACATCCTGTCCAGCGCAGAGCCCAGGGGGGCAAACCAAGGAGGGTGTTTGAAACGCCTCCTTCAACGTATGCAAAATTACTACAGACGTTACTGGGTTTGAACTTGGTGGAAAAGAGAACTCTGGCGCCAATAACAGGCACTCCTCCATACGGTTACGATGCAAGCAGGCACTGTGAATTCCACTCCGGGGCTCCTGGCCACGATGTAGAGGGTTGCCACGCGTTCAAGCATGTGGTGCAGGATCTATTGGATAGTAAGGCTATCAATTTTGGACAGGCGGGTCCGAACATAGTGCAAAAGCCCATGCCCAACCATGGGGCAAACGCCATTTTAACCGAGGAGGGTTTGAACTTGATTATGAATGTTGACGACCTAAAGACACCGTTGTGTGAGATAAAGAGACGGTTATTGCAAGGAGGTGTGTATCCAGGTTGCGACGAGTATTGTTTAGAGTGTTGGACCCAAGCTGGGGGTTGTGATGAATTGAAGAAGGGTATTCAGACCTTAATAGATGGAGGCACATTACAATTCGACCGAACGGCAGTTGAAGAACCTGCAGAGGTATTAGCAGACAAGCAAAGTGATGTAGCTACTGTGACGATTCCCCGAAAAACGATAACTATAATGGCGC
>CAWUDS030000112.1:495042-562028 GCA_963859935.3 Lathyrus sativus
AATGTTACAGCAAAATAAAATATAAGAGCTTTGAGAGATTTGCTTTTGATAAGAGATTTTTGCAAGCGGTTCGTTACTGAAGAAGATGGAATGGACTTCTTTATATAGGCACATAGATCCATGAAGTCTTCTCAACGTTGAAGACTGTGCTGAAAAGCCTGGAGCCTTTTGTCTTTACATTGGAGGCTGTGCTGAAAAAGCCTGATGTCTTTTGTCTTCACTTTGCAGAAACTTTCCTTAGAATGGAATGCACAGATAAAACCTTTTTGTCTGTGTTCTTGCGTCTAGCACAAAAGAGGAAAGAGCTGTTGAGATATGCCAACGTACATATTCAAATCTTCTTCACTAAATAAGTTCAGCTATCAACATTAGAGTCTGGATCTTCAGAATCTCCAGAGTAGAGATCTTCTGGATCTTCAGAGTCTTGGGATGTTCTTCAGATTGTGCTAAATCAGAGTATGTGCAGCTTGTGTGCTTGAGCCTGTAATTCTGTCAGAGCAGAGTCTTCTATATCAGATTCTCAATACTTATGCAGCGCAGTATCTTCAGAGTCTTTTGATGACTAAGCTTCTGATCTCTCAGAGTCTTCTATTCTTTAGAGGCTTCTGCTTCACAATCTTCAGTAGACAGCACTCAGATTCTTCTAGGAGCAGCGTTCAGATCTTCATTTAAGATGCTCTTGAACCTTTGAAGCCTTTCATAATATCATTGTTCAGATCCAAATTTGCTCTTTTAAGAATATTTTCTTTAGTACCTGTAGCAAACAGTCTAGAACAAATTTAGAGTATATAATTCTTGAATACAAAATTCATAAGTGTTATCATCAAAACATAGAGATATAACTAAGAAACAATTTGTGTTCTTACAACATTCACCACAAAAAAGCTTCTAACTCTCTAGACTACATCAATGCAGAGCAGTCGTATTTTATGTACTGTTTGGGAAGTAAAATCAAGGTGGATTTGCCACATTTGCTGTTTACTCATCTGTGGAACCATGTGAACATGTCCAGAGAAGTTATTAAAACCAAACATTAGAACATCAGGGATTGGATCCCCATGGGAAGATTGATCTCTGATATACTCACTGAGAATGGCTTGGTAACTCATCTGATTGAGGCTGGTCTGACAGAAGAATTAGTTCCAATACTTGGGAAGCCTCTGGATGGTAAAAACCTTCAAAGGATGAGGTCGGTGTAACAACTTTCTTATGATCCAGTTAAGGTAAACTCAGCTGAAGTACGCAGAAGAAGAGTTTCAGTGGATGACTTTCCACTGTTTACTGCAGAAGAACCTAAGGAAGCTCTGCTTCACTATATTGCATCTTGTCTGGCAGATGGCACTCCTATGTCACCTGATTTGATAAAGCGTGCTTCTGAACCTGCTCCAAAAGTGATTGAGAAGAAGAGACGTAAGAAGATAAAGGTCTCTGAAGAAGGTCCTTTTGAGAAAACTTCTACACGCACTAAGAGGAAAGCCTCTGAAGAAGACTCTTTTGTGAAGGCTAAACGTTTCAAGAAGTCAGGTAACCTTTCTGCTGGTTTATCTCCAATTATGGAAATAGTAACAAAAATTCCAACATTTCAACCTCCTCCTCCCTATGACCTTATTCCTACTCCCTCACTTCTGAACACATTTCATCTGAAAATGTTCATGACTCTGTTCCCTCTCCTCAACCATAACCACAAACATCTCATGACTGTTCACCCAATTCCATCTGGATCATCGGAAAATGTTCTTGATATCCAACCTCTTATGACTGTTCACCCAATTCCATCTGGATCATCGGAATCATCTGATTCTTCTTCAAGTATTTCAGATGCCACATCACCCACTCATAACTCTCCTAACCATCCTCAGAAAATTCCCTCTCCTACTCCCATTCCATCTCACCCATAAGCTAAATCTTCATTTTCTGCTGAACCTTCTTTCTCATACACCCTTAGGAAATCGTTCGTAGAGGCCTATCTGAAACTAAAACCTAAATCTAGACCAGATGTTGGAACTATGTTATCCAGTTTTGAAACAGAGATACAATTATGGTTCGCTAAAGTTGGGGAGAAGTGCCTCCGCAGCATGAATCCTAATGTTTCTGAAGAACTTTGGGATGCATTCAGAAGAAGATTCAATTCAGTGACTCTGAATCTTAAGGAAGCGTGCTCTGAAGATGCACAAGAAAGATTTTCTAAAGCCTTGAAACTTACTCTGCTAAGTATCAGAAGAACCCTTATTCTGTGTTTGGAAAACACACCTGCTGAAGTTGTGTGTTCTTCTCCTGAAAAATCCGATGCACTTCAGTCTGAAGAAGTTACTCCAGAAGTTCTGGTTACTAAAGAAACTCTTGTCTCTGATCAGCCATCTATTATGAGTTTAAAAAATGCATCTGATTCTGTGATTATTCAAGAGTTAACAGATGAGAAAGCTTCTGAAGAAGTGAAAGTCTCTGAAGATATGAAAGAAAAGCTTGCTCAGCAAGAGGCTGCCACTAGTGAAATTAAGGCCTGGATGGTAAAGCAAGAACATACTATAGAAGAAATCAAGGACTGGATGGCTAAGCAAGAAGAATCAACATCTGAGATCAAGACTTGGATGGCAAAGCAAGAAAAGTCAACTTCTGAGATAACCGATCTTCTGAAGATTTTAGCACCTCGTTCCACTTAATTGTCTTGTTTGTGCACTTCTGTGACAATTGTTTGTTTTTGGCTATTTTCTAAGCTTATCTATATATATATATATATATATGTAATTATTCCTTCTGTTTTATATCTTATATTTGTTTTCTTACTCTGAAATTTTTGTCTTAAATGATTTTTTTTAAAATCACTTTTTGATATGACAAAAAGGGGGAGAAATTGAAATTTTGATAGTTCACATAAACAAATACTAAATGGAAACTCAAACATTTTAAAATATTCTAATCATATATTCAGTGTTTCAGAGCTATAACTATTCATCTGACAAATTTCATAGAAGTAACTCTGAACAATCTCTGAGAGTCCACAAGCTTGATCTGACTCTGAAAAGAATACAAGTGCTGAAAGGGAAGTATTTATTTTTTTTCTAGCAGTATTCATTTCAAGGGGAGTTTCATAATATCAGGGGGAGATATATATTTTTTCTTGTTTTGAACAAAATTTCGTATAGTTTTTGTCATCATCAAAAAGGGGGAGATTGTTAGAACACATATTGGTTCTTAATATATCTCAATGTTTTGATGATAACATTAATGAAATTTTGTATAGAGAAAATATATACTCTAATTTTGTTCAAGTGTTTTTGTTTCAGATATCAAATAAATATTCATTTGAAGACAAAAAGAATTCCTCTGAACATTATATAACGCAAACCTCTGAGCGTAGAAAGTGCAGCACAGAAGACTCTGAGCAAAGCTACAGAAGACTCTAAAGCACTACCTACAGAAGACTCTGAGCTCAGAGTATAAAGATTAAGTATATTCAAAAGACTCTATGAGAACTCAACGCTGCAACCTACAGAGGCTCTGAGTATCAAGTCAACTCTGATCATTCATTCACGCTAAGCACTTTGCTGCACAACTCTGGATAGGGTGACTCTGATAAAGAAGAACAAGGAGCATCATCAGAGGATCTGATGCAAGATCATTTTTCATATCTGTTCATTTGAATATATATCGTTCAAGAAAGATTCGTTGCTAAACCCAATGTCTACCAACGACACTATTCCTCATTCGTGTATGGCACATGAGTTTAGACAAAAAGGATATGTCTGAACATTCCTCTTCTGTGAAGGAAAGTCAAAGAAGACAAAAGGCAACAGCTGCATGTTTTTTGAGAAATGGATGTGAAGTCTATTAAGTAAGTCTTCAACATCATTTCAAGTTTGGCGGAATACAAAACAATCAAAGAACATATTCAAACAACTTTCTTCAACAAACATACTTGTTTTATTTGTTCTTCATTTTGTGTAAAAACCACAGTTGTGATAATAGCTTTTTAGAAGCACTTAAACACATTGTGTTTCATCCTTGTAAAAGTTCCTTGAGAGACCAAGTTGTGGTTGTTGCACCCCAAAATTTGACCAACATTTATTTACCCATAAAGAGTTATGTGAGGCTATGAATCTAGCCAAGAAGTTTGTTCAAGTGTTCAAAGGTTGATACCTTTGTCAGAGAACTCAGGAGATCCTCAGAGGAATTGGTTGAAACCAAAGTTGTGTGTCTCATAACTTGAGAGTTGTGGGTGCTCCTCAGATGATTCTGAGACTATGAGGATAGACCTTGAAGCTTTAATAAAGCTTATGAGATGTCTTGAAAGCCATCATGAAGCCTAGAGAGGTCATTGTACAAGAATTCAGAAGATTCAACCATGAGTGGTAGAATTAGGGTTTGACTGGGTCAACCCCTAGGTCAATTGATGATTTGGAGAGGGTTGAGACCTAATCCAAGAGCCATGTGATCATGGAATGATGTATTGAGATACTATAAGGATGATTCCTAGACCAACTCATCATGATTGAGGAGTTTGAGAAGTTTCAAGCTAGGGTTTCTAAGGATTAACAGTGTAAAATCCCCTAGTTTGATCCCTATCTTCAAGGCAGTTTTAGCTCAAGATGTGATTTTCATCTCATCTTCCCCACAACATGAATGTTGTAGAGCTTGTTATTAGCTTTAATTTGAGTAGTGGAAGTCCTTGATAGGATTTGTGGAGCTCAAGTTATGGTTTTGGCAAATTACAGGTCATCTGAGGTATGTGAATCTGGGTCCTTGAAAGTCACCCAACTTGCAGACAACTTTTTCCCTAGTAGGATGATTCCTATGAACTCTTGGTCAACATTAATGTTGAAGGGCATCTTCTTAGCTTTATAGAGAGTACTAGAAGTCCTTGATAGGATTTGTAGAACTCAACTTATGGCTTTGACAAGCAAGGGCATTTTGGTCATTTGGAAGTTATATGTCATTTCAAGCATAAGGCCATATCTCCTACTTCCAAGCTTCAAATGGAAAAATCTTAAACATAAAACTTGCTTAGAATGATGTTTTAAGGCTAGTAGAGAGGTCATGAGATGTTGAAAAGGCTCATATCAAAAAGTGATAAAAATGGCCTAAAATGAGGCATAAGTTAATTCAAGTGAATTTGAAAAATGGAAATCACAAGTTATAAGTCCAAACCATGTCATGTAATAGGTCATTTTGACTCCAAATGACATTCTAAGAACAATGGTTCAGCCACAATTTTTATTTGAGGCTTGCATCATAGGGCTGCTTTGTAATTTGATTACTTGCATCTTAAGGCACTAAACCAAAACAAGGCAAAACTCAATAAGCAAGGTGTTTAAGCATTGTAACTCATCCAAAATATCATGTGGGGATAAATTCAAGTTGGTTACCAAGGTTGCAAGGCATTTGGCATGAGATACCATGTGATGAGAATGAGAATTCAAAAATACCATGACATGAAAACTTCATTTTCTCATTAGATTGTTCTAGGGAGTTCTAGACTGTTCTAAACCATTCTATATAACCATTGTGACTTTCTCAGATGCAAGGTTGATGTTAATTGGTGTAGAGAAGAGAGAGTGAAATTAAAAAGCTTCCATTGCAAGTCACATTCAATCTCTTGATTCTTCTTCATTGCAATCCCTTTTTTCTTCACAAACCTTCTCCATAGATCTTGTTGAGTGTGTTCATACTGAGTTGAAGCTCCATTGATGGAAGATTGAAGGTTGCCATTGGAAATTGCAAGAAAGAAAATCACATTCGAATTCAAGGATACAAGCTCTCTCCCTCAAATCTTGTGCAAACAGAAGAGTTTTCATCATCCAAGGACCATTCTTGAAGAGTTTCAAGCATTGAAAGCAAGGGTTTCATCACCTACCATATCAAAAAGCCAGGTTTGCAAAATCTCTTTCATCTCATAATCTAGGCATGGTTAGGTTAAGTTATTAGTTTAGAACTGTTAGAGACAATTAGGTGATCATTTCTGATGAGTTTAGGAGTGATTGGTGAAGTTTCATTCATGGATGCCATTTCTTGATGGAGTAAGAACTAGTGATATATTGAGTTACAATGAAAGATATTGGCTAGTTTTAATTAGTGTAATGCAAGGAGCATTTTGATGTAAAGAAAGTTGAGTTTGGTTGAAGTTGAGTATTGATGATATTTGAAATTCATGGAGTTTCACCTTCGGGTTTGGTGATAGAGATCACTTCAATGAAAACCAAGACCATAGGCGTGATCAGGGTGAAATTCTGAGCAAGTTTGTATTTTACATGTTGAGAATTGATGATGATATGAGAGAGAACGCGTGGACGAAAGTTTGTTGCATGGGGCTGTGTTTTCATGGGGTTTCTGAAAACCCTAGCTGTGTGAGGAAGAAGATGAGCCACGTCCGTTGGATCACTCATTGACCAGTTGACCTTGCTCTAATCTAACGGCCGTGATTCAAAACGAAAATGAGAGGGAAAGCTGAGCGATGAAACGAAGCGTTTCATTAAACGCTCTTCTGGGCTTAAGTGATGATTCCTAATCCCACCCCCTTTCAGGCCCAATTGTATTTTCAACTGCAATTTGTTTCTTTTTGCACCGCTCTTTTTTCTTTTTTTTTCTTTTGGTTTATCATTTGTTTTTCTGAGTTTAATTGGGCCCAGGCGCATTTCTATTCGTACCCCCCATTCTGGGCCCAAGCGTGTAATGAACTACATATCTTACTTGTTACACCCTGGTTCATATTTCCATTTATATGTTTCTCCATTTTATTTCAATATTAGAAAATTCATATTAAATAGAAAAATGAATATTTTTTAATGGGAGTTTTTTTCTCCCTCTTCATATTTTTGTCTAGAAAAATATCAAATAAAAATATTTTCCATATCATGCATTTTAATATTTTTTTGCATATTTTCTCCTTAATTGCTTTTTAATTCTTTTATATTGATATAGGATTTTGTAGAATTTAGTTTAGGTAGCTCCCTTAGTATTTTTAGGTCAATCTTTTTAGTATAATTAGATATATGTTTTAGGTTCCCCCTGGATTAATTCCATATTGTTGTGATGATTTTTAGGATAGTTTTGATTAGTTGATTCTAGGTTGTGTAGAATTAGGTTAAAACTTCAACACAGGTCCATAATAACTTTAGATTTTGGGTTTTTTTGGACAAGTTAGACTATGGGGCATATATGGGTTTTAAGGGTAGGTATGTAGGATCCCTTAGAAATTATAGTAGTGATTTAATATAATAGTATGCTATTTTTAGTTGATTTTTGTATTGGTTGATTGTTTGTGTTGCCTTTAGGGCATGTTTGCTTTAGTTGCTTTGCTTTGTGGGTTTGGAGAGCTTGATCTTGTTCTAAGGAGCATTGAGGAGCATAGTAGAAGACTTGAAGATGATTGAGGAGCTTGAGAGCTTGGTTTTTTTTTTCTTTTTGTTTTGTTTTAGGGTTAGGGATTAGGAAGAGTTTAGACTTAGATAACTTCTTTCTCAAACATGGATGGTATCTGTCACCTCCATTCCTCCCTATGATTCAAAGTCCTTCCATGGTACACACCTCTCTCCTTTGGAGGGATACGTGATGTACCTAGGAAGTAGAAATTTTGAGGGAACCATTCCTTTGATGTTGAACCCTTATAGGTCACCTTTGGTGAACAATAAGTAGTTCAATATCCCCCAGCTTATCCAGTAAGTGATTTTCTCTGGTTTGATTATCTTGAGAGATGCTGAGCCTGAGTTTGAAGATGAAGACTTCATTGAAGAGTATTGAAGAGGATGAATCCTTGAGTATTGCCATTCCAGCTGAAGCTTGAAGAGCAACAAGAGCAAGTTGATACTTGAAGACCCCTGAAGATTAGGTGAAGCCTGAAGGTGGAGCTGATCAAGAAGCTGAAGCTTAAAGGAGAAGATAAGTTGAAACTTATGTTGTAGGGTTGAAACCTGGAAAAGCAAATTGATATTTATCAAGAGTGATTGAAGTCTGAATACTGAGTTACTGTTGGAGAAGCTGAGGCTTGGAGTCGAGACAGGAGTTGATCTGCTTTCTTTTTCTTTTCTGTATTGCTGTGTTTTGTTTGACTTGTTTGATGCATTAGAATAAGTTCATATCTAGAATAGGTAGAATCTAGGAGCATGATTGCACTAGAGGTTGAGTTGCTCCCTCTGCTTGTATTGTTACTGTGTGGCTTTGCTTGCGGGTATTCGGTAGAGCCCATCTCCCTTGCCCATGTGGTTTGTCTGCCTGATGGCATTTTATTTCATTTCATCTGTATGATTGCAGTTTACTGTTTATTGCTTGATAGCATGTTGTTTATATTTCAGTATGATTACTGTTATTCCATTCTGGCTTGAGGTTGAGATGAGCTTGTGGAGGCTGAAGCCCCACACACATTTCCTCCCTCACTTGCATTGCATGCATTTTACTGTTAAGCTGATGCTTTGTCTGTTTTGGTGTATCATTGACATGATCCCTTAGGACTCTCATTTCCTTGGATAAGGATTTGATGATAGAATTTTAGGTTGAAACCTATGCATGACAACTTCTAGGAGTTCCCTGTTCAAACCTCAACCATAGGATGAATCCATGGCATGACAACAGTAGGACTTGATAGTCTCCCTCCTAGTTGGGCCTGTTCTCTTCTCATATCAAAACAGTTTAAGATACAGTAATCATGAATGATTTCTTTCGTACGTTACGAGCCTTAAGCTATCTGAGAAAGGATTGTGGGAGAGTTTCTTTTCCACAGTCTGGATGTTTAGTATGGTACCCTTTGGGTGACATGCACCGTATTCACTCTCAGGTCATAGTCTCTAGTGCGGTTGAAATCGCAAACACAATAAAAAACCCTTCTTTCATAAAAAACAGGAAATAAATCGTAGTTTCCCGAACTACGTGAGCTCTGATCTCTCATACCTGTTGAGAGTACGTATGCACAAGATGGCGATGTCTTGGCGAGTTACCTTCCTCCATAACCCGTCGTAGGCCGAACTACGTTGACTCTGATTTCTCATTCTCTGATGAGAATACGTAGGCATAAAGTGCGATGCTTTGCCGAGTCATTTTCTTTTCTGTTTAAGTCAGCCTTGATAGGTAGATAGATAAAACCAACCCGTCCAAGTAAACACAACAAGCGAGGATCCCGTCGAGTACGACGGACGTGAGGGGTGCTAATACCTTCCCCTTGCGTAACCGACTCCCGAACCCAGACAATGGTTGCGACGACCTTGTCTTACCCTTTTTCGTCAGGTTTTTCCGATCGTTTCCTTTCCCGCTCTGAGGGATAAATAACGAAAGTGTTGTGCCGGCACCTTATTTTCGCGCAAGCGACAGCTGGCGACTCTGCTGGGGAGCATACCCAGAATCTCTGGTTTTCTGGTTCCCTATGAGAGTCAATCCTAACGCTTGTATGTTTACCTGCTGGGTTGCGTTTATTTATCGCATTTTACTTCTCGCACTTTATTTCCCGCATTTTATATTCAGTATAATATGATTATTTGTGCTGTTGTGGGATGGGAGTTCTGATGAGTGAGAAGCCAGACCCAGGCTTGAGTGCACTATAGAATTAGAGTGGAAATTAGTGGGCGCGTGATTGCTTTGTAGGCACTAGTGTCTCATGAAATCCACGCTCAGACGAGGTTCATCCGGTTGGCTTCTCTTTCAACCCTTTGGGTTGAGACGGTTGCTGGTTTGGTGGATTGTCGACTCTGGGGACCAATCATTTGTGATTCAGCTAAGTGAGGCCGCTTCATGAGCTGGTGATGCCACACCTTCTGGGTATCGTATCACCCCTATTGAAAGTCTGTGACGCTGATGAACGCATAGGATGTTGTACCTTGAGTCAGTCTAGGTCCATACCTGTGAGTGGGATTGGGTTCATTGCAGGAAACTTTGACCTTCAGACCACCTGGTTTTCTTGACAGTGAATCAGTTTTGTTGGTACCAGGGTTTCTCAGTTGCAGATATGTCTGTTCTTGATAGAGCAGGTTTTGATCAGAGGATCTTATCATCAGGTGTATGTCTGTTCTTGATAGAGCAGGTTTTGATCAGAGTATCTTATCATCAGATGTTGTTTGTTCCTGATAGAGCAGATTTTTTGGGGTCTGAAGATCTCATCAGCAGGTGTTGTTTGTTCTTGATAGAGCAGGTTTTTGGGGTCCGAAGATCTCATCAGCATGTGTTGTTTGTTCTTGATAGAGCATATTTTTGGGGTCCGAAGATCTCATCAGCAGCTGTATGTTTGTTCTTGATAGAGCAGATTTTTGATTTGGGGTCTGAAGACCTCATCAGCAGATATTTCTTGATCATACATCCGGGGTCCTTATTATCAGACATTTGTTCTTGACAGAGCAGAATTATGATCCTGTGTATATGGTCCCATCAGATGGTTATTCTTGGCAGATCAGATCTGTGGTTCTACACCGGGGTTTTCTTCTTATCAGTGGTCGTGGTTTTGTTGATACAGAATCTCCACAACAGCAGTTACCCGGATATATTATTGCATGACTGCATTTTGCATTAGTTTGCATGTTCATCTGTATTTCATTAACGTGTGTCTGTGTTGCAGGTACCGTTTTCCCGATCCAGGATTTCTTGCCTCCTATTGTATTGTCATGGGCTCTCTGAGGAAGACAGTGGCGTACAAGTTCCCTACCCTGATGTGGTTAAGTTGACTGGTTTGATAGCTCTAGCAGGTGATTCTGTGAAGGATGAGTTCAGAAAATCTTATGGCCGGTTGCTCAGTTTGGTTTGCAAGCCTTATGTGTTCGAGTTGAATGGGTTGCATGCTCTGCTGCAGTTCTACGACCCTCCGCTGAGATGTTTCACTTTCCAGGACTTTGTTCTTGCGCCTACGCTGGAAGAGTATGCTGATTTGCTAGGTGTACCCATCAAGAGGCAGATGCCTTTTGTTCACATGGATGTTGAGCTGATCTGGTTGGTTTAGCTCCTTCACTTCATTTGGACGCCTCAGAGTTAGTATTGACTAGTTGGAACAAGGTTTCCTGGGTTCTCCTTGCAGTTTCTGGTGGTTAAGGCTCAGCAGTGTGCCAAGGACGGCTGTTGGGACGCGTTCAATGCCATCCTCGCGCTGTGCATATATGGCATCATCCTGTTCCCCAACATGCCCGATTTTGTAGACTTTGATGCGTTTCACATCTTTGCTTCAGGGAATCCAGTCCCTACTTTGATCGGAGATGTCTATCACTCAGTCCACTACAAGAATGAGAACAGGAGGGGGAAGAACATCTCATGCTGTACAAATGGCTTGATAGTCATCTACCCAAGAGGGGTCCTTTTGTCTTGTCTGCAGCCACAGCTGAGTGGCCTCTGAGCGTCTGATGAGTTTATCGGCAGAGGATATTGACTGGTTAGACAGAGACAGGTTAGGTACTGAGGTGATCTTCAGTTGCAGCGGGTTTCCTAATGTACCTTTGATAGGTAGGAAGGGCTGCATAAACTACAATCCGTCGTTGCTGGTTCGACAGTTCGCGTATGCTTTGAGAACTCCGCCGAAGGAGGAAGAGGTACAGGAATCTCTGTACCTCACGGGTACTCTAGAGGGGGATCTGTTGTCCAAGCTTCAGCGTGCGTGGAATAGTATCAGTAAGAGAGGAAAGCCATTGCTGGGAAAAAAGCAACAGTCAAGCCTACCCTCTGTATTTGAATTGGATCAGAGCCAGAGCCAGTGCTATAGGGATGCCGTTTCCTCATGCCAAGCCAGAAAGTCCTCCAATAATTGAAGAGCCTACTACTGTTCCCATTTATCAGCATAACCAGGTATTAGCTGAGCGGGATGAATTGAAGCGGGCGAACGCAGAACTGGAGAAGGAATTAGCTCAGCTCCGAAGCGAGAGGAACGAGGTTGTTCATGCTTTGAAAAAGCAAACAGAGTTGGTGAACCAGCTAGGTACAGACCTGACGAAGTTTCTCACCTGTTGTTAAATCACCATATTCTTGGAGTATGTGCTGCTGTTATACTTTGGAGATCTCCCATCGATGGTTGTATCCTGTCCCCGTGGAGTCCACTTCGTTGAGTCTGTTACTCATTTGTTTCTCGCATGCCGTGTCGAGATACGATGGGCCGAGTCTCTGTCACCAGTGGATTTTCTGAGACATTCATTCGTCACATGGTTTGATTATATTGAGGTGTCAATTTGGTTTGGTTCATGGTATTGAATTTATTCATCAAAAACACAATTGGATTTTTTGGCACCGAGTATATTTCTGCTTTACTGTCGAGGGATTTTCTCTGTTCTTCCTGTCTATTTAAGTCGTTCAAGGCCCTTCCCGATCTATCATCAAGTGCGACTTAATTAGAATATATTGGGGGAAATTAAGGTTATATCAGTTGTGTGAGCAATATGTATTGGAGTGACAAGGTTCGATTTGAGTGATTGTCGGATTTTTATTTATGCTGAATTTATATGGTGAAATTGAGATTATTGTTCAAGTTGGATCAGATTAATTTCAACCGGTGGATCTTATTAGAGGTTATTTGATCAGTAAGGTTTAATCGGATATTTGATGGAGCAGTCAGGTTGCGACAAAATCAAGATCATGAAAGAATAATCGGAAAGTAACTAGGATAGAAAATATATGAACTTTATTCATAATATTTTTTAGTACAAAGAGGAATTAAAATTGGAATATTTTTGAATTTATCATAAATATTTACAATTTACAAAAGGAGAGTAAAGTACATTTCATCCTAATTTCTAAAGTCCCAATTTCTCTAAAGGTCTTCAATGCTTGATTTCTCGATTAATCTTTCGTACGCGGCTCTTTTCTTCACACCTGCACAAATGAAGCAAAATAGAACAATGGATTAAAGTTAGACGGTTATTTTGACACCCTCAGAAAAGTCACTCATCACCGGGTGTCGGGAGGGCACGACTAATGCCGAAACCAAACTCCCATGTCCATTTCTCGATCCCGGCTACCAACGGCAGCCTCTGTTCTATAGTTTAAACGGGACAGCCGAGAAAGAGAAAGAGTAAAAAGAAGCGCGAGCCGAAATGATTTTGCCGAAAAGTGGTGATATGCCGAAATTGGATTCGTGAAGCCTAACTGATTACAATCCGGATTTTCTATCAAGTAAATATCAATCCAATCCGAATTCAGACCCAGATGCCAATAGATCTGAACCGGTTCCAAAAATATCCAACACCTGAAATACCAGAAGCAGATCAGTATCAAAAAACCAAGTTAGATTATCAAATCCAAACGGTATCAGGAAGATCAGTTCATATCAGAACGAGTCCATCATCAAAACACCAAGGAATCAAACTCAGATTTTTATAACAAACATGAAATCCGAATCCAGTTTAAGTGGGCTCAGTTTGGAAACATCATGGCCCAAGATCCCCAACAATGGAATCCGTGTCACAATCCAAATCCAGGCCCGTTTCATCAAGTAAAGTTCATGGACATCCAAAACCCGGTTATATCAAGTAAACCGCGATCTAGGCATTTGATAATACAAATCCGAATCTACAAAATTACAATATCAAATCAATATCAGATCCAATATTCGTAAAGGAAAAACAGAAATCACAGCAAATCAAATCAGGACAAAATCAAATCTCAGGAAAATAGTAACGTAAGATCCATAAGTCCAGGCCCACAGAAGAAAAAGAATAGCATAAAACCGGAACATTCTCACCAGAGAAAGAGAGCCGAAAAAATCATGAAACCCTAAAGACAAAAACAGCGGCCACGAATCACGATAAATAGAACGTTCTCATCGGAAAAAATCACAGACGGCAAAAACCATCAGACGGCCGCGAATCATCATCGCAGTTCATCAACAAGACAGAGACGTTAACATCATCGCTGAAGAAATCATTCAAAACAACACGACCGAAGCAGTGGTCGTAAAACCCGTACGAGGGCTACTACCGCCGACATTCCATCGAAGGCTCAGAAGGAAGAGTCTCCTTCACCATTATCATCGCCTCAACAACATTCATCATCGGTCACCATCGGACGAACACACCACCGATACAGTGGAGCCCATCTTCCGCAAAACTGCAACGACATCATCGGCGCCGTCATTCGTTAAATCATAGTAGGCATCATCACCAAATACTTTCTTTTATGTGTGTGTTGTTTTCTGCCATAGGGAAAAGAAGAAGAACCATGGCACACTACGAAAGAAGAAGATCAAGTCGTGGCGAATGGAGGGAGAAAGACATAAATGACCAAACGAAGAAGAAAACGAGCGGAGAAGAGAGACAGATTATCGGTGCCGGCCGCGAGGGAGAAATTAGGGTTCCCTAATTTTGGTTTCAGACTTTTTATAAATTGGACCCTGGGTCGGGTCTGGGATTTGGGTACCCAGCCCAACCCGTTTATTTTTGAGTTTTTATTGTTCTGTGTTATTGCAATTTCTTATTTGTTTTTATTTTTAACCTAAAAAGTATATAACTTAAACAGCCAAAGAGATTAATTTTTTTTTTCGTTGAAACATATTTTAAATCAACGGTTCCTATATTAAAAAATTAACTTTTTTTATATTTAAAATCAACCCTTTTTTTTTTAATAAAAAACCAAAAAAACTTTTATTAACTAAAATAAACTCTCTTTAAAAATAAAGTTCTTTTTCTTAAATTTAGAAATTATAACCCTTCTTTTTTTAAAAAATTTAAGACTAACCTTTCTTTTTTAATTAAGATTAAAAAATCTCTTTTTCAAAATTAAATTAAGTATTTTTTTTTTTAAAAGTTAATAAACACTAATAAATATCTCAATTTGCATTTTGTCATTTAATATTAATTGCTTTCATTATTGGTCATATTCTTGTCTAACTTCTATTAACGTTTCTATTTCCTCCGCAGACTAAACTTGATTTTGATTACTATATTTGTAACTGCTTATGGGATGTAATTTCGTGCACAATTGTCACATTACACACTCTGAAGGAATTAGGTCTAGCATTTGACCGCCGTGTCAATAGTCCTCACCTTCAACCCTACAACTACAAACCCTAATTTTCACAAATGCCTCGCCGCAGGCAAAATTACAATTTTACCCTTAGCATTAGGTCAAAGAGCCGCCGCGCTCATTTTAGGGTTTCCCGCCGTGAATCCTTAATTTAACCCTAATTACAACTTAACATTTGCAACGTAGAGATTTGGAGTTTCTACACTCCACGTAAACGTGGCCTTAAGATGCGTTTTATCCCCTTGAGACCTTGACCACAGTCAAGAAGTTTCTAACCTCCCTATTGAGGGGAACTACGATTACTCTGATTCCACTCCGTAAGGATACGTAGGCACAAGATGCGATGTCTTGCCGAGTAAACTTAGAATTAACCCCTTTATTATTTATTATTGCTTATTTTATTTTATTTATCTTTGCTATTTAATTATTTTGCTTATTATTTTGTAATTGTTTCGTGGATGTAAAGTTGTTTAGATTATTTAATTATTATTATGGGTAGTAATTAGGGAGTGGTAACAACATGTATGTAATATGAAAATAAATTTAGATCACTTTTAAATAAGATAATTAAAATAAACACGTCACTCACGTAAGTCGATTTTAATCGCCGTCTCACTTCCTAAGGATATCCCTCAAGTTGCCTACGAATAATGGTTAAGTGGGGTGTATAAAGCAAGTCCCTCAAATGAAAAAATCATCAAAGTCCCTTATGGTTGCCTTTACGAATCGAGTCCCTTTCGAAAAATGATGATGGTCCCTTATATGTGCTTATTACATCCCACAATGGCCTTTAAAGTCAAATTGTCCCTCACATGTCCCTTAACATCCAAAGTAAGGACTACCTACTCCATTATAGTAGGGATAGTCTTACTAAAGGAAAGAATGAAGAATAAGAAAGACCTTTAAACATTAGGGTAGGTTACTCCTAGGTGCTTGCTCACTTCAAAACTGTTTCGCACTTAAACAAATTTTCAACAAGTTTTCAAACAAGTTCTTAACACATCCTTACATGGATTATTTATTAACTATTCTGAAAATTTTCTATTCACACACTACAATTTCAAAACAATTCAAAAGTGAGCTTAAGTACCTAAGAGCCCATGGATAACCATGGATGAAAAGGATGCTAATACCTTCCCTTTTCATAGCCTACCCCCCGGACCCAAAATATTCTATAAGGTCTTTCCTGTTCTTTTATAACCTTTCCTTATGGATAAAATAAAAGTCGGTGGCGACTCTTGCTATCCGCAACATTGTTTAAAGTCAGTTCTCCCACCGTGTTACAGAACTGGCGACTCTGCTGGGGATCTATTTAAGAGGGGTACCCTTAGGAATTAAGATCACTTTAAATTGTTTGCCTTGTTTGCTTTATTATTATATTGTTGGGGTGCTCTTATGTGTGAAAGGTCCTAACCCGGATCTAGTGTACCTTAGGTAAATGGCAATAGACCAAGGAAACTGTACGACGTATATCGATACGGTTGATCTGGTGGCCATAGTTAGTGCGACTTCTTGGTTGGTGCTTATATTCCTTAAGTCAAGTTGAGAATAATATTGAGGCTGCCATATGTTGTCAATGCACTAACTGACTTTTAGAACCCTAGTTAACTCATCTTGGCCTTTAGAAAGTAGTGAGGTAACCGGCTTTGGTGCAGACTGAAGTTGGTTGACACTCGATACTACGCTCATTGAGATCTTAAACTTGGAGGGTTTTGGTTGGCAAGTAAGTTGCCTTCTGAACAACCACCCTTGTGAAGGATCAATGATATTGAGATCCCTTAGAACCTGGTTACTTTTGTAGGATAGGATGAACCATCTAACTTCAGGGGAGGGTACTCGCCTTTGAACCTCATGCAAGCCTTTAAACCTAGGGCTATGGTGTGACTTGTTTGTGTGTGCCACATGTTTGTGATTGAGCATGACATCATGACATCATCATGCATCATAAGCATATCATTTTCCCTAACCATTTCAAGGACCAAAGGATTTATCTTTGTTCTTTGTTGCAGGTCATGGCTTCTGCTCGTAGAAACACCATCAGGATCAACTTTGTAGGGATACCTGCTAAGCTCAAGGAGTTGGTTTCCCTAGTGCCTGATCATTCCCAGTTCAACAAGAGACATGGTCACTTATTGGATCTAGTTACTTCAGGGTTCAGTGAAGACATGATGAGTGTGCTGTTTCAGTTCTTTGACCCTAAGCACCATTGCTTTACATTTCCTGATTATCAGCTGGTTCCAACCATGGAGGAGTTCTCTAAACTTCTGGGTATACCTGTTCTTGATCAGAAGCCATTCACAGGCTTAGAGAAGGAGCTTAAACCAGAAGTTATTGCTGCAGCTCTACATCTGAAGAAGTCTGACATTGTTCTAGAGACGAGAAGTGGAGTTAAAGGTAATTCTTGCCAAGGTATTAGTGGATAAAGCTCAAATGTTCTTGAAGGCTATGAGCTACGATGCTGTTGAGGAGATCTTAGCCTTATTGATTTATGGCTTAGTGTTGTTCCCCAATCCTGATCAGTTCATAGACGTTCATGCCATCACATATTCCTGAGTCACAATCCAGTGCCTACCTTACTTGGAGACATCCTACATTCTCTTCACACCCGTACTACAAGGGCAAGAGGAACTTTGATGTGCTGCATACCTTTACTTTCTAGTGGTTTATTTCTCACCTTCCTCGCTCAGTAATGAAGAATGAGCAAGGGTTCAGATGGTCCAAGAGGATCATGTCACTTTCTCACTCAGACATCCATTGGTGCTCCAGATCTATGGAGAATGTCACCATCATTGACCGTTGTGGGGAGTTTCCTAATGTGCCACTTCTAGGCATAAGAGGAGGCATCACCTACAACCCATCTCTAGCTTTACGACAGTTTGGTTACGCCCGGAGCGATGGTTCACATGACATGTTGATTCAGGGCATTGTGTTTGATTACGACAACGATCTTCAGGGTTACCGTCAGAGATTCATCCGAGCTTGGGGAAAGGTAAACAGGATTGACAGCAAGACACTGGAGCCTAAGTACACTATTCCAATGGAGGCTTATCTCAGATGGGTACGATCTCGTGCTCAGACACTCATGATGCCATATCCTGCCGTCCTACCAGTTACCATGGAACCTGTTGCTGAAGGAGACACAGCTTATACCATCCTTCACCCAGACATGCCTACTGATATGGAAGACTTGCAGAGATCATGGATCCAACTGAAAGAGCAAAGGGATACTTTCGAGGCTCATTACAAAGCAAGCCAAGCAAGGATCCTAGAGCTAACAAAGCTACTTCATGAGGAACGAAACCTCAACTCATACCTCAACACAAAGAGGAAACGTCCATGGGAGACTTAAAACCCCATCTTTTGTACTTATTTCGTTTTCATTTTTTGTAAGCCTAAAAGGCAAAACAAGTTATTACTAATAAAAAGTTACTTTCTTGTTTGTTTAAGCAAATTTAAATCCTGCGGTCCTTGAAAACATTGCATATGCATTCCCATATCATTGCATCACAGGTTTATAATTGTGCACAGGTTCTCATCTTCTCGCTGTTTATTTCAGCAATGGCTCTTGAACAATCAGTTAAGGATCTCCAGGCACAGAATGCACAGTTCCAAGAGCTGATCCTGAACCTATCCAAGGGGCAGGATGAATTGAAGACACTGCTGGCCAAGAAGACTAAGAAGGCTAGAAGGTCTGCTGGGTTGCTCAACATGGGAAGAAGGTTCAAAGGTCCTGTCAAGACCAAGGAACATGTTGAAGACTATGAATCTGAAGAATCTGAGCAGGAGAGAGGCAGTCTCCACAACACTATGGGGGACTCTGATTCTGAGGCTAACTACTACCATGAGCCTAACGAAGACAAATTCAAGATGCTGGTGGATAGAATGGATGCTATGGAATTACAGAAATCATCTGGGCTGGATTTTGAGGATTTGAGCTTGATATCTGGGGTGGTCATACCCATTGGGTTCAAAGTTCCTACATTTGTTGTCTATGATGGGGTCTCTTGTCCCAAATTGCATCTGAGGTCTTATGTCAGAAGAATTCAACCCCACACTGCTGATAAAAAGTTGTGGATCCATTTCTTTCAAGAGAGTTTATCTGGAGCTCAGCTAGAGTGGTATTATCAGTTGGAGAGTGTCAACATCAGAGATTGGAATGACCTTGCTGAAGCTTTCTACAAGCAGTATCAATACAATGCTGACTTAGCCCCCCACTCGCATGCAGCTTCAAAGCATGTCTATGGGTGCCAAAGAAAGCTTTAAGGAGTATGCTCAGAAGTGGAGAGACTTAGCTGGAAGAGTTCAACCCCTTTGACTGATAGGGAGTTGGTTGATATGTTCATGTGTACGCTGAATGGTCCGTTTTACAGTCATCTCATTGAAGCTCATCATCTGGCTTCACTGAGTTGATCATGACAGGAGAGCGAGTAGAGAATGGTATCAAGAGTGGTAGATCCAAGTGGGCACTTCTTCATCAGGTGCTGCAAAGAAGCCTCCCACTGGGAAGAAAGAATCTAATGCTGTGTATGGTCAGCCTGATCGTAACAGAAGGCATAGTCTGTTAGTGCAGTTCATATTTCAAATCCAACTCCTGCAACAACAGAGCAGCCTCAAGGCAACCAACAGAGGGCTAGAAGACAGTTCACGAAGATCAACATGTCAATGGCTCAGGCATTGCAACACTTGTGGAAGGCTGAACTTATTACCCTGAGGGAGGCTCCTCAGAATCCCAATGTTACCTCTCCCAAGTACAATCCCAATGCACGATGTGCATATCATTCAAACTGTCCAGGACATGATACTAATAACTGCTGGGTCTTGAAGAACAAAATTCAGGATATGATTGATGCTGGAGAAATTGAGTTTGATCCACCAGGTACTCCAAATGTGATTACAGCTCCAATGCCAAATCACGAGAAGACTGTCAACGCCATTGATGAAGATATTGATGAAGATCTGCATGGCTATTCAGTTATGGAGTTGAGCACACCATTGTCTGTTATCAAAAAGAGGTTAGTACAAGCTGGGATCTTTCCAGGTTGTCATGAAGATTGTCTATATTGTACCTATAAGCCGGATAGTTGCTTCATTTTGAGAGATGGGATTCAACGTCTCATGGATAAATATACTATAGTGTTTGAAAGAAGACCAGCATC
Organism: Lathyrus sativus; assembly: GCA_963859935.3. NCBI lineage: Eukaryota > Viridiplantae > Streptophyta > Magnoliopsida > Fabales > Fabaceae > Lathyrus > Lathyrus sativus. Next base: position 515,103 of record CAWUDS030000112.1, read on the forward strand.
TGTAGAAAGTATGGTGGATCATCTGACTCAGGGTAAGAAGATTGAAGAGGTTGACATGGTTGACAAAGTACCACTAAGAATCACTTCAAAGGGTCCCATTAAAATCACTCATCAGGGCCCAATCAAGATTACTGCTGAAGGTCCTGTGAAAATTGTTGCTGAAGCCAGAGTAGCTCCTCTGATCATTACCACTCCTGGTCCTATTCCTTATACATATGACAAAGCTGTGCCTTGGCACTATGGGTCTGATGTTTACATCCATGGTGTCAAGCAGGAGCCTTTACCTGATATGCCTGTTGACATTGATAATATTGCTGGATCTAGCAAGATCACTCGTAGTGGAAGAGTCTTCTCTCCTCCAGTTGCTTCTAAGAGTGCAGTTACCCCTGCTGTTACTTCCACCACTGATGCTCGGGGCAAGGGTCCTGTTATTGAGCCTGTATCTACTGATGTGCCAGCTGCTGATGACCTCTCTAAGCAGATGGAAGAAGTATTGAAAATCATTCGCAAGAGTGATTATGATATTGTTGATCAGTTGGGGCATACTCCCTCAAAGATTTCTATGCTCTCCCTGTTATTATGTTCTGAGGCTCATGCCAAGTCATTGATCAAGTTTCTAAAGATGGCTCATGTACCCAGTGCATTGTCTGTGGACCAATTTGAGAATTGTGTTGCTCACCTGACCTATGACAACGGGTTAGGATTTTCTGATGCTGACTTGACCCCTGCCAAGAGGGATCATAACAGGGCCTTGCATATTTCAATTGAATGCAGGGGCACTACCCTGTCTCATGTGCTGATAGACAATGGTTCCTCTCTGAATGTGTTGCCTAAGGAAGTCCTGAACAAGCTGAGTCCTGAAGATACGGTATTGAAGCCCAGTAATATTGTGGTAAAGGCTTTTGATGGTTCTAGAAGAGTAGTGCATGGGGAAATTGATCTTCCAATCAAGGTTGGCTCTCAGGTGTTTACTGCTACATTCTATGTGATGGATATTCGTCCTTCGTACTCATGTCTGCTTGGTCGTCCCTGGATCCATGGGGCAGGTGCTGTGACCTCCACATTACATCAAAAGTTGAGATATCCGGTGAATGGAAAAGTTGTTACTGTCTTTGGAGAGGAAGAATACTTTGTCAGCCATGTAAACACTTTCAAGTATCTGGAAGTAGAAGGTGAATACATTGAAACTCCATGTCAGTCATTTGAAGTGGTTCCCTGGGCTGTTAAGGATTGTGTGACTCCTCCTGCTGTGAAGAAGGTTCCTGTGGTCATCAGAAACCCTCCAACAATGGCAATGGCCTCCCTCAATGATGCAAAAGCTGTGGTGGAAGAAGGTGGTTGTACTATTTGGGGTCAGCTTCCTGATATTCCATACAAGTCTGACAAGTTTGGTTTGGGTTTCACTGCAGAGTCCCAGAAGGCTGTTCGTCGTGCTCGTGCTGTTCGTATCACCAATCAAGGGGTTATCAATGCTGTGGGAGATCAAGATGAAGACTACAACTTGGAGGAATGGATTTTTCCTACTGTGGGTGCTGGACTCAATAATTGGACAGCTGAAGATGTTATCCCTATCTCCTTTAGTCAGGAGTAAATACTATTACTGTGTTATGTTTTTAAATTTATAACCTCTGGAACAATTAAAACTTTCAAGCCATGTGCCTTACCCGGGGCACAATGGTGTGCTTGTTACGGGTTGTCATTTCATTTGCATACATCATTCAATAAAATCAGTGGACGTTTCGTTTTCGTAAATATTGTGTTCCTTGTCTTTCTTTTTCTTTTATTTTTGCTTTATCAGCTATGTGTTCTTACACACACCCACGTCACTAAAATGCAGATCCTCATCCACTCTGGATCCAGTTGATAACAGTTCTACTATTGCCAATTACAATTTCGAGAATCCGATCTATCAAATTGAAGACGGAAACGAGGACGATTGTGAAATACCTGTAGAGCTTGCTAGGTTGTTATAACAAGAAGAGAAAGCTATACAGCCACATGAAGAGCCAGTCGAAGTTGTGAATCTGGGAACTGAAGAAAACAGAAAAGAGGTCAAGATAGGGGCTGATTTAGAGGACAGTGTCAAGAGCAGGTTGATTCAGATGCTACGTGACTATGTGGAGATCTTTGCTTGGTCTTATGAAGATATGCCAGGGTTGGATACAGACATTGTGGTTCACCGTTTGCCAGTGAAAGAAGATTGTCGTCCAAAGAAGCAAAAGGTTCGTCGTATGCGTCCTGAAATGTCAGAAAAGATCAAAGCAGAGGTAATGAAACAGTTCAATGCAGGGTTCTTGGCCGTAACTTCTTATCCTCAGTGGGTTGCAAATGTGGTACCAGTTCCTAAGAAAGATGGTAAGGTACGTATGTGTGTAGACTACAGAGATCTGAACAAGGCTAGCCCTAAAGATGACTTTCCACTTCCTCATATTGATATTCTGGTAGACAACACTGCTCAGCATAAGGTATTCTCTTTTATGGATGGTTTCTCTGGTTACAATCAAATCAAGATGGCACCTGAAGATATGGAGAAGACTACATTTGTGACACAGTGGGGCACCTTTTGCTATAAGGTAATGCCATTTGGTTTGAAGAATGCAGGGGCAACATATCAGCGTGCTATGGTGGCTTTGTTTCATGATATGATTCATCATGAGATAGAGGTATATGTGGATGATATGATAGCCAGGTCTCAGAATGAAGAACAACATCTTGATCATCTGCACAAGTTGTTTGAGAGGTTGAAGAAATACAGGTTGAGATTAAATCCAAACAAGTGTACTTTTGGAGTTAGATCTGGAAAGCTCCTGGGTTTCATTGTCAGTGGAAAAGGTATTGAAGTGGATCCTGCAAAAGTGAAAGCTATACGAGAGATGCCAGCTCCCCGTACTGAGAAGGAGGTTAGAGGTTTCTTGGGACGATTGAACTACATTGCAAGATTTATTTCCCAATTAACTACCATCTGTGAGCCAATCTTCAAGTTGTTGAAGAAAGATCAGGTGATGGAATGGAATGATGAGTGCCAGACTGCCTTTGATGAAATCAAGAGATATTTGCTAGAACCTCCAATTTTAATGCCACCAGTTGATGGAAGACCCTTGATTATGTATTTAACAGTATTAGACAACTCAATGGGGTGTGTATTAGGGCAACATGACGAGTCTGGTCGAAAAGAGCAGGCAATATACTACCTTAGCAAAAAGTTTACCGACTGTGAAACAAGATACTCACTGCTCGAGAAAACTTGCTGCGCTTTGGCATGGGCTGCTCGCCGACTAAGACAGTATATGTTGACCCATACTACCTTGTTGATTTCGAAGATGGATCCAATCAAGTACATATTTGAGAAACCTGCTCTCTCCGGAAGAATTGCAAGATGGCAAATGATCTTGACGGAATATGATATACAGTATACTACTCAGAAGGCCATTAAGGGGAGTGTTGTTGCTGATCATTTGGCTCATCAAGCAGTAGATGATTACCAGTCAATGAATTTTGAGTTCCCTGATGAAGACATTATGTCTGTTACCAAAGAACCTGGACAATATGACGGACCTAAACAAGGATCCCGATGGACTATGGTTTTTGATGGTGCCTCCAATGCACATGGTAATGGTGTTGGTGTTGTGATTAGTTCCCCTGAAGGTTGTCATACCCCGATTACTACCAGACTTTGTTTCTATTGTACCAATAACATGGCTGAGTATGAGGCATGTATCATGGGTATGCAAGTTGCTATTGATATGAAGATTCAGTTCCTTGAGGTGTATGGAGATTCAGCTCTGGTAGTAAGTCAGATTAAAGGAGATTGGGATACAAAGCATGATAATCTCGTTCCTTACAGAGAACATGTGTTGTCTTTGATCCCACATCTCAAAGAGATTACTTTTGGACATATTCCACGAAGAGAGAATCAGTTGGCAGACGCATTGGCCACCATGGCATCTATGTTTGAGATCAGCTGGGATGATGAAGCTCCCAAGATTACCATTGATAGATTTGAGAAGCCTGCATACTGCAATGAGATTGACACTGAAGGGGCAGAGGAGAAGCCTTGGTTCTATGAAGTGAAAAACTATCTTGAAGCTCAGGAGTTCCCTGAAGGGGCATCTGTCAAAAATAGGAAGTTCCTGAGAAGGTTTTCTGCTAAGTTCTTTCTGAGTAATGGCATTCTGTATAAGCGTAATCATGATTCAACTATGCTTCGTTGTGTGGATAAGAAGGAAGCTACAGAAATTATGGAAGAGATGCATGATGGGACCTTTGGCACTCATTCTAGTGGTCATACCATGGCAAAGAAGATTTTGAGAGCAGGTTACTATTGGTCTACCATGGAAGCTGATTGCTATCAACACTCCAGAACATGTCACAAATGTCAAATCTATGCTGATAAAGTACATGTACCTCCATCTCCATTGAATGTGTTGACTGCTCCTTGGCCCTTTGCCATGTGGGGCATTGATATGATTGGTGAGATCAAGCCTACTGCTTCTAATGGGCATCGTTTCATCCTGGTTGCTATTGATTACTTCACGAAGTGGGTAGAGGCAGCTTCATTTGCATCTGTGACTAAGAATGTTGTGGCTTGGTTCATTAAGAATAATCTCATATGTAGGTAGGTATCCCTGAAAGGATTATCACTGACAATGGCTCTAATCTGAACAACACTATGATTACTGATCTCTGTACGCAGTTCAAGATTAAGCATCACAACTCTTCTCCGTATCGTCCAAAGATGAATGGGGCAGTTGAAGCTGCTAATAAGAACATTAAGAAGATTGTACAGAAGATGACTGTTACTTACAAGGATTGGCACGAGATGGTTACCATTTGCTCTGCATGGTTATCGTACTACAATACGTACTTCAACAGGGGCAACCCCATTCTCCTTAGTCTATGGTATGGAAGCAGTTCTGCCTATTGAAGTTCAGATCCCCTCCTTGAGAATTATGAAGGATGCAGGCTTGGATGAAGATGAGTGGATTCAGACTCGACTTGACCAGATAAATTTGATTGATGAGAAAAGGTTAGCAGCAGTTTGTCATGGCCAGATGTACCAGAAACGGATGATCAAAGCTTTTAACAAGAAGGTTAAGCCAAAGGTATATCAGGCTGGTGACCTTGGTAATCAAGCGTATCATATTACCACAGGGTGATCCTAGGGGCAAGTGGACTCCAACATATGAGGGACCATTTGTAGTCAAGACAGTGTTCTCAGGAGGTGCCATGATACTGACCACAATGGATGGTGAAGACTTCCCACAACCTGTAAACGCAGACATAGTTAAAAAATACTACGCATAAAAAGAGACCCGCTAGGTTGACAGGCCTAGGCAAAAATAAGGGCATCCCGGCAAACCAAAAGGGTTTGGGCAAAAATTAGGGATATATATATAAAAAGATGTATACCCGGCAAGTCGAAAACCTGAAAAGGCGGCTTGGGCAAAAAAGGGTATCCCGGTGGATTGAAAACCTGAAAGGGCAATCCAGGCAAAAGTTAGGGATTAAAGCGTATGACTATGTCTCGTTTGGATCACTCATGAAACTGCAACCAATTGTACTACTTACTCAAGCTCAAACAGATAAAGCTCAATCCAATCGTTTCCGTCTCAACAGCAAGAAGATGAGATACTTGAGTGGCAATAGTAGAATTGAAACTCAATAGGATTATTTCCCACATAGCTGATTCTTTTTGTAAAACTTCATGACAAAATTCTCTTACTAGGGTTTATGTCTCCTTGTACAAACTTACCCGTGTATGGGTCACTTTTGATATAAATAAATTCCATCTTTTGAATCCAGATTTACTTTTACCCTATTTACATAAGCGAAACGTCCATTGGTTGTGTTTGAATGTATGTATGCCTTTGAATATGATTGATGTTTACCAGAAATGCATGTATGCTTTTAATATGATTGATGTTTACCAGAAATGCATGAAAATGCAGTAATAGTATTTACTAAGGACGAACGAGGGAAGGATTTCAACGAAGCTTCGCCGGTTCATCTTTACAAGACAGTTACAAACCATCAGTAGGACTAATCCATTTTCACAAAGTCTAATCTCCCCTGGAATTTATATCCATCTCTTTTATCCTCATACGGATATACGGGAAATTACTTTCCAATAAGGGCACGATGAACGAAGACGGGATGTTATACTTATCCTACTATCAAACGAAAACGAAGGTTATCTATACCCTACTATCCCCAACAACGGGAGGTTATCTATACCTTGTTATCCCCAACAACGGGAGGTTATCTATACCTTGTTATCCCCAGCAGACGGAGGGTTATATATTCTTCAACAACGAATCGGGATTTACTTTCCTTGGCCAGCAGTTGTTATACAAGGATATCCAGACACTTCCAGCAGTGTCATATCATACATGCATCATTTACATCATACCATAACATATATGTCTATAGTACATTACCTAAGTGCATCATGTCATACATGCATACATAAAGCATAAACTAATGTTGTTATACAGAATGCTACCTTGTTTTCAGGTTAATTATCCAACAAACAATCTTATGATCTTTGGGACTGCTTTATTGTAACCTCAGGGTTACTTTATCCTCCTGATGAGCTTCTTATTACTTTGGGACTGCTTTATTGTAACCTCAGGGTTATTTTATCCTCCTGATAGCCTCTCATGACTTCAAGACTGCTTTAGAGTTACTGATTGCTCTATCCTCCTGAAATCATCCTATTACTTCAAGACTGCTTTAGAGCTATTCATTGCTCTATCCTCAGGAGGTCATATTACTACTTCAAGACTGCTTTAGAGCTATTCATTGCTCTATCCTCCTGAAGCCATCTAATTATTTCAAGACTGCTTTAGAGTTATCCATTGCTCTATCCTCCTGAAATTACATTATTATTTCAAGACTGCTTTAGAGCTATCCATTGCTCTATCCTCCTGAAATCATTACTTCAAGACTGCTTTAGAGCTATTGATTGCTCTATCCTCCTGAAGACATATCACATTATTATTTCAAGACTGCTTTAGAGCTGTTGATTGCTCTATCCTACTGAAGCCATTCTATTACTTCAAGACTGCTTTAGAGCTATTGATTGCTCTATCCTCCTGAAGCCATTATTACTTCAAGACTGCTTTAGAGCTATCCATTGCTCTATCCTCCTGAAATTACATTATTATTTCAAGACTGCTTTAGAGCTATCCATTGCTCTATCCTCCTGAAATCATTACTTCAAGACTGCTTTAGAGCTATTGATTGCTCTATCCTCCTGAAATCATTACTTCAAGACTGCTTTAGAGCTATTGATTGCTCTATCCTCCTGAAGACATATCACATTATTACTTCAAGACTGCTTTAGAGCTATTGATTGCTCTATCCTCCTGAAGACATATCGCATTATTACTTCAAGACTGCTTTAGAGCTATTGATTGCTCTATCCTCCTGAGGTCAGATTTATCGCTTCAAGACTGCTTTAGGGTTATCATTATTGATTGCTCTATCCTCATGAAGACATGCTGTTACATCAGTATTACTCCAGACTCCTGACAGTTCTCATTATACTACTGAAGAACTTTCCCCTAGTGGCATCTTTAAGCCCACTCAATCATATTCAACTAGCCATCTGTACCACTCTAGTGCACTGGTGAGTGCAAATTTTTGGGCTTTTGTGTTCAATCCCCTTCAACCTTCTAGGTTACGACTGGCAAATATACCAATCTAACCCCTCAGGTTTCAGAAAATTGAACAGGGGCAGCTGTTGCACCCCAAAATTTGCCCTCACAATACAAGACTTTGTGTTCTAAGAAGGTTCACAAGGTTCACAAGTTTCTCACCTGTTGTTAAATCACCATATTCTTGGAGTATGTGCTGCTGTTATACTTTGGAGATCTCCCATCGATGGTTGTATCCTGTCCCCGTGGAGTCCCACTTCGTTGAGTCTGTTACTCATTTGTTTCTCGCATGCCGTGTCGAGATACGATGGGCCGAGTCTCTGTCACCAGTGGATTTCTGAGACATTCATTCGTCACATGGTTTGATTATATTGAGGTGTCAATTTGGTTTGGTTCATGGTATTGAATTTATTCATCAAAAACACAATTGGATTTTTTGGCACCGAGTATATTTCTGCTTTACTGTCGAGGGATTTTCTCTGTTCTTCCTGTCTATTTTAAGTCGTTCAAGGCCCTTCCCGATTCTATCATCAAGTGCGACTTAATTTAGAATATATTGGGGGAAATTAAGGTTATATCAGTTGTGTGAGCAATATGTATTGGAGTGACAAGGTTCGATTTGAGTGATTGTTGGATTTTTATTTATGCTGAATTTATATGGTGAAATTGAGATTATTGTTCAAGTTGGATCAGATTAATTTCAACCGGTGGATCTTATTAGAGGTTATTTGATCAGTAAGGTTTAATCGGATATTTGATGGAGCAGTCAGGTTGCGACAAAATCAAGATCATGAAAAGAATAATCGGAAAGTAACTAGGATAGAAAATATATTGAACTTTATTCATAATATTTTTTAGTACAAAGAGGAATTAAAATTGGAATATTTTTGAATTTATTCATAAATATTTACAATTTACAAAAGGAGAGTAAAGTACATTTCATCCTAATTTCTAAAGTCCCAATTTCTCTAAAGGTCTTCAATGCTTGATTTCTCGATTAATCTTTCGTACGCGGCTCTTTTCTTCACACCTGCACAAACGAAGCAAAATAGAACAATGGATTAAAGTTAGACGGTTATTTTGACACCCTTAGAAAAGTCACTCATCACCGGGTGTCGGGAGGGCACGACTAATGCCGAAACCAAACTCCCATGTCCATTTCTCGATCCCGGCTACCAACCGGCAGCCTCTGTTCTATAGTTTTAAACGGGACAGCCGAGAAAGAGAAAGAGTAAAAAGAAGCGCGAGCCGAAATGATTTTGCCGAAAAGTGGTGATATGCCGAAATTGGATTCGTGAAGCCTAACTGATTACAATCCGGATTTTCTATCAAGTAAATATCAAATCCAATCCGAATTCAGACCCAGATGCCAATAGATCTGAACCGGTTCCAAAAATATCCAACACCTGAAATACCAGAAGCAGATCAGTATCAAAAAACCAAGTTAGATTATCAAATCCAAACGGTATCAGGAAGATCAGTTCATATCAGAACGAGTCCATCATCAAAACACCAAGGAATCAAACTCAGATTTTTATAACAAACATGAAATCCGAATCCAGTTTAAGTGGGCTCAGTTTGGAAACATCATGGCCCAAGATCCCCAACAATGGAATCCGTGTCACAATCCAAATCCAGGCCCGTTTCATCAAGTAAAGTTCCATGGACATCCAAAACCCGGTTATATCAAGTAAACCACGAATCTAGGCATTTGATAATACAAATCCGAATCTACAAAATTACAATATCAAATCAATATCAGATCCAATATTCGTAAAAGGAAAAACAGAAATCACAGCAAATCAAAATCAGGACAAAATCAAATCTCAGGAAAATAGTAACGTAAGATCCATAAGTCCAGGCCCACAGAAGAAAAAGAATAGCATAAAACCGGAACATTCTCACCAGAGAAAGAGAGCCGAAAAAATCATGAAACCCTAAAGACAAAAAACAGCGGCCACGAATCGCGATAAATAGAACGTTCTCATCGAAAAAATCACAGACGGCAAAAACCATCAGACGGCCGCGAATCATCATCGCAGTTCATCAACAAGACAGAGACGTTAACATCATCGCTGAAGAAATCATTCAAAACAACACGACCGAAGCAGTGGTCGTAAAACCCGTACGAGGGCTACTACCGCCGACATTCCATCGAAGGCTCAGAAGGAAGAGTCTCCTTCACCATTATCATCGCCTCAACAACATTCATCATCGGTCACCATCGGACGAACACACCACCGATAACAGTGGAGCCATCTTCCGCAAAACTGCAACGACATCATCGGCGCCGTCATTCGTTAAATCATAGTAGGCATCATCACCAAATACTTTCTTTTATGTGTGTGTTGTTTTCTGCCATAGGGAAAAGAAGAAGAAACCATGGCACACTACGAAAGAAGAAGATCAAGTTGTGGCGAATGGAGGGAGAAAGACATAAATGACCAAACGAAGAAGAAAACGAGCGGAGAAGAGAGACAGATTATCGGTGCCGCCGCGAGGAGAAATTAGGGTTCCCTAATTTTGGTTTCAGACTTTTTATAAATTGGACCCTGGGTCGGGTCTGGGATTTGGGTACCCAGCCCAACCCGTTTATTTTTGAGTTTTTATTGTTCTGGTGTTATTTGCAATTTCTTATTTGTTTTATTTTTTAACCTAAAAAGTATATAACTTAAACAGCCAAAGAGATTAATTTTTTTTCTTGAAACAAATTTTAAATCTAACGTTCCTATATTAAAAAATTAACTTTTTTTTTATATTTAAAATCAACCCTTTTTTTTTTAAATAAAAAACCAAAAAAAACTTTTATTAACTAAAATAAACTCTCTTTAAAAATAAAGTTCTTTTTCTTAAATTTAAAATTATAACCCTTCTTTTTTTAAAAAATTTAAGACTAAACCTTTCTTTTTAATTAAGATTAAAAAATCATCTTTTTCCAAAATTAAATTAAGTATTTTTTTTTTTAAAAGTTAATAAAACACTAATAAATATCTCAATTTGCATTTTGTCATTTAATATTAATTGCTTTCATTATTGGTCATATTCTTGTCTAACTTCTATTAACGTTTCCTATTTCCTCCGCAGACTAAACTTGATTTTGATTACTATATTTGTAACTGCTTATGGGATGTAATTTCGTGCACAATTGTCACATTACACACTCTGAAGGAATTAGGTCTAGCATTTGACCGCCGTGTCAATAGTCCTCACCTTCAACCCTTACAACTACAAACCCTAATTTTCACAAATGCCTCGCCGCAGGCAAAATTACAATTTTACCCTTAGCATTAGGTCAAAGAGCCGCCGCGCTCATTTTAGGGTTTCCCGCCGTGGAATCCCTAATTTAACCCTAATTACAACTTAACATTTCAACGTAGAGATTTGGAGTTTCTACACTCCACGTAAACGTGTCCTTAAGATGCGTTTATTCCCCTTGAGACCTTGACCACAGTCAAGAAGTTTCTAACCTCCCTATTGAGGGGAACTACGATTACTCTGATTCCACTCCCGTAAGGATACGTAGGCACAAGATGCGATGTCTTGCCGAGTAAACTTAGAATTAACCCCCTTTATTATTTATTATTGCTTATTTATATTTTATTTATCTTTGCTATTTAATTATTTTGCTTATTATTTTGTAATTGTTTCTTGGATGTAAAGTTGTTTAATTATTTAATTATTATTATGGTTAGTAATTAGGGAGTGTAACAACATGTATGTAATATTAAAATAAATTTAGATCACTTTTAAATAAAGATAATTAAAATAAACACGTCACACACGTAAGTCGATTTTAATCGCCGTCTCACTTCCTAAGGATATCCCTCAAGTTGCCTACGAATAATGGTTAAGTGGGGTGTATAAAGCAAGTCCCTCAAATGAAAAAATCATCAAAGTCCCTTATGGTTGCCTTTACGAATCGAGTCCCTTTCGAAAAATGATGATGGTCCCTTATATGTGCTTATTACATCCCACAATGGCCTTTAAAGTCAAATTGTCCCTCACATGTCCCTTAACATCCAAAGTAAGGACTACCTACTCCATTATAGTAGGGATAGTCTTACTAAAGGAAAGAATGAAGAATAAGAAAGACCTTTAAACATTAGGGTAGGTTACTCCTAGGTGCTTGCTCACTTCAAAACTGTTTCGCACTTAAACAAATTTTCAACAAGTTTTCAAACAAGTTCTTAACACATCCTTACATGGATTATTTATTAACTATTCTGAAAATTTTCTATTCACACACTACAATTTCAAAACAATTCAAAAGTGAGCTTAAGTACCTAAGAGCCCATGGATAACCATGGATGAAAAGGATGCTAATACCTTCCCTTTTCATAGCCTACCCCCCGGACCCAAAATATTCTATAAGGTCTTTCCTGTTCTTTTATAACCTTTCCTTATGGATAAAATAAAAGTCGGTGGCGACTCTTGCTATCCGCAACATTGTTTAAAGTCAGTTCTCCCACCGTGTTACACCTGCCTTTGAGAAATATAAGGGCACCACTTGCCCTCGTGTCCACCTGCGATCGTACTATAGAAAGATGTCTGCCTATTCCGAAGATGAGAAGTTGCTGATGCACTTCTTCCAAGATAGTCTTTCTGGGCCATCCCTCGAGTGGTACATGGGTCTGGAGCCCACTAGCGTGCGCACATGGAAGGATCTCGCTGAAGCGTTTGTCCTCCACTATCAGTATAATAGGGACTTGGCCCCGAACCGAGTTCAGCTCCAGAACCTTTCGCAGCGGAATAATGAAGGATTTAAGGAGTACGCCCAGCGGTGGCATGAGTTGGCAGCCCGGGTTCAACCGCCGATGGTTGAGCGCGAGCTCTTGCAGATGTTTGTTGCTACCCTCCCGGGAATCTACTATGAAAAGTTAGTCAGCGGTATGTCTGGGACGTTCTCAGCTCTCATTACCATGGGCGAGCACGTCGAGAATGGTATTAAGATCGGAAAAATTCAAGGTGAGTCATCCTCAGCTGGAGGAGGTGGAAAGAAACCTTATGCTAGTAAGCGACGAGAAGGAGAGGCGAGCGCTGTGACCAACGCTCGGAGAAATGGCAAGGGCCCTCAGCAGCAGATAGCCAGTATAAATATCCCAGCAGCTCCGCAGCAGCAGCAGCAGCCACAGCAACAGAATCAGCAGGGATACAGAAAGTACCAGAATCGGGCTCCTTTGACAAACCGTCACTTCGAGGCACCGCCCATGTCATACGCGCAGCTCTTGCAGACTTTGCTTCAGCTTCAGTTGGTTCAGAAGAGGACGATGGCACCCTTGACAGGGGAACCTCCACCAGGGTACGACGCAAATGCCACTTGCGATTTCCATACAGGGGCACCAGGCCACACAATCGAGAACTGCAAAGCCTTTAAGCACAAGGTGCAAGACCTGGTAGATGCCAAGATTATCAACTTCTCCGATAATGTGCCCAATGTCACGAAGAATCCTATGCCTAATCATAGGGGAGGCGGAGTTAACGCCATTATCGAAGAAGAGAGTGCAGATCTGTTGACTGATGTCAAAGACCTAAAGACGTCGCTTAGCTTCGTCAAAGCTAAGTTGTTGAAGAAGGGGTTCTTTCCAGGATGCAGAGAACTATGCATGGACTGTGCTACACATTCTGATGGGTGTGAGCAGCTGGTAGAAGGAATCCAAAGTCTGATGACTGAGGGGATTTTGCAGTTCAGCCGGAGGGATGAAAGTGTGTCAGGAGAGGTAGTGTTGAAGCAGGCCGATGAAGTCGCCACCATCACCATCCCTCGCCAACTAATAACTATTTCTGCGCCCAGACCGCCTACAATCACTATTACCAAAGCTGGGTCGATACCATTCGAGAGCACTAACGCTGTTCCGTGGCATTATGGGGCTGAAGTCTATTGCAACAATCAAAGGTTGGAGCTAGAACCGTATGGGTCGACTGTGGAGAATCTCGCAGGAATCAGTGGAATTACCCGTAGCAGAAGAGTGTTTGCACCACCAGAGGTCGCGGCAGAGAAAGCGGTCAGAGTTGATGCAGCCGATAAGGGTAAAAGCAAAGTCGTCGAAGAGGTCCCGTGTGGGGTAGAGAAGGATTTGCTGGTCAAAGATGCCGAGGAGTTTATGCGGTTAATCAAAAAGAGTGACTACAAGATTGTAGATCATCTCCATCAGACGCCTTCAAAGATCTCTATTCTCAACCTGTTGCTGTGTTCTGAAGCATACCGCAACGCGCTACTGAAGGTATTGAATGCTGCCTACGTACCGCAAGAGATATCGGTGAATCAGCTAGAAGAGGTAGTAGCCCACGTTAATGCTGGCAATGGGCTAGGTTTCACAGATTTAGAGCTGACGCCTAAAGGGAGAGATCACAACAGCGCCCTGCACATCTCGATAGAGTGTAGGGGCACGATCATGTCGCACGTCCTGGTGGACACGGGTTCGTCGCTTAATGTGCTTCCGAAGAAGGCATTAATGAAGTTGGACACTCGTGGATTGCTTTGCACACCCAGTGATCTGGTTGTGAAAGCGTTTGACGGAACTAAGCGCCACGTTTTCGGGGAGGTGACCCTGCCAATCCAAGTTGGCCCGGAAACGTTCGACACGGTCTTTTATATCATGGACATCATGCCTGCCTACAATTGCCTCTTGGGCCGGCCATGGATCCATGCTGCTGGTGCCGTGACTTCCACGTTGCACCAAAAGCTCAAATATGCTGTCGGAGGAAGCATAGTAACCGTGTGTGGCAAGGAGGACATAATGGTGAGCCATTTGTCATCCTTTAAGTATGTTGAAATGGATGGTGAAATCCATGAAACTCTCTGCCAAGCATTTGAAGCCGTCAAGGTGAAAGAGGTAGCTCCTGTCATCACAGAGAAGCCAGAGATGAATCTCTCCTCATTCAAAGAAGCTCGGGTCGTCGTCGAAGCCGGATCCACCCCAGGCTGGGGGCATATTTGGAGATACTGAACAAGCAGGATAAGTTTGGATTGGGGTACTCTCCTGAAGCTGAAGCTTCTTCTTCTTCGTCTAGCAGTGCGTCACGGGGTAAGAGGCCGATCCTATTTACCAATGGCGGAGTGATCTTTGAAAGCATCAACGCGGCGTCTGAAGACAGCGGGGATAGCGATTGTGATCTCGACTCTTGGATACAGCCAAGCAAGCCGGGCGAGCGCCTCAACAATTGGACCATCAAGGAAATCATCCCGATGACGAGTGAAGAGTAATGATTTACTTTTTTCAATCATTTTACAACCCTATGTCCTACCCGGGGCATAGCGGTTTTATTGTCAGGGCCTTGTTGGATTATGTACATGTATTTTGTTAATAAATCAAAGGCGTTTTCTTCGTATTCAAATATTGTGATCTCTGTTATTCCTGTTTTATATTTGTTTTGAAAAACAGTAAAATGGCAATGGGGTTTGTGCTAACCTGCATATTCTTGTTTTAAACTTAACCCTTGTTATTGCAGGATCCACATAACAGACGACATCGACTCTGGACCTTCTACGGCTCACTTCGACTTCGATTGCCCGATCTATCAAGCCGAAGAAGAGATTGATAAAGACGAAGACCTTCCTGAAGAGTTGGTCCGCTTGTTGAAACAAGAGGAAAAGGTTATTCTGCCTCATGAGGAGGAGATTGAAATCGTAAATTTGGGTTCTGAAGAGCTCGTCAGAAATGTCAGGATAGGGGCTGCGTTGCTGAATGGTGTCAAGCAGAGATTGGTCGAGATGCTTCGAGAGTATAGTGACGTCTTTGCTTGGTCATACGAAGATATGCCCGGACTTGACACGGACATCGTGGTCCACCACTTGCCGCTACGAGAAGATTGCCCTCCCGTTAAGCAGAAGCTTAGGAGGACGAGACCAGATATAGCCGTTAAGATCAAAGAAGAAGTGCAGAAACAGCTCGATGCTGGCTTCTTAGCGGTCACCACTTACCCGCCGTGGGTCGCCAACATAGTGCCTGTACCGAAGAAAGACGGTAAGGTACGCATGTGCGTCGATTATCGGGATTTGAACAGGGCGAGCCCTAAAGATGATTTCTCGTTGCCTCATATCGATGTGTTGGTCGACAACACAGCCCAGTTCTCCGTGTTTTCGTTCATGGATGGCTTCTCCGGTTACAATCAGATCAAGATGGCGCCGGAGGACATGGAGAAAACGACGTTTATCACCCCCTGGAGAACATTTTGCTATAAGGTAATGCCCTTCGGTCTGAAGAACGTAGGGGCCACTTACCAACGAGAAATGGTAACTTTGTTTCATGATATGATTCATCATGAGATCGAGGTCTATGTTGATGACATGATTGCGAAGTCCCAAACGGAGGAAGAGCATCTGGTCAACTTATTGAAGCTTTTTGAGAGGCTTAGGAAGTTCAGGTTGAGGCTGAATCCTAACAAGTGCACTTTCGGAGTGCGGTCCAGAAAGTTGCTGGGGTTTATCGTTAGCGAACGAGGTATCGAGGTTGATCCTGCAAAAGTAAAAGCCATTCAAGAAATGCCAGCGCCGAAAACAGAAAGAGAAGTCCGTGGTTTCTTGGGCCGAATAAACTACATTGCAAGGTTTATCTCTCAGCTCACGGCCACTTGTGAACCGATGTTCAAGCTTTTAAAGAAAGATCAGGCGATTACTTGGAATGAGGATTGCCAGAAGGCATTCGAAAAGATAAAGCAGTATCTTCAAGAACCTCCAATCTTGATACCCCCAGTAGCTGGACGGCCTTTAATCATGTACTTGACAGTTCTTGAGAATAGTATGGGGTGTATTCTCGGTCAGCACGACGAGACGGGCAGAAAGGAGCATGCCATTTACTACTTGAGTAAAAAGTTCACTGAGTGTGAATCTCGATACTCGATGCTAGAGAAGACGTGTTGTGCACTAGCTTGGGCTGTCAAACGTCTACGACAGTACATGCTCAATCACACCACTATGCTAATTTCGAAGATGGATCCGATCAAGTACGTCTTCGAGAAGCAGGCTCTTTCGGGCAGGATCGCCAGATGGCAAATGGTGTTAACAGAATATGATATTCAGTACGTATCCAAGAAGGCCATCAAAGGAAGCGTATTGTCTGATTACCTTACCGAACAGCCGATCGAGGATTACCAGCCGATGAAGTTTGAATTCCCTGACGAGGATATTATGTTTCTCAAAGCGAAGGATTGCGATGAGCCGCTGCCCGGCGAGGGGCCAGATAGGAAATCCCAGTGGAAGTTGATATTCGATGGAGCGGTTAATTCCTATGGAAGTGGCATCGGGGCTATCATCACGACCCCCCACGGATCCCACATCCCGTTTACTGCGAGACTGACGTTTCCAGTTACCAACAATGAGGCGGAGTACGAAGCATGCATCATGGGTCTAGAAGAGGCAATTGATTTGAGAATCAAGAATCTAGACGTATATGGTGACTCAGCGCTTGTAATCAACCAAATTAAAGGGGAGTAGGAGACTCGTCAATCGAATTTGGTGTCGTACATGAATTATGCCAGAAGGCTACTTCCGTTCTTCGATCGAGTGGAACTCCATCATGTGCCCAGGGCTGAAAATCAGATGGCTGATGCCTTAGCCATGTTGGCTTCGATGTATAAAGTCAATCTTTGGAATGAAGCTCCAAGCATTATTCTTTCGCGTCTTGATAGACCGGCATTTGTCTTTGCAATCGAGGAAGCCGCCGACGGCAAGCCATGGTTCCAAGACATCCAGACTTTCCTTATGACTAAGGAGTATCCTGCGGGTGCGTCAACCCAGGATAAGAAGACTCTGAGGAGGCTGTCTGGCAATTTTTATCTCAATCCTGATGGAGTGTTGTATAAGAAAAACCATGATCTCGTGCTACTCAGATGTGTAGATGAGAAAGAGGCGGGTATGCTCATGGAAGAAGTCCATGAAGGCATATTTGGTACACACGCCGGCGGGCATGCCATGACGAGAAAGATCCTGAGAGCAGGATACTACTGGCTGACGATGGAGTCGGATTGCTTCAGATTCGCGAAAAGATGTCATAAATGCCATATTTATGCTGATAAAGTTCATGTGCCGCCGTGCCCGTTGAATGTCATGTCCTCCCCGTGGCCGTTCTCCATGTGGGGCATCGACATGATAGGTAAGATCGAGCCCACTGCATCTAACGGTCATCGTTTCATTCTGGTGGCTATCGACTACTTCACCAAGTGGGTGGAGGCAGCCTCGTACGCTAATGTGACCAAGCAGGTGGTGGCTAAATTCATAAAGAGGGACATCATCTGTCGTTACGGAATTCCCGAGCGGATCATTACTAATAATGGTTCGAACCTGAATAACAAGATGATGAAGGAGCTGTGCCAGAGCTTCAAGATTGAACACCACAACTCATCTTCTTACCGGCCGAAGATGAATGGCGCCGTCGAAGCCGCCAACAAGAACATAAAGAAGATTATTCAGAAGATGGTTGTGACCTACAAAGATTGGCACGAGATGCTTCCATTTGCCTTGTACGGTTATCGTACGACGGTACGTACGTCAACTGGGGCAACTCCTTTCTCCTTGGTGTACGGTATGGAAGCTGTCCTACCGTTGGAAGTGGAGATCCCTTCTTTGCGAGTTTTGGTTGATGTGAAACTCGACGAGGCAGAATGGATTACGAATCGTCTGAACCAACTCAGCCTGATGGACGAGAAGAGGTTAGAATCGATTGCATTTGGTCGTCTGTACCAAAGCCGAATGAAGAAAGCTTATGATAAGAAGGTGCGTCCTAGAAACTTTCAGACGGGTGATCTCGTCCTGAAGAAGATTCTTCCGCCACACTCCGATCACCGGGGCAAGTGGACTCCGAATTACGAAGGTCCGTACATCGTCAGCAAGGTCTTCTCGGGAGGAGCTTTGTTGTTATCCACGATGGATGGTGAAGATTTTGCATCCCCGGTGAACGCGGACGCGGTTAAAAAATACTTTGCTTGAAAGCGACCCGCTGGACAAAAAAGAGAGTCCAGGCAAAAAAGGAGCATCCCGGCGAACCAAAAACAGAATAAAAGGTTCGGGCAAAAATTAGGGATATATTGAAAAAATGTACACCCGCGAAGTCGAAAACCTACACTGGGCGGCTTCGGCAAAAAAGGGTATCCCGGTGAACTGAAAACCCGTAAAGGGCGGTTCACGCAAAAGTTAGGGATTTGAAAAAGCAAATGACTGCGTTCCGCGTGTGGACTTTCATTGTTTAGTGCTTTGGAGGACCTGAGGGCCGTTTATCCGAATCAATCTCTTCCGAAGATGAAGCGTCGGAGAAGTATCGAAGTCGAGTGGGTCATAGAGGGATCAACTCATGGTGTTCGTCTACGCCTCGTTGCCGACATTTGTATATACTGATGTATATTTATGTGTTATTTTTGCGCGGCTTCCTCATTCCAGGAGCTTGCCTCTGTTGTAAAACATTTTTACCCATTTAGGGGTTCGTTATCAATAAAATGCATACTATTCAGCAATTCTATTTGCCTGTTTAGCATTTATCTGTTTTGTTTGCGAAAAAAACGCCGATGTTTTTGATAAAATGCGCATACATAAACTTACTGGCCTAGGCCATTGATTGTTGAAACAATTAATTACTTGAACATTGTCACGAGATAATAACCTTGATAGGTCCCTTTGAGAAGGGTATCTTGTCTGTTTGTTTGTGTTGTTACAGGTGTAGCATATTCCAGACAGTGCGCCGTGCGCATCCCCGAAGCAGGATGATTCCTCCTTCTCCAGCAGAGTTCAGTAGCCTCTCCCCGCAGAGTCTGAACACAAGATAATGAGCATTGATATGTCTCCCCAGGCAGAGATGATTCTCTTCCCCAAGCAGGTGCATCCCGAAGGAAAGTCATCTCCTCAGCTGAATCGGGCGCCGAAGCTCGTGGTCTTCCCCCAGCACCGGGTCACAAGTGCAGGTTTCATAGAAATGTTTGGGCGCCGAAGCTCGTGTTCTCCCCCGCACCGGGTCACAAGTGCAGGTTTCATAGAAATGTTCGGGCGCCGAAGCTCGTGTTCTTCCCCCGCACCGGGTCACAAGTGCAGGTTTCATAGAAATGTTCGGGCGCCGAAGCTCATGTTCTTCCTCCAGCACCGGGTCACAAGTGTAGGTTTCGTAGGAAACTGTTCGTACGCCAAAGTATGCAGAAACTGATGGTGCTAGACTGAAGTCTCCAGCGGAATTGAAATTCCCCACCAGAGTTGTACTCCCCCCCGAAGTCGGATGATTCCTTCTTCCCCAGCGGAATCGAAATTCCTCATCAGAGTTGTACTCTCCAGTGAAGCAGTTGGGACCATGATGGGTTTTCCCTAGCAGAGCGTTGAACAGCTAATGCTGTATTTCCCCCAGAGTCGTACTCTCTCCAGTGAAGTAGAATGATTTCTCATTCCTCAGCCGAGTTTGCAGATCCCCTAAGAGAGCCGAATCCTTGGAAGTTGATCAGACCATGATTTGTTTTCCCCAGTGGAGTGTTGAGCAGCTGAAGTTGTTTCCCCACAGAGCTCTTATCCCCAGAAGAGTAGCCATGAAGGCCATGCAGCTTACTCCCACGATTGATATCGCTTTCTCTCAGCAGGTCCAGGTTCTCGTAGAGCTTCGTCCCATGCAGCAGTCAACTGAATTGTTTCCCCCGCAGCTGTCAACTGAAGTTGTGTCCCCTGCGGAGTCCAATTGATATTGGCGTAGCCATGTTCTCCTCAGCAGGATGATTCCTCTATCTGAGCAGTTCTTTCTCCTTGACAGGAGGATCTCCTTTCGGCATTTATTTTGCTGACGGGATCGCATCATTGTGCATGATTGCATAGCATTTAGCATAAACGCATAGTATTTCCACCGTGTGGAGCATTGTGCCATTGCCGAAGCATATGCATAATAAACACGATCTAGGTTACTACCGTTCTTGTTTTGCAGGTGTTCCGCCGAAGGATCAGTTGCTCAGGATGATTCCTGACATTCTCCCCAACGAAGTTGTTTGCTCAAGATGATTCTTGAGATTCCCAGCGAAGTCTTCAGTTCAAGATGATTCTTGAATTCCTCAGCAGGGCCGTTTGCTTAAGATGATTCTTAAGACCCCAGTAGGGTCCCCAGTGAAGGTTTCCCAGGATGATTCCTGAAGCCCCAAGAGAGCCGAATCCTTGGAAGTTGTTCAAGCCATGATTGGTTTGTCCCCGGCTAAAGTTGCCCAGGATGATTCCTGGAATCCCCAACAGAGTGTTTGCTCAGGATGATTCCTGAAATCTCCAGAATGGTTACCGGTTCAAGATGATTCTTAAAGGTCCCCGACGGAGTTATTTGTCCAAGATGAGTCTTGAAGTCCTCAGCAGAGTTGATTCCTCCAGAATGATTTCTGGACCCCCGGAGCGGAGTTACTTGATAGTTCTCCACATTCCCCAGCGGCGAAGCATCCTCCCCAGCAGGTTTTCCAACGGCGAAGTTGAAATCTCCCTTGAAGACTCCATGATTGAAGTCTGACCGTGTTAATGAAGCAGTTATCTCAGCTAATGCGGAATGCCTGATGGCATGATCAACCTGATGGTTGAAGTCCGGCTGATGCCCGACAATTTCTTTGAATGCCTGATGGCATGATCAACCTGATAGTTGAAGTCCGGCTGATGCCCGACAGTGTTCTTTGAGTGCCTGACGGCATGATCAACTATGTATTACCGGTTACCGTGTGACCAATTCCCCAATGAAGTATCTTCATCCTGACGGCGAGGTCAGATTATGTTTGTTTCCAGCGGCGATGTTGGATGTTTGTCTTTTGACGGCGAGGTCAGATTATGCTCGTGTCCAGCGGCGATGTTGGATGTTTGTTCTTGACGGCGAGGTCAAACTATTTTGAGTTCTCCAGCAGCGATGTTGGATATGTGTTTGTTTCTGGCGGCGATGTCAGATTGATTTAGTTCTCCAGCGGCGATGTTGGATGTTTGGCTCTAGCGACGATGTTAGGTGGTTTAGCTTTCCAGCGGCGATGTTGGGTGTTTTGTTTCTGACGGCGATGTCAGGTGATTCAGTTTCCAGCGGCGATGTTGGGTATTTTGTTTGTTTCTGGCGGCGAAGGCAGATTCTTTAGTTCTCCAGCGGCGATGTTGGGTGTTTTTGTCAGATTATTCTTCAGTTCTCCAGCGGCGATGTTGGGTGTTTTTGTCAGATTCTTCAGTTTTCCAGCGGCGATGTTGGGTGATAACACGAAATCATATAGATATTTTCATGCATAATTCAACTAAAGTCTAACCGTTTTCGATCCGATTTCAGGTTATTTCCGTGTATTTGTCTGATGTTTTTGCAGGTATTCAACGATCACGTCTAAACAAGGCAACATGAAGAAAAGAAGCAATCTCAGATGAAATATGGACGAAAAAGGAGTGAAAACACAATGTAAAGCGCAACAAGCTGTTTTTGCTGATGTGACGACCGTCACAGCTTCATGACGACCGTCACACGGGTGACGACCGTCACACCTTGTGACGACCGTCATGCAGGAAAAAATGCCCCACTCAGATTACACGTCAAAGAAACAGTTCCAATTCCCACAGAGTGGACCACTACTCCCTAAATTATCTGCCTCAAGGTCCATCATCCTCAAGGTCCATCATCCTCAGAGATAACCGTTGGGATTCCACTTCTATAAAAAGGGAAGCAGGGGACTTCAGAAAGGGAGCTGCATTCATACCACGAAGTGCTGCCGAATTTACTTTCCAGAGCAATTACTTTCCAGTTTTATTTGTATTCATTTCTCTTTACCTTTCCTTATTCCCATTTCCGCTCTTTTGTAATTTCTATTGTACTGTACGATCAAATTGGCACTAAAGACCAGAATCCTGCCAACATCTGTGGAGGATCTGCCCGAAGGCCAATTGGCATATTTACAGGTTTTCATTTTGATCGACTTCAGTCTTATTATAATGCAAATTATTATTTATTATTCTTATTTATATTTTGTTTTTCCCAATTCCATGTCTAGCTAAACTTAGGTAATTGATATGTAGTAATAATTCGAATGGGATTTGATAACACTTGGTTGAAAACTTTCTTTTCACAAAAGTAATCTATGGTCTGAGTGTTTAAAATTGATTCACTGAATAAACTTCGTCGCGAAAGCGAGAACTTATTTAAAAGTAATTTTGCCACGAAAGTGGGAAATTAATTAAGATACGAACCAACAAGCGAAAGCTGCGGTAAGGTCAGATAGTAAACACTAGGCATTTGTTTTAATAACAGCGAAAGCACTTTAAAACGAATTAGAATTTAGAGATTTCCAAAAAATAATTTTAACCCCGAACGGAATACGAAAGTATACGTTTGGCCCTTAGGATTATGATTAGCGTCAATAACCATTGTGAGGCGAGAGTTTTCAAATCTCCATTTTCTGCTTGAATAAACTTTGAAAATTATTTCATACACCATAACTTATCAAATCCCTGAAGAACACAATTACTACGTATCGATTTAATCAATTATAATCTAAATAGTATTCTTAGTTCCCTTTTTGTGACAATCTTATTCCCTTAAACATATCCTACCTAGCTAAACATAGTAACTCCCGAGAACACTAGTTTGATTACGAGTCCCTGTGGGATCGATATCTATTATTACTACGCGATAGACTGTGCACTTGCAGTTAGTTGTATTAGACATAGAAAGTCGGATCAAGTTTTTGGCGCCGTTGTTGGGGACCCGTTTAGTCAATAGTGTAACCTTCTGTTACACCGTATAGACTAGGTTAACAATTTTCATTTTTCCTTTACTAGTTCTGTCGATTGTATGCCAAGAAATCGCCCGCAAAGCGATATCGTAAAACCTTCAGTCGCAGAACTAGAACGCTTCTTACATTTAAGAAGTAGAATCATTGAGTACCAACTCAAACAACTCAAACATAACACTCCCGAACCTCTCACTCCCATTCCCAAATCAGAAGAAGAAGAACCAGAGATGGCTGAAGGACCTCCGAACAAACCGCTGAAGGCATACGCTACACCATCTCAAATGGAGCCTAGAAGTAGCATTGCTGCCCCAGCTATTACCCGAAATGATTTTAAGCTGAAACCGTCATTGCTGTCGGCTGTACAACAAAACCAATTCTTAGGAAACGCAACTGAGGATCCAAACGAACATCTAACGAAGTTTGTACAATACGCAGACACAGTGAAAGCAAATGGAGTAACTCCAGACGCGATAAGACTTCGTCTTTTCCCATTCTCTCTTAGAGACAGAGCGTGGACATGGTTACAATCGTTACCATCCAACTCCGTTACGACGTGGGAGCAATTGAAGAACGTCTTCTTAGCGAGATATTTTCCGCCAAGCAAAACTGCTATGCTTAGAGCTCAAATCAACGGATTTCGACAGAAAGATACTGAATCTCTTTATGAAGCATGGGAAAGATTCAAAGATATGATGAGAACATGTCCTCACCACGGTCTAGAAGACTGGGTGACAATCCATACCTTATATAATGGGCTTCTATACAATACTAGATTGACAATAGACGCTGCCGCGGGCGGTGCACTTATGGATAAGCCATACGATGAAGCCTATCAATTAATAGAAAACATGTCACAAAACCATTGCCAATGGGGAGGTGAACGCACTCCAACTGAGAGAACCACAACGAAAGGTGGGATGTACGAAATCAGCAGCCTTGAAAAGTTCAATGCTAAAGTAGATGCTCTAGCACAGAAGATTGATAGTCTGACCGTTAACCCCACTGCAACTGTCGCTGCAGTAACTCCAAATTGCGAGTTATGCGGAAGCACCACTCATAATGCACTCGAATGCCCGTTGCTAGCCGGAATCCCGCCAGACCAGGTAAATTATGCTCAAGGAAATCCCTACGCAAATACCTACAACCCAGGTTGGCGAAATCATCCAAACTTTTCTTACAAAAGCGAAAATGCATTGCAAATGCCTACTGCTCCACAAGGATATCAAAAACCAGCTGCTCATAATGCACCTAGGAAATCAAACCTCGAATTGATGATGGAAAAGTTCATAGCTACTCAAGCTCAAACAAACAAAGAGTTCCTAAATCAAAACATACACACTAGAGAGCAAATTAAACAGTTGACAGGAAAAGTAGACGCTTTAGCCACCCACAAGAAAATGTTAGAAACTCAGATATCACAAGCGGCTCAACAGCAAGCATCTGCTGCCGCACCTGCTGGCACATTTCCTGGACAACCCGAACAGAATCCCAAAGGCCAAGCAAATGCTGTGATACTAAGAAGTGGAAAAGAATTGGACGAACCGATTGATCCGAGGACCGAAAACTTAGCCATGCAACAGAAACCAACTGAACAAGCAGAAAAGGAATCTGAGTTAGAGAAGAAGGAGGACAACGAGAAGGAGGATACCGCAAGTGAAAAAACTCAAGCACCTCCAGCGCCATATAAA
Organism: Lathyrus sativus; assembly: GCA_963859935.3. Taxonomy (NCBI): domain Eukaryota; kingdom Viridiplantae; phylum Streptophyta; class Magnoliopsida; order Fabales; family Fabaceae; genus Lathyrus; species Lathyrus sativus. The sequence continues at coordinate 540,124 of CAWUDS030000112.1, forward strand.
CCACCTATTCCTTATCCGCAAAGACTAATAAACTCTAAAACTTCAGGACAGTTTAAGAAATTTGTAGAGCTCCTTAAACAGCTGAATATTACTATTCCTTTTACAGAAGCGATAACTCAAATGCCGTCATACGCTAAATTTCTCAAAGAGATCCTGTCGAATAAGAGAAAGATCGAGGATAACGAAACAGTTACACTTACTGCAGAGTGTAGCGCTATTATTCAGAACCGCATGCCTCCTAAATTAAAAGACCCAGGTAGTTTCTCCATACCCTGCGTCATAGGAAAGTTCGTAATAGACAAAGCTCTATGCGATTTAGGAGCCAGTATCAGTGTTATGCCCTTATCTATATGCAAAAAGCTGAATATGGGAGACCTCAGGCCAACCAAAATGTCCGTACAATTAGCTGACAGATCAGTAAAATACCCCGTCGGAATACTGGAAAACGTTCCAGTACGCATAGGACAATTCTACATTCCAACCGACTTCATAATCATGGACATCAAGGAGGACACTGTAACCCCAATTATCCTAGGAAGACCGTTCCTAGCTACAGCCGGAGCGATTATAGACGTGAAGAAAGGAAGGCTAACATTCGAAGTAGGAGAAGAAAATATAGAGTTCATTCTCACCAAGTTCCTACAAGCACCAGCAATAGACGATACCTGCTATTTAGTAGACGAAATTGACGAATGCATAAGAGAACTTGAAAATGAAGAGATCACGTATTTAGAAATAATAAAGATTCAAATACCCGACATTTCTGAAGACGACAATTGGCGTAAACCGTACAAAGACGACAGCCTAAGCGAAAGCTTAACACTGACCCCAAACCATATGCCAGGTCCGAAGAACCCATCTTTAGAACTTAAAACACTACCCAAAAACCTCAGATATGAATTTCTAGACGATGAACTAAAAAGGCCAGTGATAGTCAAAGCCGACTTAGGACAACCAGAAATCGAAAAGCTATTAGAAGTCCTAAAGAAGTACCCCACCGCGTTAGGCTACAACATAAGCGATTTAAAAGGTATAAGCCCTTCGATCTGTATGCATCGAATTACAATAGAGGAAGACTCTAAAACTTCTCGAGAGCATCAGAGAAGACTAAACCCCATCCTGAGCACTATAGTCAAAGATGAAGTAAAGAAATTGCTAGATGCAGGAATCATCTATCCGATCTCCGATAGTGAATGGGTTAACCCAGTTCATGTCGTACCAAAGAAAGGAGGAGTCACAGTAGTTAAAAACGAAAAAGGCGAATCAATAACAAAAAGAGTCGTGACTGGAAGCAGGATGTGTATTGATTATAGGAAGCTTAACAAGGCTACGCGCAAAGATCACTTCCCGTTACCCTTCATAGACCAAATGTTGGAAAGACTAGCCAAACATTCATATTTCTGCTATCTAGATGGTTACTCAGGATTCTTCCAAATTCCCATCCATCCTGATGACTAAGAAAAGACTACATTCACCTGTCCTTATGGTACTTTTGCTTATCGCCGAATGCCGTTCGGACTCTGTAACGCTCCAGCAACCTTCCAAAGATGCATGATGGCAATCTTTGCAGATTTCATAGACGACATTATGGAAGTGTTTATGGACGATTTCTCGGTATGTGGACAAAGTTTCGAAGGATGCTTACAAAACTTAGAAATGGTACTAGAACATTGCGTAAAAGTAAACCTCGTCCTAAATTGGGAGAAATGCCGTTTTATGGTCCGACAAGGAATAGTTCTAGGACATGTCATATCAGATAGAGGGATTGAGGTAGACAAAGCTAAAATAGAAATTATAAAAGATCTCCAACCTCCAAAATTCGTACGAGAAATACAGAGTTTTCTAGGACATGCCGATTTCTACAGAAGATTTATAAAAGATTTCTCGAAAATCACAAAACCTTTGACCGGCCTGTTAATGAAAGATGCTGAGTTCATCTTCGACGACGACTGTTTAAAAGCATTCGAAACATTAAAATCAGCCCTCATCACCGCACCAATCATGCAACCACCCGATTGGAGACTACCGTTTGAAATCATGTGCGACGCGAGTGATTACGCTGTAGGCGCAGTTCTAGGACAAAGGAAGGACAAGAAACTCCATGCCATCTACTATGCCAATAGAACCTTAGATCCTGCCCAAATGAACTACGCTACCACAGAAGAGGAACTTCTAGCAGTTATATTTGCGCTTGACAAATTCCGTTCTTACTTAGTAGGAGCAAAAATTATAATATACACAGACCACGCTGCCATAAGGTACCTAATAAGCAAAAAAGATGCCAAACCAAGACTATTGAGATGGATCCTGTTACTACAAGAGTTCGACTTAGAAATCAAAGATAAAAAAGGAACCGAGAACGTTGTTGCAGATCACTTATCCCGAATAGAGGGCATCAAACATGAACCAGTACCGATAAATGACGATTTCCCGTACGAACGTCTGATAGCCAAATTGGAAAGTGACACACCCAATTCAATCTCAGAAGATCCAGAATTCGAAAAAGCCGTAGAGGCCGTCTATGCCCAAGTCACATTACCTTGGTATGCTGACATCGTTAATTACCTCGCTGCGGGCGTGCTTCCACCGGATCTTACTTATCAGCAAAAGAAGAAATTCTTCCACGATCTGAAACACTATTATTGGGACGAACCCCTACTCTTCAAGAGAGGGGCCGACAACATATATCGTCGTTGTGTCCCAGAGGAAGAAATAGAAAATATTATTTCCCAATGCCACTCAGCACCATATGGTGGTCATGCTAGTACGTCCAAGACGTGCGCTAAGATTCTCCAAGCCGGCCTATTCTGGCCTAATCTCTGGAAAGACGTTCACATCGCTGTGCAAAAGTGCGATAGATGCCAACGAACTGGCAACATCTCACGACGCGATGAAATGCCTCAGAAAGGAATCTTAGAGGTAGAAATCTTCGACGTCTGGGGAATATATTTCATGGGACCTTTCCCACCTTCTTTTGGTAATAACTACATACTCGTCGCTGTCGATTACGTGTCTAAATGGATAGAAGCCATAGCTGCTCCAACAAACGATGCACGAGTAGTAATCAAACTCTTCAAAAACACAATCTTTCCTAGATCGGTGTACCCAGACTCGTCATTAGTGACGGAGGATCTCACTTCATATCGCGAATATTCGATAAACTTCTCTCTAGATATAGAGTCCGGCGCCGAGTAGCTACGCCTTATCATCCGCAAACTAGCGGACAAGTAGAGGTCTCAAACAGAGAAATAAAACATATCTTGAAAAATACTGTCGCTACCTCAAGGAAAGATTGGTCGTCGAAGCTACAAGAAGCTTTATGGGCTTATAGGACCGCATTTAAGACACCAATAGGTACTACCCCCTATAAATTAGTTTACGGTAAATCCTGCCATCTCCCTATAGAGTTAGAGCATAAGGCCTTTTGGGCCATTAAGACACTCAACTTCAACTACACCGAGGCAGGAGAAAAGCGAATCTTGAACTTACATGAGTTGGAAGAACTTCGATTAGACGCTTACGAAAATGCCCGTATCTACAAAGAACGAACTAAAAGGTGGCATGATAAGCGTTCAATCAGGAAACAATTCAGTGTGGGAGACATCGTATTGCTCTTTAATTCACGATTAAAACTCTTCCCAGGTAAACTAAAATCTAGGTGGTCTGGACCCTATGAAGTGACTAAAGTACTTCAGAGTGGAGCTGTTGAAGTTACCGATAAGACGAATGCACCATTTATCGTAAACGGGCAACGTCTAAAACATTACAATAAGAACGACAACAATCCTCAAGTAAGCAATATAACATTGCTTGAGCTTCCAGCTCAGACACCCGAATAGCTTCTCACCAAGCTATCGTCAGGCTTTAGACGTTAAAAACAACGCTTACTGGGAGGCAACCCAAATTTCCCTCGTTATTGCATTTCATTTTTTTTTCCTTAAAATTTTACTTTGAAAATCCAACAAAAATTCTAAAATTACTACTACTTTCTACTTTCGTTCATTTTCGTACTTTTATTCTTATTTTATTTTCTCTCTTTTGTCTTTTGTTTCTACCGCTTTTCGTTTCTAAAAATCCTGACTTCAATTTCTTATTTCAAACTTTTCAGGATTTTTAAAGTCTTCAAAACATTCCTTCTGTTTTCTCCGAATTACCTGCGAGTATGGCCGAGTACGACTTCACAAAGGTTCACTTCAGAGGACTCGCTCAAAAGGCAAGATTTGCAGCACTGACCGAATGAGAATTCGCCTTAACGCTGTATTATGATAAGGCTACTATGGATAAACTAGGGATCACAGATAGCATTCAATACCTGTTCAATCAACTGGGTTGGGAGAACACTGCTCTAAAAACACGTTTCGCTACCTACAAGGATCTTACCTATGAATTCCTTAGTTCTTTCAGATACACACCCAACTATGGCTTTGGATCCAACACAGAGCTGATTACCTTCCGATTGTTTGGAATGGACCAAACCCATAGCCGGATGTCACTAGCTAACCTCCTAGGATTCCCTAGCGGACCGCATGTGTTCATCAGTGCAGAAGATGACGATATTGATTTGCAACTCGATCAATTCTGGGGTAGAATCACAGGCGACTATCACCCTGAACCAGGCAGAATGCACAATGATGACATACACAACCCAGCCTTCAGATACTTCCATAAGATACTAGCTCACACCTTGTTTGGAAAAGAAGAAAATATTACTACAGTGTCTAAGGAGGAGTTATTCATCATGTTCTGTGCTTCTCAGGGACGGACAGTAAATGCAGTGCCTTTCATGATGAGATCTTTCAAACGCCTCACGCTAGAACCTCAGACACCTATTCTTATAGGAGGCCTAGTAACAATGATTGCCCACGAGCTTGGCCTTAGATTCCATTTAAATGCCAGCACTCGTTTTGGTACCATCAGACCCATGAACATACAATTCTGCTTTAACAGGCGCATCTTAGGGACTATGGGACCTGGACCGTATGAGTACCTTATTAACGAAAAACCAGTACAGCTATTCACACTGCCTGATCATCTGATGACAAGCATCCACAACAAGGATAACTGGCTCTACGAATTGGATGAGCCTATGGGACCTCCTTCACCACAGTCAACACCACAGAACTATATGTATGACAGTGACCACATTTCTGAGGCACACGACTATATGTACTATGAGGACGCTGCCTCTGAAACTGAAGTAGACCCTACGACTCCTCCACACTACAATACTTATCCTGAGCCTATCCCTGAGGAGACCACCGACAAAATGGATGCCGTGTTACTCAGATTGGACGACGTTGATAAAGCTCTGACTAATGTAAAAGCTGATATCGCAAGCATGCACAGCGAACTGGTAGGCTTCATGGATCTAGTCTGCGACCAACTCGACTACTATTCACAGAAATTCGATGAGTTGAAGGCACGAAAAGATTAGTTATTAGCTCTTAGCAGTAGTTTCAGTTTAGTATAGTCTAGTTTAGTTTCATTTAATCATTTGGATTTTTCGCATTGTTAGTTTTCATTATGTACTACATACAATTGTTTCAATTTTATGTTATTTCAATTCCATTTTTTATTCAACTATTCTGTTTTCACATTAATTGTTGTTTGTTGGCTGTTATATTACATCACCGTATCAACACTAAGCCTTAAAGTCACTACGAGTACGCCCTCAGAGCAAAATTCTGCGTTCTACAGATTTTGCTGCTGTGACGACCGTCACAGCCACATGACGAGCGTCACGCGGGTGACGACCGTCACACCTATGTGACGACCGTCACGCAGTCCAGAACTGCTATCTGATAAAACAGGGTTCGTGTTCCCTTCCACTCCCCCCATTATCACTTTCAAACATCCTAACTCCTACCCCACTACGAATTTTCGTCCTCCCCACATTGAACTATAAACTTCAACTCCAAATTCAACCTCCAAACCACCGTTCTGTCATTTTTCCCTCTCTGCAGAAAAACCCCAAAACCTCAGAAACCTCTCCATCTTCCAACAATGGCAAGGAATGCAGAAACCCCAGATGTCAGCAACATTACCTTCAGTGAAGGCGAGTTAGGCGAAAGACAACGAGCAAACTACATTGCATTTCATCAGAGGTCACTCCAGCCGACTCACTACCCGCACCTTCCATCGCTTACGGAGCTCGGACTCCTTGAAGGTGTAACCTGGATGCTTCAAAGAGCAGGCATCTGGAACCTCTGCACCAACCCACAGCCAACCTACGAACAACTCACTCTTGAGTTCTTGAGTTCGTTCACTTACGTCACAAGCAGCGACGAACTTAACCAGCACACAGGTGCCGCATGCTTCCGGATGTTTGGCGTCAACTATCAGGTGAATCAAAATCAGATTTCCAGCATCCTACAGCTACCTCGCAGCGACAACGCTCATCGCCGCATCACCGATCAGTTCCAGCACGAAGCCTTCGCGCTGTGGTATCAGTTGACCAGCCTCAATGCCGATGGTTGGGACTCCCTGCACGCCACTCATATCCATAACCCAACCATCAGGTACTTTCACAGAGCGTTGAGTAACACTATCTTCGCCAGAGACAGCAACCATAAAGTGAACTCCAAGGAGCTCTTCTTTCTTCATTGCGTCTTCAACAATGAACCTGTCAACGCTGCCCCGTTTCTGCTGGCTCACATTCAGGCCAACTGCAACCGTGGCTCGAAGCCATTCTATTTTGGCGGGATTGTCACGGCTATTGCACTTGGGCTGAACCTTGGCGACCGCCTCCAGCACCTCCATTCCATCCCCTCGGTGTTCCTTGACACCGACCACTGCAGAGCCTCTCATCTCATCCGCTCCCGAGCTGACGGCAAATACCATCCGGTTGTGCGTGGCAAGACCGTCCGAAGCATCATCCTTCCGTCCCGCACCCGCATCCATCTAGAGGACCGTACCAACTGGTTGTTCGACCTCACTGCCCCTCCTGCTGCCGCTGTTCCTACTCAGGATCCCACTCATGGTTCCAACGATGAAATCCAAGCTGAGTTGGACAGGTCCGAGCAGCCAGAGGCATCGCAGCCTCCTCCTCCCGTAGGTACATCCTCCCGCCGCTGCCGCCATCATCCTGTGCCAGACTACACAGAAGAGGACCTCCGTCGCTCCCTAGACCAGCAGGCACAGATACTCGCGATGCTGCAGCAGCAGAATCAGCGAGCTGACCAGTTCGAAGCTTGGCACCGGACTCAAATGCAACAACTTCACACCGGCCAAGCTACGATCACTGAGAGCCTAGCGAATTTGACCCTGCAGGTCGAAGGACTCCGAGACACCGTCTACCACACCGGAGCTATGAGCTATGAGGACAGAGTAGCCCTTGCTAGAGCCAGAGGATGCCAGCGCGGACGTGACAGAGGCCGAGACTAGATTTCCATTTTTTTTCCTTCATTGTTTACTATATTTCAGTTATTTGTATTTTCATTTTCAGTTGTATCTCCCTCTCGCATGCTTCAAGGATCAGTGAGGACACTGATCGAGATAGTGTGGGAGCAGAGCCTTATTTCCATTCCACTGTACTCTGAATTTCCCTTTATTTCCTTTATTTCCATTTCACTGCACTTTGAATCCTCGTAATTTCTATTTTTACACTTTCTATTTCTAGCAAATAAAGCTCGTCTATATATTTTTCACGTTACACAAACAATCCCCACATTATTCAACGTAAACAAAAACTTTCATTTGTTCCTCAAAAGCAAAAGCATCACGAGAATGCACCTGAGTTCAAAATAAGTTTTGAAACTCCGAGGAAACGACAGTTCTAACAAAACCAGTATCATTCAGACACCTTAGATCTCTAGTTTATGCGAGTCGGTTTCACCACCTACGTGTACCAAAGTCTCAAGTGTCTGCGCAAACTCAACCCCAAGTAGTTTATACTAGCAGTCAGCACCATCCTAAAAACACTTCTAAGCGAGCGACCAATGCAAATAAGTGTATGATCTCCAAAAAGATGAAAAATAATGAAAAAAAAGGAGCTAAATAGCCCAAGAATATAAGATACGTTTCCTTCTAAGTTAGGTGCTCCTCACCCGAGCATTTAGCCCAACGACACGAAAAAATCATTGAAAAATCAATGACATCAACTTATGATCAATGAAGAAGATCAAAAACAGAAATGAGATCATATTCACTAACAGGCCGACTTGCCATGAAAGTGTACGGACAACGGGCTTAATGTGATTGCGCTAGAACAAACAGGGTGAACTTGCCACGAGAACCTTGACACCAAGATACAGTAGCATGACTGAGACCGATTTGCATAAAAAGGAGACCTCCAAAGACTTGTAGTCCAGTGTCGTCATGATACTCGTCTTGTTCCTACCAAGAATCCCGGGTTTTCCAAACTCTGCGAACGAAGAAGCTGCCTCGTGCTTGCCGACTTTTCCATGTTTTACTTGAGGACAAGCAAAGATTCAAGCTTAGGGGAGTTTGATAACACGAAATCATATAGATATTTTCATGCATAATTCAACTAAAGTCTAACCGTTTTCGATCCGATTTCAGGTTATTTCCGTGTATTTGTCTGATGTTTTTGCAGGTATTCAACGATCACGTCTAAACAAGGCAACATGAAGAAAAGAAGCAATCTCAGATGAAATATGGACGAAAAAGGAGTGAAAACACAATGAAAAGCGCAGCAAGCTGTTTTTGCTGATGTGACGACCGTCACAGCTTCATGACGACCGTCACACCTTGTGACGACCGTCATGCAGGCAAAAACGCCCCACTCAGATTACACGTCAAAGAAACAGTTCCAATTCCCACAGAGTGGACCACTACTCCCTAAATTATCTGCCTCAAGGTCCATCATCCTCAGAGATAACTGTTGGGATTCCAATTCTATAAAAAGGGAAGCAGGGGACTTCAGAAAGGGAGCTGCATTCATACCACGAAGTGCTGCCGAATTTACTTTCCAGAGCAATTACTTTCCAGTTTTATTTGTATTCATTTCTCTTTACCTTTCCTTATTCCCATTTCCGCTCTTTTGTAATTTCTATTGTACTGTACGATCAAATTAGCACTAAAGACCAGAATCCTGCCAACATCTGTGGAGGATCTGCCCGAAGGCCAATTGGCATATTTACAGGTTTTCATTTTGATCGACTTCAGTCTTATTATAATGCAAATTATTATTTATTATTCTTATTTATATTTTGTTTTTCCCAATTCCATGTCTAGCTAAACTTAGGTAATCGATATGTAGTAATAATTCGAATGGGATTTGATAACACTTGGTTGAAAACTTTCTTTTCACAAAAGTAATCTATGGTCTGAGTGTTTAAAATTGATTCACTGAATAAACTTCGTCGCGAAAGCGAGAACTTATTTAAAAGTAATTTTGCCACGAAAGTGGGAAATTAATTAAGATACGAACCAACAAGCGAAAGCTGCGGTAAGGTCAGATAGTAAACACTAGGCATTTGTTTTAATAACAGCGAAAGCACTTTAAAACGAATTAGAATTTAGAGATTTCCAAAAAATAATTTTAACCCCGAACGGAATACGAAAGTATACGTTTGGACCTTAGGATTATGATTAGCGTCAATAACCATCGTGAGGCGAGAGTTTTCAAATCTCCATTTTCTGCTTGAATAAACTTTGAAAATTATTTCATACACCATAACTTATCAAATCCCTGAAGAACACAATTACTACGTATCGATTTAATCAATTATAATCTAAATAGTATTCTTAGTTCCCTTTTTGTGACAATCTTATTCCCTTAAACATATCCTACCTAGCTAAACATAGTAACTCCCGAGAACACTAGTTTGATTACGAGTCCCTGTGGGATCGATATCTATTATTACTACGCGATAGACTGTGCACTTGCAGTTAGTTGTATTAGACATAGAAAGTCGCGATCATTGGGTATGTCAAATTCTTCAGTTTTCCAACGGCGATGTTAGGTATGTCAGATTCTATAGTTTTCCAGCGGTGATGTTGGGTGTTTTGGTTGTCCAACGGCGATGTTGGGTGTTCTAGTGGTTTGACGGTGATGTCAGGTGATTTAGTTTTCCAGCGGCGATGTTGGGAGTTTCTCAGATTCTTTGTTTCTGACGGTGATTTCAGGTGATTTAGTCTTCCAGCGGCGATGTTGGGTGTTTTGGTTGTCTGATGACAATGTCAGAGGAATTTAATGTGGATAACTGACGGCGATGTCAGATCAGTATTTCTCCAGCTAGTTGCCGTGCAGCTACTAGTCCAGCTTTTGGAGATTTGTTCCCCTCAGAGTACCGTGTGCTCGTGCAGTTGGCAAATTTCCGGGTTTATCGGTATTCAACCGTCTCGCACCTTGATTGGCTGAGAGTCGTCCGCTCCTCACCCAGTCAGGTTCAAGCCGTTTGAATAGGGGCAGCTGTTGCACCCCAAAATTTGACCAACATTTATTTACCCATCAAGAGTTATGTGAGGCTATGAAGCTAGCCAAGAAGTTTTTTTAAGTGTTCAAAGTTTGATACCTTTGTCAGAGAACTCAGGAGATCCTCAGAGGAATTGGTTGAAACCAAAGTTGTGTGTCTCATAACTTGAGAGTTGTGGGTGCTCCTCAGATGATTCTGAGACTATGAGGATAGACTTGAAGCTTTGAGAAAGCTTATGAGATGTCTTTAAAGCCATCATGAAGCCTAGAGAGGTCATTGTACAAGAATTCAGAAGATTCAACCATGAGTGGTAGAATTAGGGTTTGACTGGGTCAACCCTAGGTCAACTGATGATTTGGAGAGGGTTGAGACATAATCCAAGAGCCATGTGATCATGGAATGATGTATTGAGATACTATAAGGATGATTCCTTGACCAACTCATCATGATTGAGGAGTTTGAGAAGTTTCAAGCTAGGGTTTCTAAGGATTAATAGTGTAAAATCCCCTAGTTTGATCCCTATCTTCAAGGCAGTTTTAGCTTAAGATGTGATTGTCATCTCATCTTCCCCACAACATGAATGTTGTAGAGCTTGTTCTTAGCTTTAATTTTAGTAGTGGAAGTCCTTGATAGGATTTGTGGAGCTCAAGTTATGGTTTTGGCAAATTACAGGTCATCTGAGGTATGTGAATCTGGGTCCTTGAAAGTCACCCAACTTGTAGACAACTTTTGCCCTAGTAGGATGATTCCTATGAACTCTTGGTCAACATGAATGTTGAAGGGAATCTTCTTAGCTTTCTAGAGAGTACTAGAAGTCCTTGATAGGATTTGTAGAACTCAACGTATGGCTTTGACAAGCCAAGGGCATTTTGGTCATTTGGAAGTTATAGGTCATTTCACATAAGGCCATATCTCCTACTTCCAAGCTTCAAATGTAAAAATCTTCAACATCAAACTTGCTTAGAATGATGTTTTAAGGCTAGTAGGGAGGTCATGAGATGTTGAAAAGGCTCATATCAAAAAGTGAAAAAAATGGCCTAAAAATGAGGCATAAGTTAATTCAAGTGAATTTGAAAAATGGAAATCACAAGTTATAAGTCCAAACCATGTCATGTAATAGGTAATTTTGACTCCAAATGATATTCTAAGAACAATGGTTCAGCCACAATTTTTATTTGAGGCTTGCATCATAGGGATGCTTTGTAATTTGATTACTTGCATCTTAAGGCACCAAACCAAAACAAGGCAAAACTCAATAAGCAAGGTGTTTAAGCATTGTAACTCATCCAAAATATCATGTGGGGATAAATTCAAGTTGGTTACCAAGGTTGCAAGGCATTTGGCATGAGATACCATGTGATGAGAATGAGAATTCAAAAATACCATGACATGAAAATTTCATTTTCTCATTAGATTGTTCTAGGGAGTTCTAGACTGTTCTAAACCATTCTATATAACCATTGTGACTTGCTCAGATGCAAGGTTGATGTTAATTGGTGTAGAGAAGAGAGAGTGAAATCAAAAAGCTTCCATTGCAAGTCACATTCAATCTCTTGATTCTTCTTCATTGCAATCCCTTTTTTCTTCACAAACCTTCTCCATAGATCTTGCTGAGTGTGTTCATACTGAGTTGAAGCTCCATTGATGGAAGATTGAAGGTTGCCATTGGAAATTGCAAGAAAGCAAATCACATTCGAATTCAAGGATACAAGCTCTCTCCCTCAAATCTTGTGCAAACAGAAGAGTTTTCATCATCCAAGGACCGTTCTTGAAGAGTTTCAAGCATTGAAAGCAAGGGTTTCATCACCTACCATATCAAGAAGCCAGGTTTGCAAAATCCCTTTCATCTCATAATCTAGGCATGGTTAGGTTAAGTTATTAGTTTAGAACTGTTAGAGACAATTAGGTGATCATTTCTAATGAGTTTAGGAGTGATTGGTGAAGTTTCATTCATGGATGCCATTTCTTGATGGAGTAAGAACTAGTGATATATTGAGTTACAATGAAAGATATTGGCTAGTTTTAATTAGTGTAATGCAAGGAGCATTTTGATGTAAAGAAAGTTGAGTTTGGTTGAAGTTGAGTATTGATGATATTTTGAAATTCATGGAGTTTCACCTTCGGGTTTGGTGATAGAGATCACTTCAATGAAAACCAAGACCATAGGCGTGATCAGGGTGAAATTCTGAGCAAGTTTGTATTTTACATGTTGAGAATTGATGATGATATGAGAGAGAACGCGTGGACGAAAGTTTGTTGCATGGGGCTGTGTTTTCATGGGGTTTCTGAAAACCCTAGCTGCGTGAGGAAGAAGATGAGCCACGTCCGTTGGATCACTCATTGACCAGTTGACCTTGCTCTAATCTAACGGCCGTGATTCAAAACGAAAATGAGAGGGAAAGCTGAGCGATGAAACGAAGCGTTTCATTAAACGCTCTTCTGGGCTTAAGTGATGATTCCTAATCCCACCCCCTTTTCAGGCCCAATTGTATTTTCAACTGCAATTTGTTTCTTTTTGCACCGCTCTTTTTTCTTTTTTTTTTCTTTTGGTTTATCATTTGTTTTTCTGAGTTTAATTGGGCCCAGGCGCATTTCTATTCGTACCCCCCATTCTGGGCCCAAGCGTGTAATGAACTACATATCTTACTTGTTACACCCCTGGTTCATATTTCCATTTATATGTTTCTCCATTTTATTTCAATATTAGAAAATTCATATTAAATAGAAAAATGAATATTTTTTAATGGGAGTTTTTTCTCCCTCTTCATATTTTTGTCTAGAAAAATATCAAATAAAAATATTTTCCATATCATGCATTTTAATATTTTTTGCATATTTTCTCCTTTAATTGCTTTTTAATTCTTTTATATTGATATAGGATTTTGTAGAATTTAGTTTAGGTAGCTCCCTTAGTATTTTTAGGTCAATCTTTTTAGGATAATTAGATATATGTTTTAGGTTCCCCCTGGATTAATTCCATATTGTTTTGATGATTTTTAGGATAGTTTTGATTAGTTGATTCTAGGTTGTGTAGAATTAGGTTAAAACTTCAACATAGGTCCATAATAACTTTAGATTTTGGGTTTTTTGGACAAGTTAGACTATGGGGCATATATGGGTTTTAAGGGTAGGTATGTAGGATCCCTTAGAAATTATAGTAGGATTTAATATAATAGTATGCTATTTTTAGTTGATTTTTGTATTGGTTGATTGTTTGTGTTGCCTTTAGGGCATGTTTGCTTTAGTTGCTTTGCTTTGTGGGTTTGGAGAGCTTGATCTTGTTCTAAGGAGCATTGAGGAGCATAGTAGAAGACTTGAAGATGGATTGAGGAGCTTGAGAGCTTGTTTTTTTTTTCTTTTTGTTTTGTTTTAGGGTTAGGGATTAGGAAGAGTTTAGACTTAGATAACTTCTTTCTCAAACATGGATGGTATCTGTCACCTCCATTCCTCCCTATGATTCAAAGTCCTTCCATGGTACACACCTCTCTCCTTTGGAGGGATACGTGATGTACCTAGGAAGTAGAACTTTTGAGGGAACCATTCCTTTGATGTTGAACCCTTATAGGTCACCTTTGGTGGGCAATAAGTAGTTCAATATCCCCCAGCTTATCCAGTAAGTGATTTTCTCTGGTTTGATTATCTTGAGAGATGCTGAGCCTGAGTTTGAAGATGAAGACTTCATTGAAGAGTATTAAAGAGGATGAATCCTTGAGTATTGCCATTCCAGCTGAAGCTTGAAGAGCAACAAGAGCAAGTTGGTACTTGAAGACCCCTGAAGATTAGGTGAAGCCTGAAGGTGGAGCTGATCAAGAAGCTGAAGCTTAAAGGAGAAGATAAGTTGAAACTTATGTTGTAGGGTTGAAACCTGGAAAAGCAAATTGATATTTGTCAAGAGTGATTGAAGTCTGAATATTGAGTTGCTGTTGGAGAAGCTGAGGCTTGGAGTCGAGAGAGGAGTTGATCTGCTTTCTTTTTCTTTTCTGTATTGCTGTGTTTTGTTTGACTTGTTTGATGCATTAGAATAAGTTCATATCTAGAATAGGTAGAATCTAGGAGCATGATTGCACTAGAGGTTGAGTTGCTCCCTCTGCTTGTATTGTTACTGTGTGGCTTTGCTTGCGGGTATTCGGTAGAGCCCAGCTCCCTTGCCCATGTGGTTTGTCTGCCTGATGGCATTTTATTTCATTTCATCTGTATGATTGCAGTTTACTGTTTATTGCTTGATAGCATGTTGTTTATATTACAGTATGATTACTGTTATTCCATTCTGGCTTGAGGTTGAGATGAGCTTGTGGAGGATGAAGCCCCACACACATTTCCTCCCTCACTTGCATTGCATGCATTTTACTGTTAAGCTGATGCTTTGTCTGTTTTGGTGTATCATTGACATGATCCCTTAGGACTCTCATTTCCTTGGATAAGGATTTGATGATAGAATTTTAGGTTGAAACCTATGCATGACAACTTCTAGGAGTTCCCTGTTCAAACCTCAACCATAGGATGAATCCATGGCATGACAACAGTAGGACTTGATAGTCTCCCTCCTAGTTGGGCCTGTTCTCTTCTCATCTCAAAACAATTTAAGATACAGTAATCATGAATCATTTCTTTCGTACGTTACGAGCCTTAAGCTATCTGAGAAAGGATTGTGGGAGAGTTTCTTTTCCACAGTCTGGATGTTTAGTATGGTACCCTTTGGGTGACATGCGCCGCATTCACTCTCAGGTCATAGTCTCTAGTGCGGTTGAAATCGCAAACACAATAAAAAAACCCTTCTTTCGTAAAAGACAGGAAATAAACCGTAGTTTCCCGAACTACGTGAGCTCTGATCTCTCATACCTGTTGAGAGTACGTAGGCACAAGATGGCGATGTCTTGGCGAGCTACCTTCCCCCATAACCCGTCGTAGGCCGAACTACATTGACTCTGATTTCTCATTCTCTAATGAGAATACGTAGGCATAAAGTGCGACGCTTTGCCGAGTCATTTTCTTTTCTGTTTAAGCCAGCCTTGATAGGTAGATAGATAAAACCAACCCGTCCAAGTAAACACAACAAGCGAGGATCCCTTCGAGTACGACAGACGTGAGGGGTGCTAATACCTTCCCCTTGCGTAACCGACTCCCGAACCCAGACAATGGTTGCAACGACCTTGTCTTACCCTTTTTCGTCAGGTTTTTCCGATCGTTTCCTTTCCCGCTCTGAGGGATAAATAACGAAAGGTGGCGACTCTTCTGTTGTGCCGGCACCTTATTTTCGCGCAAGCGACAGCGGTCAGGATTCTTGAGAAGACTAAGATAGTTTGTCTTAGTGATATCACTGTAATTAGGTTTTGATTTAATGGATTAAGTCCTTGTTTGAGAAAGGCAAAATCACCTTGGCCGGGTGGACTGGAGTAGTTTGAGTTCAAACGAACCAGGATAAAATAACTTGTCATTTTCTATTATCATAGTTGTTTTTGAAACCCTTATTTAACCCCCCCCCCCTTTCTAAGTGTTTTTCCTACCTTCAGTCTTAAGAAAAGTTCATGCATGTAAGTTCTCTATTTCTACTATACTATAAATTATAACATTAATGAAAAAACAATCACAATGCATCAAATAAGTATCCATCTCCAGAAGATATAGACAAAATTATTTCAGTTGAGGTGTTTGATCCTTTAAAAGAGCCTAAATTGTATAATTTGGTGAACAACCACATGGTTCATAGTCCTTTGGGTTTGGAAAACCAAAATTTCCCATGCATGAAGGATGGTAAGTGTTCCAAGTACTATCCTAAGATGTTTTAAGTAATAACAATAGTTTATCAAGAAGGATATTTGGTTTATAGAAGAAGAGATAAAGGTTATACAATCGAGAAGAATGAAATCAAGCTTCATAACGGTCATGTAGTCTCCCAAAACCTAAGTTTGCTGATGAAATATGAATAACACATCAATATGAAATTGTGCAATTAAAGTGGTGCCGCCACTAACCGTCATGCCTCTCCGGCCATGTAAATCTGTTGATTGTACGAATATATGAGTGGGATGGTCGTTTTTACTGATTGCTTTGGATTTGTTTTTTATTCACTTAAGGTTCCAATATGTATTCAATGCATTGCCAGGTGGGAGTCTCTTGGGATCCGCATAACCTTTCTCCTATACTTGTCATCCGCATGTTATTTTCATGATTCCCACTACACTGCCATCACTTCTTTAACTTTGAGATTTTTTTTTTGGCATAGCTCCATGAATAAGCTAACCAAGTCATATGTTGACTTACCCATAACATATGCATGTGGCAGCTAGGTTTTGATTCTTTCCTCCATGATTAGTTCAAATCCAGGTTTGAGCCATCTTGATGGGTCCAACCCAGTACACCTCCCCTTTCAACCTTTACCCTGTTGTTGAGCTGGGCTTGGTCTAGCTTTGTCTTCTTGGGCATGCTTCTTTTTATTATATTTATTCTCATCTATTTATTTACAAGTTATATTATATTATTAATTAATATTAATTATATTTTTATTAATTAATTAAATATATTTTTTTAATTGAATTAATTAGATAATAAAATTGTGTTTCATTAATTAATTAATATGATTAAAGAGATAAATTTATAGTTAATAAAAGTAGAGTTAATTAATCAATTTGTGCTTGAATAATTCTTTCTTACTTTGATTATTTTCCCTACATGTTCATGCATATTTTACTCATATTCATTTAATAATATGTTTTGGCTATGAAATATGCTTGCTAATATTTGTTTAAGATGTTAACTAAATAATTGACGCTTGTAGAGAGTTTAATCTTAATAACTTTTTTCAATATTGAAAAACCTTTTGGTTCAACGTCAAGTGGGAATTTTCAAAATCTTGGTCTAATTTCAAGTGGACTCTTAAACCTGATTCAAATCATTTTTCGTAACCCACTCAAATGTGAATTAAATGCTTGATTCAACGTCAAGCTCTTTTACTAATCAATTTAAACCTTTCAAACTCATTTTCAAAATAGCTTGGTTGAAAAAGGAAAGGTGGTGTAGACTTTCTCTTTCCCCGAATGTTTGGACAATTATGTAAAGCTATATGTCCGAACATTTTTCTTCCATTCTAAAAAACCTTAATTATTAGAATTGAGTTTGGTTTTCCTATAAAAGGAAAAGGAAGGGTGGTGTAGACCTTCTCCTTCCCAGATTATTTAGGCACTGCTATAGGGCTCTATGCACAAATAATCGTCTTCCGTTAATAAACTATGACTTAATTCTTCATATATTCTTTCATAATATTTGAGAAGAAAAATGATTGATTGGGTTTAGACCTTCCTCAATCTCCAGTTATTTGAAAAGAGCTGTAGGTATCCCTGTTTCGATAATCATTTTCCTCCTAAAAGATACCTAACACATTAAACCTAATTACTCGCCCCGTGTGATCAAACACCTTTTTTTTGCAAAAAAAAAACATTGTTAAGTCCATTCTAATGTGAATACAAACTAGTGCTTAAGTTTCCTCCGTGAGTAAACAAGCTAATGTTTAACCGTTAGAATATGATCTAAACACTTGTTCCATAAAACAAACCAACAAACCATAGCCTTACCTTGAACTATGAAGCTTTGAGTTCCTTATTGCACCTGAGGATACGTAGGAGCGAGACCCACAATCTTGTCAAGCACCCTAATAAAAACATTTTTGCAACCCCTTTTCCTTTTCTCTTTAATATTTTATCCCTTGAATAAAAACAATAACGACATAAGCTAACATTCAAATTGAAAATTTAACTAAGAGGTTTCTGTTAAGTACAACGGACGTGAGGGGTGTTAATACTTTCCCTTGCGTAATCGACTCCCAAACCCGAATATGATTGCGATGACCATTTAATTTTAAAGGTTTTATCAATATTTTCCCTTTCTTTCGTTAGAATAAATAAGTTTCAGTGGCGACTCTTTTCAAATCATTTTTTCCGCGACCATCGTGAAGGATGTATTTTTAAGGTACGACACATAGACATCATTTATTATAACAATAATAATAATTAATCACAATGCAAGGAAGTATGCAATGTGACAACACCTCAACTCTATATACAAATATCATAGAGACTCATTTTGACATCAGATGTTTGTTACAGATTTTTTCTAACTCGCTCCCGATCACACCACTAGACCAGAGCATACTAACATTGTTATTGATTCGTCACCATAGAATCAACAATGCTTCACTGATTCCCATTTAAAGAATGCAGTTACTCACTTCCGATTTCACCACTGAACCAAAGCACACAAAAATTGTTATTGATTACTTACTATTGAATCAATAACGCTTCATTGTTCCCATCATACGGGAATCAACTACTTGCTCCCGATCCCACCACTAGATTAGAGTACACCACTGAACCGAAGTTCACACACAAATGATGCATGAAAAATGCACAATTACGCTAAATAATCCCACCAACACAACATCTCATATTCAAGCTTACATTATAACTCACCGTTGCATAATTTACACAAGCATGATAATAACATACATATTCACATGGCATATTAATATTTATTCACAACAATAATTCACCAATCATAATTATGCAATTAATTATGACACTCACATAATTATACATGCAATTCTCAACAATCGTTCATGCACCAGCATTAACATTAACATCAACATCAATATCACTTCTAATGAGGTATTCATCAATTCAATCAATCATAATAATTAAAAGTCCTTTCTTCATCATTCACCATCATATAATATTACACCTTAAAGAAAACACTTTATTCACGCCCTTAACTGCATATTTAGAATCTTAGAGAATCACCATGAGATAGTGTTATGTGTTAGCTTTCCAATGCTTCAAATCACGCCTCAAACAGATTCATGAAACTCAAGTTAAGATAAGAACCGTATTTGAACTAAATCAGATTTGTCGTGACGAGTGGATTGTCACGAATATGACGACCCTCAGCTCACTGGATGCAATGACGGACATTCTGTTACAAGGGTGACGATCATCGCCGCTGTAGAATGCAAAACCGTTGCTGAATGCAGAGTTCTATGTTTTTTCACAATTGGTGGCATTCCGAACCTTCGATTTTGATTGCATAAAAAGCCAAATGTTCAGAATTTGGCACACAATAATTATATTATATTAAACATGTTAATTTCAAAACAATTAATGGCTTAATTTGTAAACTACTAACAAATTCAAAATTACGTTCTTGAAATCAAAACTCATGACAATCATACTCATGAAAAATTATCATGAACAACAATTAGCACAATCACAGTACACAAAATTCATATTGATGTCATCAATCAAAAAATTTCATCACCAATTCATATCGATAACACAAAATTATTAATGATAGAAAGAAAGAAAAATGTAGATGAAAGTAATGGTCCTTCACTACCCCTCATGCATTTGACACCTATTATTAGAATAGTTCTCCCCATTACCTTAGATTTACAGCAAGCAAGCTCTCTCTATGACTAAGTTTTTCTTCTCCTTTCTCAAACCCTTACTTTGTTCTTCTTTCCAAAAAAATATTCTCATAATTGCCTCCAAATGATACTTACTACTAAAAACCCTTAACCTTTACTAATCTTTACTATATATTTAACCTAATTTCAATTATTAATTAATCCACCTCAGCCCACAACTCACATATGTTTCCTAACCACTTACACCATATTTTCATTAATTCTATTTTCCACTCTATCTCTTAATATTCATGTTTTCTCATTATTTTAATTAATTCAAATTAACTATAATTCTAATTAACTTTCATAATTCACCAAAAATCCCCAAAACTCCTAAACACGCCAAATACACCAATAATCAAATAAAATTAATGTAATTCAATTAAATTACAAATATAAAATATAGGGGTGTTACGCCTCACCAAGAGCATCTGAAGCAAACTTTAGATTTGGATGGCCTCTGACTTAGTTCAGCTTGTTTAGCTTTAAGATTCTTCTCATGCTAACATGGCCTGACCGTATATTCCAAGTTCATTGCTCTTCGTTCACAAACATGAGGTATTTAACATTTTGATTTTCTAAATCTAAAAGTCTAATTTTGTAAAGATTGTTTTTCTTATTTCCATTGAAGAGTACAAAGCCATCCTTTTGACTAACAACATTGCATGACTTTTAATTAAATATAAAATCATAACCATTATTACTTAACTAATAAAACATTATTAACAGGAGAGAGAGAGAGAGAGAGAGAGAGAGAGAGAGAGAGAGTGAGTCATTAACAACAGTTCTAGATCCAATTATCTTATCCTTATGATTGCCTCTAAAACCAACGGAGTCTCCAGACTTAAGTTCAAGATCTTAGAACATATTACTTTTTCTTGTCATGTGACGTGAGCATCAAGAGCCCAGGTACCAAGATTAGCGTCTCAACTTGGCTTCTAAGGATTCTTGCAACATAGATTATTTTGTCTTTAATACCCATATATTTTTGGGGTCCTTTTTTGTTAGTTCTCTCAATGGTTTTTTTAACCCAGAGTTTATGTGTTAAATGATCATCATGAGTGTGTCCATAATTGAAATAAGAAGACATAATTTTTTTGTTTAATTTCCTTTTGTTTTGAATTAGGTTTGACCCTAGACTTCCTAGGTGGCACATAACCAATACATATCTTCCATTTCTGCTTACTCCATGGATCGTAGAAGCCAATTTTCTTCTATCTATGTTTCCTGCAATAAATTTTTGAAAATACATATCATATTTCTTAATGACAAATATAGAGTCCATAAGAGCTTTTGAAAGAATCTCTTTTTAAATTTCTTTACTTTTTCTTTTTAGGGAAAAGTTATATTTTTTAAGATTTCACATCTCTTCTTTCAGAGTGGAGTTTTCTTTCTTTATCTCCTTATGAACTTCAAAGTCAGCTACACGAATTTGTTTAAAATCCTTGTACCTTTTCTGAAACCTCTGATATTTTTCAAGAATTTCAGTCAAACATAACTCTACTTTAGAATAAGTTAAGTTAGAGAATACCTCATCAGAGTCTGGTTCTGATTCAGATTCAAATTCTAATCCTGGTCTAGAGTCAAATGCTTCTGTTCTTGCCATCAACATTACATTACATGCTCTTCTTCAGAATCATATTTTAAAGACTCTGAGTAATCCCATTTAGCTATCACAACATTTTTCTTATCTTTGAGGAACTTTTTCTTAGGATTTTCTTTCTTTAGCTTGGGACATTCATTCCTGTAGTAGCCTGACTCATTGCACTTGAATCAGATGACATATTTGTCAGCACTATACTTTTTTTGTTCAGATTTTAACTCAAAATGTCCACTTTCTCTTCTATTTCCTTTGGGATTCTTTTATCTCTATATCCAGAGATGATTGACTCTTCTGGAAAGAAGATAAAGCTCATCTTCTTCATCAGAATCTTCTTCAGATTCTTCTTCTTCACTTGAAATGCCTTTACCTTTTCTGTCTTGCCTTTGGATTTAAGAGCCATAGTTTTTCCTTTTCTTTGAGGCGCATCCTCTTCCATCTATTTCTCATGACTTCTTAAAAAACTTGCAAGTTC
>CAWUDS030000112.1:562528-611488 GCA_963859935.3 Lathyrus sativus
CATCAATCCTTGGTAAAGGATACTTGTTCTTGATGGTCACCTTGTTCAGCTGACGGTAATCGATGCACAGATGCATACTACCGTCCTTCTTCTTTACCAACAACACTGGAGCTCCCCACAACGACACACTAGACATGATAAATTTCCTATCCAGCAACTCTCCAATCTGAGATTTCAGCTCCGCCAACTCTACTGCCGACATCCTGTACGGCGCCATAGAAATAGGCTTCGTACCGGGTACCAAATCAATACTAAACTCAACCTCTCTCTCTGGAGGAAACTCGGTAATATCCTCAGGAAACACCTCAGGAAATTCCCTTACCACAGCCAACTCTTCTAATGATGCTTTGCTGTCCACAAATAATGTTGCAAATAAAGCAAACATTTTCCCTTCGTCTTCCAACAAAATCCTCAATTCCTTACAGGACAAGGAATTTGCTACTGCTTCCTCTTCTGGAGAAAGAAACAACAACACCTTCCGGAAACAATCGATGTAAACTCGGTTGAACTCCAACCAGTTCATACCTAGAATAACATCTACCTTACCAAGAGGCAAGCAAATCAGATCCACTCAGAAATCTCTACCAAAAATAGTCAGCGGACACTTCAAACAGATCAAAGAAGTAGTCACTGAACCAATGGAGGGAGTCTCAATAGTCATCCGCCGCTCGAGAGTAGTCGGCACCAATCCTAACTTCTCCACACAATCAATAGAAATGAACGAGTGGGTAGCACCCGTATCAATCATAGCAGACAAGGGAACATTATTAATGAAACAAGTACCTCGAATAGAACGATCATCACCAGTAGCTTGAGTTCCCACTTGTCGCTACGCGAAAAATGACACAGAGTCGTCACCGGATTTTATTTATCCCAAGGAGGGAAAGGGAAATAGCGATAAAACCTTTGGGAAAAGAGCATGGTCATCGCAACCAAGTCTTAGGGTTCGGGAGTCGGTTATGTGAGGGGAAGGTGTTAGCACCCCCTCGCATCCATCGTACTCGATGGGAACCTCCTAGGTTATCTTGCGTGAATGGGTGTTTAAGAGTTTGCTTGCTTAAGGAAAGAGGGTTTGGTTTATTAGAGTGCTCGCCAAGGATTGTGGCCCTTGTGCCTACGTATCCTCACTTAAAAGAAATGAAGAATCAGAGCTCCGTAGTTCGAAGGCTTGTGAAATAGTTGTTTGTTGGTTGATTTTATACCTTGAAAAAGGGGTTTTCGATTGATGCCCTAAGGCGAAAATAGGTTTGATGAGTTGATGTTATTTTTAAGTTTCTTAAGAGAAATTGTTCTTGATTAGGATTATACACAAAAGACTTTGGATAGAAATGAATGTTTCGAATAACCAAGTCAAGCGCCTTGTATCCAAAACATTCGGAACGAGTGTAGGAGGACTCCATTCTCATTCCTTTTCCACCACTTTAAAGTTCGTGGTGCATAATTCTAATCATTTATGTTATTGTGTTTTTGGATTTTTATGAGAAAAGAGAACCACTTGACGTTGGATCAAGGTTTATTGTTTGTAAAAGTATTTGAGGCGATACGAACAAGGTCGATGGCGGACGCACAAGGTGGCCGACTTACAAGGGTTGAAAATGGCTCGATAAAATCGAGAGTTTGTTTTTGAAAATGGTTTTTGGAATCAAAAGTCACCAAGGACAATAGCAACATTCATACTAAAATCATACAAATATATGGGATTACTCGGCTAAAAAAAATCGAGACATGCAATAAAAACGGGAAAAAAATTTTTGGAGGTAAAAATAACAAAAATAAGTGGAAAACAGTGGGGTAACACGGGTGGCCATGTTGTATGACACGACCCGTGTCATAGGGTACCTGCAATGTGATTTTTTAGGACATGACAGAGGTGCAACACGGGTGGCCGTGTTGTGTGACACGGCCCGTGTTGTAAAGTCTGGGTGAAAAATGATTTTTAGGGCAAACAGAGGTGCAACACAGGTGGCCGTGTTGTGTGACACGGCCCGTGTTGTGAGGCCTGGGGTTTTTGGACGTTGAAACCTCAAACAGAGGTGCAACACGGGTGACCGTGTTGTGTGACACGGCCCGTGTTGGGCGACACGGGTGGCCGTGTTGTGTGACACGGCCCGTGTCAGGCTACCAGAGTGAAAAAACCTAACTTTTCTATGTTTTTCTTTCGTTTTTGTGGTTTCTTGAGAATGGTTTCTTGGTCCCTTTGGAACCTTACATGATACATACAATACAACAACACATAAAAGAGTAAACAAAATGGATGTAAATAGCAAAAAGAATAAAGAGAGAAAGGTTGGAGGAAATGGATACCCAAGAGATTTCTATCCTTCTTGCAAGTCCTCCTTGGTCTTGGTTGAAAGTACTTCACTCCTCTTTACTCTATGTTGTGAAGGTTTTGTTTCTCAATGATCCTCTTGGTTCTATATCACTCTCTTTTTCTGGTTTGTAAAGCTTCCTATTTTTCTGGTTTTTAGGGTTTTGTTAGCTCTCTCTATTTTCTGGTTTTTGCAAATGTGTGTAGAATGGATGTTGAATGAAGGAAGAGTGATGTTTACAGCCCCTCCTCTTATCTCAGCTCCTCTAGGGTTTTCACTTCTCCCCACATATCAGATTTTTCATGGAGTGGTGTCTCTTACCACCATTCCTCATGCCACTCTCTTTCTTTCCGTTTCCATGCAAGAGCTATGCTGCATTTTTGCTGTTGCATTTGCCTATGCTGTTTTTCTGCAGCACCTTGTGCCTTGCACCCATTTTGTTGGTTTGTGTTTGGACAGCTCCTCTTGGTCAAAGCTACTACCTCTTGACAGCATTTTGAAATCTGATATTTAGATGCATTGTCACATGTTATTCCCTTGGTCTTGTGACATGTGATCTTGTGACATGAAGAAATTTGTCACCTCTTGCATGGGACTGTTTTGCCATGATTAAACATGCATATTCTTGGTCTTAAAACATTCCAATCTTGATTTAATCCTTGCATGTTTCTTGGATGTTTGTAAACATAATGTAGACTTGGTGTGGTATTACCATAACATGAATTTGACTAGAGACTTGAATGAAGTATTAGAAATAAATTAATTTCCAAACATTACTTAGAGTTGGAAATCTTGCAACAAATGACATTCTTGTAATGTCATAAAACTTCTCTTTGTAATATTCTTGCCTTTAATCTTGAATTCATGATGGATTTCCTTAGAACCATTAAGCTTGAAATGGATGACGTCTTGAATTATGGACTTGACTCATGCTTTGCAAATTTGGACTCCACTTGATCAAGGATTTATAACAAAATTGGATGAAGCAATCTTGAATTATGCCTTGCATTTCATGGTCATTAGGAATATATCTTGAATATCCTAATATTTTGTCAAGTAACTTCTCTTTGAAGAAATCTACAAGAGTAGACTTTCCAATTTAGATCAAACTTTAGATAATGAACCTTTTCTTCCATGTAGTCCAAGATAGACAAGTTATCTCATTTAAAAATGGAAAATGACAAATCGATCCAATCCGTACCCACATGCCCGATATGCAATAAAATGATGTATGATATGGCGAATGTAGGGTATAAAGGCTAAAGGCGAAAATGAGGGTGTGACACCACTACTGCAAACACTTTGCCGCTGGTCTGAGGCACTTGAGTCGACTTCGGCTTCCCACAATGAGTACTGATGTGGCCTTTCTCACCACAGTTGTAGCAGGTAGGCATGGCGACTCGACAATTAGCTACCACGTGGCCTGACTTGCCACACTTGAAACACTTTTTCTCTTCAAGAGGACAATCAGCAACACGATGGCCCGAGTCACCACACTGAAAACACTTCCCTCCGGCAAACGCTCTTCCTTCTCTCGGCTTCTTATCACTAGCACCCTTGAACTTACCCTTACTAGTAGGAACACTGTAAGGAGTCCCTCCGAACCTTTGCTTACCCTTACGGTCATTAGCGGCTTTGTAATGTGCAATCCTCGCCCGGTTATCATTGTCATAAATCCGGCTTCTGCTTATCAGCTCAGGATAATCCCTGATCTTCTGACAAGCTATTCCCATCTTCACTTCTGGACGCAATCCATTCTCGAACTTCAAACATTTGGAGGTCATCGCTCCATCAGTATTGTAGTGGGGACAATACTGTACCAATTCCTCTAACTTAGCGACATACTCCGCCGCCGTCATATTTCCCTGCTTCAGCTCCAAAAATTCTATCTCTTTAGCACTTCTGATATCTTTAGGGAAATACTTCTCTAGAAAACCGGTGCGAACCACATCCCAGGTAATAGGAGTTTCTGCAGTCTCCAACCTTTGGCGGCTATTGTCCCACCATGCTTCAGCTTTTCCTTCTAACATGTGAGTTCCAAATCTCACCTTCTGCTCGTCACTGCATCCCATAGTCCGAAAAATCTTCTCTATCGCTTTCAACCACTTCTGCGCCGCATCCGGATCTAGAATCCCTCCTTGAAACGTTGGCGGCTTGTTGCTCTGAAACTGTGCCAAGTCTCTAAATTGCGCTCCTGCAGCGTGGTTCTGATTAGCCACTACCTGCGCCATTGCTTGCATGGCCGCAACCAACGCGGCGTCGTTCCTTCCCGCCATACTGCTTAACAACAACAACAACGGATTAACAAAAAACAACTAAGCTCTATCCTACAGACAGACGCGACAACAACACTGGTCGGACGCACCGACCTGCTCTGATACCAGATTGTAACACCCCGACCCCAAAACAAATAAATCCAAGAGAAAATAGATGAATATCAGAGTATTACACAAACACATCAGGATGTCACAAAAGAAAACCAGCCAAATACTTCCATAAAAATAATTTAACAATGTGTAAACAGCGGAAAAAGAATAAAACTTCATCATATATATATATATATATATATATATATATATATATATATATATATATATATATATATATATATATATATATATATATATATATATATATATTCATATCAACATCGTACAATTTCATGTACATCACCCTCGACTGTCTGTCCAAAACACATATCATGTACAAATACACGCCAAAAGATCCATCAAACATATCATAAAAGAGATACGCCATTGGGGCACACGAATATCATAAAACACGAAAACTCCCAAAAACCCCGGTGTTACGTATCAGAGCATCTCTATGACTCGCCACGGAACAATCTAGCTAGCACTTGAAACATCTGTACTTCCGGAGAAGCACAGTTCACAACAAAAACAAAAGGGGTGAGAAATTACGAACAAAACATAAAGGCAATAGTAATCATGAGTATAAAGGCAGTAAACACACTCCATAATAATCCACATGCATCAATTCGGACCTACGGTCCCACACCACCATAACCATGCACACGACTATGCGACTCATGCAACTCAACACATGCAATGCAGTACCGACTCTCGGTTCATCATCGAACCCGGATAGATCACACAAGCCACTCTAGGAAACGATCTATCCCATCACTGAGTATATCTTATATGCCCCTCCGAGCAATATGATCAACCCCTTCACCCTCCCTTACGGAGTCCTGAGTATGTCTCACTTGCCCCTCTGAGCAAATGATCAACCCCTGCATCCACTCCTTTTCGGAGCCTGAGTTTATTTCATACGCCCCTCCGAGCAGTATGATCAACCCCTTCACCCTCCCTTACGGAGTCCTAAGTATGTCTCACTTGCCCCTCCGAGCAAATGATCAACCCCTTCACATGCCATGCACAACACCATGACACCACAACAAATGCAAGAACACATGCTGCACATAATACACATATCACATCATCATGCATCTCATGCACCACATACTATATTTCAAGTAATTCACACCAAAAATCATGTACACATAATACATATCATTCTCATATTCAATTATACAATTACCTCGAGAAAACACACTCTCGTATCACATACACACTCACAGCAGTGCCCTGCTAACTCTCAGAGTCACCCACAACCAACAGATTTAAACGGCACAAGAACAGAACAACACATCATAGCTACCAAAATACTGTCATGCTCGCTGACCCATCGCCCAGTGAAGCACCAGCGAATGCTCGCTGCAAGTTCGCTCAGCGAACTGCCCATCGAAGTCACCTGGGACATTCTGTTTCCGTTCGCTACCCCCCTCGCTCAGCGAAGGCCTAGCGAAGGCTCGCTGTGCACTCGCCTGGAGAAGAGCCAGCGAGTGTCTGCGATTTTTGAGAAAAATCACAGCTCAGAATCAGCTCCCACTCCGATACCACCCGATTAAATTCCACGAAAGCCTGCACTATACCCGTATAGCAACTTACAATAAGGCTACACCAAACATTCTGGTTCCTACCCGATAAAACCCCCAATTCTGACATTTGCTCAGTTCCAGCACAACAATGGTAGTTTGCTCGGAACCCCAATTCTCCCTAACAGCTCAAACTCTCAACATGCAATCGAATCATCACAAACAAAATTTCCATAACAATCATATGAACAACAACATGCACAATAAAATCATGGGATTAAGGGAAAATCCCTACTACCTAATATTCATGCTATCTACCGTTTTGATCAGTTTCTCCCCCCTTACCTCGAATTCCAGCACCGAAGTTGAATTCTTGCTCCAACCGGAAATCCTTAGCTTCCTCTTCTTCCGATTGCTCAAGTTCTCCTCTCCTCTCTTGCTCGCATTCTCTTTCCTTCTCTTTCACGCGTTCCCCTTCTATTTCTTTTCTTCCAACTCCAAAATACCCTTATTTACTTATTCCACTTCTACCCTTACTCAATTAATCTTATAATTCTCTTAATTCCAATTATATTAACAATAATATTAATGTATTAACACTAATAATAATAATAATAATAATAATAATAATATTAATAATAACAATATTACTATTATCACTATTATTTATTAATTATCATTTTCCGTTAATAATAATAATATTATTATTCTTATGGTCCGATATATCCGATAAATTCCAACTTAAGGCCTAAACCTCATCATACTCGAACGCACCCCCACAAACAAGCCGAAACGTAACAACACAAAAATACAGGAAAAACTAGATAATTAAAAATGGGCGTTACAGTATCAACCAACACATTGGATAGAGCGTCCTCCTGGAAATGCATGGAAATATGGAGATCTAAATTATTATTTCTTCCATGCTCAGTCAACTCTTCATCAAAGAAACTCAATTTATTGCACGTAGTGATATTGGCAACAATGATATCAAACTGGTTAACAGTCATATCATGATCTACATAAGCTTGTTCCAATATTTTCTGCAATGATTCACGATGAGCCTCAGAGCTCATTAACAGAGATAAAACATATATTTTTGATGGTGTATGCAACAGCTGATCTACCATATTATATTCACTCTTCTTGATCAATTTCAATACCTCATCGTTATCTAATTTTTGGTTCACGTCATTTGATTGACCGAATTTAATAGAAGTCTTCAACTGAGTTTGCTTACCCACAACATTTTCACTTGCCTTCGAGGGTACATTAGCAAATACCCTACCACTTCTGGTCACGCGTCCTTGTCGCTACTGCGAAAATCGGCGCCGGCTGAACAGAAGAGTCGCCACCGTGCGTTATTTATCCCAAAGGAGGGAAAGAAAACGCTCGAAGTAAACCTACCGCAAAGATGGGAAAGGAATGGTCGTCGCAACCAAATCCTGGATTCGGGAGTCGGTTACGCAAGGGGAAGGTATTAGCACCCCTCACGTCCGTCGTACTCGACGGGATCCACGCTTGTTTTCTAGTACGGATTGTTATTCTATCTATTCTACAGGTCTGGGGTTAAAAGAAAATAAACTGAATCGACAAAGTATCGCACTTTATGCCTACGTATTCCCGTCTGGAACGAGAAATCAGAGTCAACGTAGTTCGCCTACCTACGGGAAAGGATGGGAAGGTTGCTCGCTAGGATATCGCATCCTATGCCTACGTACTTTCATACAGCATGAAAGATCAGAGCAAACGTAGTTCGGGCCACGGAAGACACAGATTTGTCTGTTTATCTTTTATCCTTCTGAAAAGGTTTTCTCCTGATTACGGGTCCAAGCGGACAAAAATGACACTTTGATTGGTTTTCAGTCTTTTACGCAAGAATTGTTTTTATTGATGTTTAACCTCTTATTGTATTATTTGATTGTTTTGAGATAGAAGAGAAAGAACTCTAAAACCTGGGGTTAAAATGGGAATCAAAATCTACCCTAATGTTGTCATGCATGGATTAACACCTAATGTCTGTCATATTTCTCTCTTGCACAGAGAGAAACAGAGATCCTAGGGGATAAACGGAAAAGAAACAGCATATATACAGTAAAGCGGTAAAATGCATGAATGCAACAGTACAAGCGAGGCAAGGGAGTCCCACTCAACCTCGAACCTGAGAAAACAATAGGCAAAGTGAAACAGCTTCACTTCAAACCTAAGGGGAAAATTAACAAACAATACAGCAAAGAAAATAAAAACCCCAAAACCAGCTCTGACAGCCCACCAGCTCCTACAGCAGCAGCTCTGAAAAACATCCAACTCTGACAGTTGATTAACAGCAAAACAACAACCTTCAAATGAATCCCAAAATCAAACTTCAGTGACCCCCAAGCTACAACAAGCTTCCATCTCCAAGAAATCACCAAGCTTAAGCAAGCACAGAATCTCAAACAATTGACAGCATCAGACAACAAATAGCTCCAGACAGCAGTAAAACCCTAATTCACCAGTTGCACAGCTCTGACAGCACAAGCTCCTCCTTCTTCAATCTTCAAGTTTCTTCCTTCAAGGTAAGCACTCCAGCAAAGAATTGATTTATCATAATAAATTGAATGTCAAACAGTTTATTGACAACCAAAGGAAGTCTATGAACAGTTGACATTGTAACAGACTGTTTCCCTCAAAGTTCTACCTCCTAGATAAAACCACTTATCCCTCCAAAGGAGGGATGTGAATATCATGGAGGGACTTTTAATCATTGAGAAGAATGGAAGCAAAGGAAGCTATCCATGTTTATGAAGGAATTTGTTCTATTCTAAGGCTTTACCTATCTCCTATCTCCTATGCTTTCAATCAACTCCAAGCACAAACAATCTTCAAGCTTCAACATTTTATTATCATCTTCAATCTTTTCTTTTGATGTCTTCATGCTCCATAAGCTCAAGCCAAGCCCCATACCCCATATCAAAGCCCAAAAGCCCAAGCACACAATTAAAAACCCAAGTGGGAACACCAAACAAACACTCCATAATATACTAAAAATAGTAATATAGTATTTAAAATTCTAAGATTAATTCTAAGGGGAATTCTACATCTACCCTACATACCCTATATGTCCCAGAACCTAATTCATGCTAAAAAAACCCCAAAATAAAATGTTATGATGCACTTATGTTCAGTTTAACCCTAATACTATCACCCTAATATTCTCTAATCAAAACTAAACAAGATTAAATCACAAAAATGTGAGATAAATCTCTAAGGGAACCTATACTTCTAATCTAGTCAACCCACCAAGAATCAACCCAAAACTATTCACCAATTGGTCACAAGCAAATTTACAAAAACATGTATCAAATGTACAAAATTAAAGAAATCAATAAAATGGGAAAAATCAAATTAAATTGAAAAATGGGTGAATATGAAATTTATTATTTTCATAAAATCACAAATAAATCCAAGATCATGGAGGTATTTTTGAAATGTTTTTCTGATTAATTTTGGATTTATTATGATTTTTGTAGTAAACTATATGCAAATAATATGAAAACTCAATAAAAATGGAAAAACAGGGGTTGCAACAACAATTATTTTCACTTCAGAAATACATTGGGCCCAGGAAGGGGGTAATGCTAGCAAACGTGCTAGGCCCATTAAAGGTTCTGAAAAACAACACAAAACAATAAACCGGGGGGGGGGGGGGGGTGCGAATAGCGAGGATTCGCTTTAATTCACGTTTGGGCCCCAAACGGGGGGTGTGAGTAGCAGGTCTGGGCTAGGCCCAAACCAAAACGCAAAGGGAGAGGGGGTGCCACGAGAAACATGGGGTACAATCAGCACACGACCCCCATGGGCCTAGGCCCAAATCCATTACTACCTCAGCTTAACCACAAACCCTAACCTCATTCCCTCTATCACTGTTCACTATCACTCTCCCCCACCCTAGCGCCGTTACCCTAATCTCTCTCTCTGAGACTCTCTCCACCTCTCAATCTCTCAACCTAAAACAAAACCTAAACCTCTCTCTAATCAGAACACTTAACATGCGTCCAAATTCACAACAGCAAACAACGATTCGAAGAAAAACGTACCTGATGAAGTGTGAAATCTGGAGATTTGTCTGGAGGACGATCTTGGAGATTGATGAAGATTGACAACCTCGCGAGGAGATTGTGATAGTTGAAGATCCGATTGAAGGCTTATGGTCGCGCTGACGGATCTTGAGCTTCTTGAAGGCTGTTACGGGGGAGATCAAAGAATCTGGAGATTCTGATGAACACTCTTGGAAGCCTTGAAGGGATCTGGAGACGGATGAACTGATGAAGATAAAGTTGCTGGAAAAACGTGAAGAACACGTTCAAAGGTCTTGAAGGATCGGTGAAATGTTTTATGAAGCACGTTTGAAGATTGTTCTTAGAGATTTCCTGGTGATTTGATGAAGAACGATGAAGGCTCTTGAGGATCTATGGAGAATTTCTGGAATTGGATGAAGAACGATGAAGAATCTGGAAAAATCAGTTGAAGGTTGATCTTGCTCGTTGAATGTTTCCTGGGAAAACACGGTGGTTCCGATGACTTCTCCGGCGAGGTCTTTGAATCTCCGGTGAGAAGAAGATCGATGATGATTTCGTGGATTCTCTGGGAAAATCCAGTTTCCGGCGAGCTTACCAAGCTCCGGCGACAGTTACGGCGGAGAGGCGGCGGTCAGACGGCTGTTGCATGTACTCCGGCCGGTAGGTAGCTAGTGGGACGCGTGGCAATCATGCAAGATGGGGTGGTGGTGGTGGTATCAGAAGGGGACGTGTGGCAATGAGAGAGAGAGGGAAGGCAACACGTGTGAGGAGAGAGGGGGAGCTCAGAGATGCGGTGGCTAAAAATGGGATACACGCGTGGCACTGTATTTATAGGACACCTGGCATGCGAAAATGGACCCTGGATTTGGGCTTTCTGACTTGGATAATTGGCCCAATGGATTCTGATTAATTGATGATTATCTGGATTAAACTCAAAGATTAAACTCTAAAAACAAAACAAAATTAATACTGAAAAAAATCCTAATTAATCCTAAAACAAAAATTAATAAGAAAAACCCTAATTAAGACCTCTAATTAATCCTAAAACGAAAATTAATAATAAAATCCTAATTAATCTAAAAAAAATAGAAAAAACTATTTAATATCTAAAAAACTATTTGAAAAATCTAATTAAATCTGAAAAATCAAATAAAATCTAATAAAATCTAAAACATTTAATCCTATTTTAAAAATCTATTCTTATTAAAAAAATCACTTAAAATTTAATAAAATATAAAACATTAAATTCTATTTAAAATCTATTCTATTAAAAGAAAATTAATATCTAAAAAATTTAAAATCTATTAACTCTCTAAAGAAAAAAGAATATTTGTTTAAAACTCTAAAAAACTATTAAAAAAAATCTATTAACTTCTATAAACAAAATACTAACCTATTTACTATCTAAAAAAACAAATAACCCTATTAAAATCTATTAAATGCATTAAAAATCTAGAAAATAAAAAGAAAAAAAATCCAAAAAATTCCAGGAGGCCGATTAAATCGATTATAAAACGATTGCGCAACCATAACGAAACCCGGGCACCGAGATGGCCTGAAAACACAGGGAACGAGCACCAATTCTCAAAATACGCTTATTCAAACCGGCCTGAACTGCCTGAAACGCCAGGGGCTGCAATCCCGATAAAATCAATCTGACTGAGAAAAATGTGATGCATCCAGCCTGCGAATGCGAATGCAAAATGCGTTGGAACATAAACCAGATATGGGGACCGGTTGGTCAAATTTTAGGGTGCAATAGTCCTACATTTGCAATAGTCACAACTGAGGGAAAAGAAGAAATTGGAACCTCTTTTCCATCCTCCAACATAGTAGCATTGTATTTGTAAGGAACAACTTTATCTAATTCATATGGTATCGGGCCAAGAAAACGAATGACCAAAGGTGTCACATCAGATTTCTGACTATCGTAAGAAATTACAACTCGTTCTGGGATGTTGAAACATGGAACTATGACATTCACCTCATTCTCAACTTTATTTCTGTATGCAGTAACCTGAATCAAATTTTGATCAATCATCTTTTGTAAGTCCCTATTTACAATCACACACCCACGAGGGTTTACGGAACAAATACAACAAGCGGCATAATCATATCCAATATCATGGAATTCACTCAAAGTAGCATGCATTTCCACAAACGACCTTTGAATCCAACAAATATAAAAAATGCGGTATGTACCAGGACACCCATATACCATATTGACAGTCGCATTACCATGATTAGGCAACAAATTTGATTGCACATTTGGATTGGTATCTTCAAAAGACAGAATACCACTTTTTACGAGCTTTGTAACTTCATATTTCAGAGGATAGCAATTTTCAATATCATGCCTAGGGGCACCCTGATGAAATGCACAATGGGCTTCTAGCTTATACCACCATGGAATATCAGTAGGAACATCCGGAAGATCACGAGTCTAAACCAAATTCTTCTTTATCAAAGTCAAAAATAATTCAGTACACGACATTGGAATGTGATCAAATTGCACTTTCCTCTGCACACGACCTTGTTGAGTTGTTTTCTGTTGGAAACGTGGTTGATAACTTGAAGCAGCTTTAGAAGTAGAAGCGGAATTGATGACTGGCGTAATAGACACTACATGTTGCTGACGACGACTACCATTGTTGTTCACAACCCTGCATCTTCTAGACCTCTCTTGAGAGATGGCATTAGTTTCTCCCTCTTTTTTCTTAGAAAAACCAGCGCCAAACTTCTTCGTATTTCCAGAACTACCTTCTTTAGTCAGGTGTCACTCACGAACAACTTCCTCTAATCTCATTCCCATATTAACCATTTCTGTGAAATCACTAGGAGAACTTGCAACCATCCTTTCATAGTAAAACATGCCCAAAGTATTCAGGAAGATCTTGGTCATCTCTTTCTCTTCAAGCGGAGGGCTTATCTGAGCTGCAATCTCGCGCCATCTTTACGCGCACTCTTTTAAAGTTTCTTTCTCTTTCTGAGACATCGCACGGAGTTGATCACAGCCCAGCGCCATAGCCAGATTGTATTTATACTGACGGGCAAAAGCTTCATCGAGATCATTGAATGTCTTGATCTGGGAACTATCAAGTCCCATATACCACTTCAGCGCAGCACCGGTAAGACTATCTTGAAAATAATGAATCAACAACTGATGGTTGTCAGTATGGGTAGACATCTTTCTTGCATACATGATCAAATGGCTTTGTGGACAAGTATTCCCTTTGTATTTCTCAAAATCCGAAACCTTGAACTTGGCAGGAATCTTCACATTTGGAACAAGACAAAGCTCGTGAGCATTCTTTCCAAATAACTCTTTTCCCCTTAAAGCCCTGATTTCTTTTTGCATCTCAGCAAACTGATCTTGAAAATCATCCATACGATCAATAACATCCAAACTCTCGTTGGGAGCAGTGTGGAAAATTTTCTCTTCAGCATATGGCATAGTGTGAACCACAGGCGGTGGTACAGGTACAACAGTAGGAATAATCGGAATCTCAGCATTAGGAACAACATTAACCACAGGAGGTGGTACAGTCATAACAACAGAAATTCTTGGACCTTTAGAAGAAGGAGGTTGATATCCTTCAGGCACATAATTGAAAGGCATGCCCCAAAGGAAACCAGTACGCATCTGATATTGAGAAGCATTAATCGGGGCCACATAAATGGGCGTTGATTCGATCTCTGAAATCACAGTTCTCTGCACAGGAGAAGGAGGAGGCGGTGGTGGCTGGTTCTGAGCAGCCACCAGAGCTTCCATCATAGCAGTGAGTCTTTCCATACTATCCTTCAGAGTTGATACCTCTTCACAGAGCTTACAGTTCTCTTGTTGCAACTTATCCATCTTTTTCTTGATATTAGCTCGAGTGTTGTAGTGATGCGACAGTTTGACTGAACAAAGGCCAAAAGGAAACAAATAAGACATCTGGAAAAGGCAAAACACAATCCACAAAGATGCGAATGCAAATTCAAAATGCAAATGTTTCAATCCGTTTTCAAGGATCTTTAAGATTTAAAGCAATTACATATATCATAAAGAAATAACACTTTTTGAAATTCTGATAAACATCTCATTTCATTGAATATTAGAAAGAGTTACAATTGGAAGTACAAGTTACATAATATCAAAATTCATAAGAAAAAGCTAAGTCCTAAGGAGCATCTGATGACGATCCAAACTGATACTTCCTTCGGAGTCTCTTAATCTCTCTCTCATTGTTGTTCTTCATGGAGGTCTTCTCTAACACGAGCTGATCCACAATACCCTTCCAAGCACCGAAAATAAGAGGATATGATGATGAAGTAGTAGAGTAAAATAAATCATCTCTATGTCTCTTCACAGCGCGTCACTCAAGAAACTCAATAAATACTAGCACACCCATATGCATACTCCTCTAAGATTGGAAATAACTGATAATCAGGAAAGTAAAGCATCGGTAGATAGGATCATAGAATTGCACAAGAGTTTTTAGAATTCCGTCTTTAATGTTGGTAGAAAGAACAAATAAAAGCCTCTCATAACGAGATCTGAAGTCTGAACGATCAACTACCAAGGACACTAGCTTTCTCAAATCTGTAAGATCGGGAGTTTGAAAACCGTACTTCTGAGTGTTTCTCCTTCCAATATCCATAATCACAATATCTGCGATGTTTGCAAAGGAAAATCTCTGAGATCCTTAAAAACCAACTGAAACAAAATGCCCATGAATGCATGAGTGCAAGATGCAACACCCAAAAACAAGACACACAAAGCACACAAGTTCAAAGATTTGACACAAGCATGGAGCCAAAGGTAAGAACCAACCCATAATAGTGTGTACTAAGGTTATACCATCACCTATAGAAAAAGGTTCTAAAAAGTTCCCAGAGTCATAATTCCATCTTTTGGATATTATCGGTTTAAATGACTACTCGTCGGCCAACAATATTCTCAAGAGAAACTCGTTTGAGTATGGTATCATGTAACAACTAATTCAAGTCTATACCTGAATAGCCACCGCACCATGTCCTAATAAGGCCAAGATGGGTTAAAGGGTTCTAAGGTCCTCAGCTTCTCAGGCTCCCAGGTCGGAAAAAGTAATGCCAATTACGAGTACTCGTAAGACATCAGTAATTCCAAAGGGGCCTCCACTGAGCGGGGGATCTCAAGTCAGCTTAGTAAGGACTACTCTATGTAAGCCAACAAGACTATACCACTCTCCTATCATAAATGCACTCAGGTCCGGATATAGGACTTATCTCACCACACAGATCACCAGACACCAAACAAAAAAAAAACAATAACAAACAAATCAAGAAAAAAGCGATAAATAAATTAAAGTAGGCGAAACCCACTAGGAACCGGAGGCTCCCCAGCAGAGTCGCCACTTTTCTATAGCGGGGAAATTTGTGAGTGTAAGCTATTGATTAACTTAACTTAAACATCCAAGAGTCGCCATCACACTTTTATTTTATCCAAAAAAGGAAAGGAAAAAGAGCGAACAAAACCAAAGAGTTCTAAAACAAGAACAAGAACAGAGATCTGGGTAAGGGGGTTGGTTACACAATGGGAAAGTGTTAGCACCCAAAACGTCTATAGTACTCTATAGGAGCCCTTTGAAATATTTACGCTTTTTGGTTTGAAAAAGGTTTGTTTGAAAGAAGATTGAGGAGATGAGAAGAGAATTATTTTTTAGATTTTTGTAACCACAAAGTGCAATATAGGATCAAAACCCCGTAGTTCATGGTACAAATAACAAAAATTGGTTGATTTTGATTGATTTTAAATGTAAAGACAAGTTGTCATTTTAAGGAGAAAACTACGACTAATCGTCCACAATTATAAGACAACATTTGCATCACCTAAAGATGGAGGATTTTGCTTGGATTAAAACCAACAAGTCTATCACTCAACATCTAAGTGGAAAATGTCAACATCTTAATACTATGGGGAATAGGAGAATTATATCTCAACTATGGAAATGACTCATGTCTAAAATTTATGAAAAGTGCACAAAGGCACAAAAAGTTTGAATGAGGTTGATCTTTTTTAAAGTCTTTTTGAAAATTTTCAAAATATGATTAACATTGATTGACATTTATTAAAGAAAACAAAGTTTGAAAATCACTTGACAAGAGTCAAAGTTTGAAAGCAAGAAAGTTTTTGAAAAAAAGGAGGAGATTTTGAAAATTTAAGAAGGGGAGAAGATGAAGTGACTATCCTAGAAAGCAAAATAAAAGCTAGAGATAAGAAGGATCTAACCAACTTGTAGCACACTCCATAGCAAGCCAAATAAGAATTACATCCATCTTGAAGCACAAGCCAATAAGCAAGCCAAATAAAGGCAAAGATCCATAATACTCTAAGCATAGGGAAAGAGACCTAATCCTAAGTCCAAGGGTCCAAGAATACTCCAAGAAGTCCAAGGTCTAAGAATAGTCCAAGAGCATAACCACAAAGTTAAAAGCACCAAGTTTTTTAGAGGTTTAATCCTTTATTAGTGTTTTAAATAAGATATGGTCCAAGTGGACAAAAGAAAAGAGCGGAAACATAAACATGTGTCCAACGAACAAAGGAAAAATAACGGAAGCATAAATAATAATATGATATGAGATGATAATAATGAAGCATAAAGATAGGGAGCAAGAATGAAACATAAACAAAATTAGCACAATGATATCGTTAGTGAGTAAGTGATTAGTCGTTATAGAAAATGATCAACGATGGTTAACTCATGCACTTAAGCCAAAGTTGATAAAAACTCATTAGAGGATTGATAAAATCAAAGCCTTCTAATAACAAGCTTCATAGGTGATGGACTTAAGACAAATAATCAATCATACTTGGACTTTCAAACATAGGTTTGAGCCACGAATGATTATTTTCCGATTACGAGACAATTTAGCACTATGTTAAGCAATCATAATCGGGTTTATGTAGAAACCACGACTATCTGAGGCTGGTCAATAACAATGTTAGTGCTAATGCATGCTAGAGAAGTGATATATAGATCACTCTCCAAAAGCAATGCCGCACGAAAATAAAATAGGTAACAATCTCATCTTCATCAAGAACTTGAAATAAGTTCAAACGATATCGAAGATTTTCATTGATCAAAAGAAAAAGAGAAGACGCGAGGGAATTCCAAATTGAATTACAAATTAAAGATCATTCCATCTTTAAGTTCATCCACTCATCTTGGTGGATTAAAGCACTAAACATATCATTAACTCAAAACACCTAAAATGAATTGAATAATTCACTTTAAAGATAAATTTGAATTAGTGAATGTTTATCCAACTTCATCTACACCCTAAGTTCAATGAATTTAAAGAGGAAAAAGACCTTTAAAAGTGTATTTCAAGGAAAAAATCAAAAGGAAATGGGAGAAGAAGAAGAAAGAACCAAAACAATCCCAAAACAGAGCCAAAAACTATTAAAATAAACATTGGGTAACCGATTACCCAAAGCTGGTAATCGGTTACCACTGCCAAAACAGCAGTAAAACCGAGCCAAAAAGGCAAAAGGAAACACTGGGTAACCGGTTACCCAAAGCTGGTAATC
Organism: Lathyrus sativus; assembly: GCA_963859935.3. Taxonomy (NCBI): domain Eukaryota; kingdom Viridiplantae; phylum Streptophyta; class Magnoliopsida; order Fabales; family Fabaceae; genus Lathyrus; species Lathyrus sativus. Next base: position 580,352 of record CAWUDS030000112.1, read on the forward strand.
GGTTACCACTTCCAAAACAGCAGCAAAACAGTCTAAAAATATGCAGAAACTTGATCAATCATTTCTTCCAACACCTCCTGATCAAGGATGCAATTGAGCACGAAAATTCAAGTAAAATAACAACAATCAACACCAATAGAACATAATTTGCAAGATCCAAAGATCAAGCAACAAGAACCAACAATAAATTATATTGTGGAAGATGTATCAAAAACAACAATGGTGGATCAAGAAATTACCAATCCAAATTTGGAAATTTTTCAAATCAACACCACAAATCACACTTCAAAGTGTTGATCTACTAGAATTGATGATGAAAAAGTGAATGGATGAAGGTTTAGCACAAAGATTAGTAAGTTCTAATGATGAACTTACTAACTTTCAAAGGAAGAAAGAGCTTTGGTGAATTTGGTAATTGGAGAAAATTAAGAGCCAAGAAGGAATTTGACAAGGTGATTTTGGCTATCAAAAGCTTATCAAATGAGAGAAATGAGGCCTCTCTTTATGGGATTTAGGCTTGGAAAATTTGGTGGATTGGAATTTGGTTTGGAATCAAAATTAGGCTTGGAATTTGAATTTAGAGGAAAATTAATGATCAAGTGGTGATTAGTAAAGGTGTATGGTGGGAATTAATTATAATGAGGTAGGGGATTAAAAATGAAGTGATCTAGAATATTCTCATGTTGCAATATTTGAATTTGGTGCCAAAAATGCTGTAGAATTTGAATTTGCCCAATTTTCACAAAATTCACACAGGGTAATCGGTTACCCAATATTGGTAACCGATTACCACATACAAAAATGGTGAAAAATGGCCTTTATGATATATGTCTTGGCTCTGACTCGATTCTTTTGCTTGTCAAAGAAGCCATGAAAATAAACATATGAACCTTGGAGTCTCTTGAATAAAAGTCAATCAAATCTTGGGAGACTCTTGATCATATGATTTTAAATTGTTTACATATCAACTTTGACTTTTTCCAGATGAAATTCACTTGGACTGAGAGACTGATATTTGATATCTTTAATCCAAATTCTTCCTGAAAAAGTTAGTAAAGGAAAAACAAACATTTTTTTGGATTTTGAATAATGGTTAGTAAACATGAACATAAACAAATAAGAAACAAGGGTGCCTTGTGATCGCTCAAGAATAAACCTACAGAGGAAGGAAAAAGAGAACCAAAGCTTGTAATATTGTTTGTGGGATGAGATAAAAATTATATGTGGGATCTTATGGTTAAAAATTAGGGTGTTACAATAGCCAGTTTGGTTGTTTAATCTTCTTACCTTCATCCTTTTGGTGTTGAGAATGTACTATCATCCTTTTAGTGATAGCAAATTGTGATATTACCTTCATCCTTTCGGTGTAGGTGATCTTTAAATTTGGGAATTTACTATCATCCTTTTGGTGATAGAGAATTGTGTCATCGCCTTCATCCTTTTGATGTTAGTGATCTTTAACATTGAGAATTTATTATCATCCTTTTGGTGATAGCGAATTGTGTCATTACCTTCATCCTTTTAATGTCGGTGATCTTTAAGGTTGGGAATTCGCTATCATCCTTTTGGTGATAGAGAATTGTGTTATTGCCTTCATCCTTTTGATGTTGGTGAACTTTAAAGTTGAGAATTTACTATCATCCTTTTGGTGATAGCGAATTGTATCGTTACCTTCTGTTGCACCCTAATTTTTGACCATAAGATCTCACCTCTTTTATGCATATTTATGTTATTATTACTAACAGGTGTGCGCAGGCGTAAATTTCAAAGGTTGTAGACCCAAGAATTTGTGAATCAGAAGTTCGCATCCTGAAGTCAATTTCAAGTATATAAGGGGGTTTATTACGAATTCAAGGACATGAACCCAAGGTAACAATCCAAGATATATGAACAAGAAGGGTCCTTATGTGGCAATCATCAAGATCCATCTCCAACTTCATTACTCATATTATCATAAGGTCCAAACTCAAATTCCAAGACTTCGACTCTTATGGTTTCAACCATATTGGAGGATTCGTGCTACATTTTCGTTTTAGTACATATGGGAGTTCTTATAATCCAAGGGATTCATGGCCGTGATAGTCAAGTTAACTTTGAAACCCAATTCAAGTTTTAAATCAAATTCAGGGACAGTTTTAATCAATTTATCGTTCACACTCAAGTACTCGACTTCCGAGCTCAAGGAGATCTTGTATTAAGGTCTTATGGTCTCAAATTAAACGCAATATGGACTTTACTATCAAAGTAACACTATATTCAACTAAGTCAATTACAAATAGTCCAAGAATGATATTGAAAGATCATTACAAGAATTAATTATTCAAGAATTCCGTCGAGTCATTACAACAGAGGCGTTATAAATGTACGCAATCCATGTACTTCATGAATTTTTTTTTGCAACATGTGAAGGATGAAGCCAACGCGATAGCTAGCTTCATGAAGCTTATACCCAAGCCCTTGGTTCCATTTCCTAAGTAAACTCCAACCTAAAGACGTACGAAAAATCTCCATGCTTTCCCTTTCCAAGTTCCCATGCCGTAACCTGCAGAAACACAATCGGTAATCAGGATACCGTTAAAAGAATTGAATTAAGACTTAGAGTTAAGAGAAGAGGATGAGATGATTTAAATTCATCCCTCAGAAAACTCATCATTGGGCAGACGCACGAGCGGCTGAGAAGGCAACAACAGAGGATGCCGCCAATTCCCTACCGAACACCGAAAGATTGAATTATGGGGCAGCAAAACAATTAGCTTTAACGACCCAACACAATGCAAAGCATACAGTTACAGACAGCTGCAACTTTGAGCACACACGGTTCAGACCATCAATTCATCATTACCGTTATACCTCTATCGCCAATGACACGAGACCGGCAACTCCCAGACTTATAATCGGGTCCTGAAAGAAGAAGAGGAATTAGCACAATAACAACAGCAGGTATCAACTTCAAACAAGCGGCATCAGCTGCATCAGTTAAAGTATCAAGACAATAACAGGTTTGCAACAAACAACTTCAGGCCACAATTAGCATTTCACAAGCTGGGACCAACAACAGGACTGCACCAACGACATTGATCCCGCATCCCTCGCTACTCCACCACCACTCTACCACCCAAAAAAAACTTGTTTACTGCGTAGAGCATGGAAGTCAAGTTAGACTTCAAAATTAACCACAGCAATTGGCTCATATGAGGACCAGGATGGCAAGCAGTTCCCCAAACTCTTGCATCAACACACGAAACGATAAAGGGATTTGGTTAGAAATTACAAGAAAAGCTCCTGCTCAGTTTGATGTAAACACCTTGTTCCACCAACAATAATCAAAGACAACCGCTATTTAGGAGGCAACCGAAAACTCAAAGCAGAGTTGGGGAAAAGTTAAACCCTCAGAATTACGAAGTGCATCATCGGGCATAGGAACGAGCGACCAAGAGGGCAACAACCGAAGCTGTCACCTACTCCCTACCGAACATCGAAGACCAAATTCAGTCAAGCAAAGCAATTAAGTCTCAATGGTCCAATACAATACAAAACACAACTACACTGAGGCAGTAGGGGCGTTCTTATTTCCCTCATGGCTCAGACCTGTAAGCCATCATTGTCACTTTGAACCCTTCTCGGCGACGGCATAATAACCGGCAGCTGCTGAACTACTAACAACATCCTGAAAGAAGAAGAGAAATAACTGCAGTCATCATCTGCAAACCATAACAGCGCAACATAACATTAATAACATCAACTACAAGCAACAATAACCATGTCAGTTCAGCAGCAGCAAAAGCAAGAGCAGTATTTGGCAACAAAGAAACATAACAACAACAAGTATCAGTCACGAACTAGCTACAATCACCAGCAGAACAACAACAATAATCCTGTTTCATCATCTGCAACAACAGCTACATATTGACCATAAAAAGAAACAATTCGAGGTCCAAGAGTAAAGATAAGAGAAGATTCTTAGCCCTCAGGTAACACATCATTGGGGCAAGGCTCGAGTAGCCAGAAAGATAACGAGAAGCTGTCGTCAACTCCTTACCAACTCAAGAGCGTCAATGGAAATTCAAAAACAACAAGAGGCAACCACAATCCTTCATAGGCTCAGACACAATGTCGTCATCGCCATTTCAACCCAACATCAGCCACGACATAAGACAAGGCGAGCGTCGGAACTCGAGTATAGCTTTCTCTGCAAAGAAGAAGAAAAGAAGTATTAGCAATCCCGTAATGGCAAGTTTCTATCTTTCAGCGGCAAAAGGGACCAAGTCACAAAGTCAACGAGGAAAATTACAAATCAATACAAGAAGAGGAAAGATTACAACTTCCCTAATCAAAACCACTCTGGGCTACTAATTTCCTTGGCCCATAGTCTCCTGCTTTCTACACCTGCAAAAACGTAGGGTTTGGATTAGTAAGTCGACCAAGAATATACCCTGTGCAGAAAATATCCTATTGAGATTCCTTCAGCATCAAGTGAATATTCCTCAAATCAAATCACATAATCTGATTTTCATCAACAACATTAAACACAATCATACGAAGAAGGAAAGTTTTTGAATCCAATCACACGAAAACAGAAGGCTTTAACACCAATTAATCAGAAATCTTCTACTCAGGGGCCTATAAATTGGAAGGAAATCGACAACATTAAGGGAATCCACGAATAACCACAAGTTCGAAACCCTAAAAAATTTCAATCACGAAAAAACACCAGAAAACCTAGAGCTCATAAACCTAGGAGATTGATGGAGGAGACTCATCTGTTTCAACCGTCAGAGCCATCATCAGCCGCCGCGAGTAACTGACGACGTTTCCATCCCGTTCACCTCGAACACGATCCCAATATCCCCAACTTCCAGTAAGCCATCGGTTCATGTCGAGATTATGGATTTTTTTTGATGTTTCTGTTTGTGTTTCAGGCTGAAGAAAGTGACAAAAACGATGAAAGGAAATGGCGAGTACGATCGGAGACATAGAGAGGAAGCTGAGCGATTTAGGGTTTCGATTTGGGAAACTCATGGGGGATTAGGGTTCTTGCTACTGTTCTGAGTTCTCTGTGTTTGCTTTTTAGTGTATTATGATCACACATCACACACACACTCACTATATTACACCTAATTATCACTAATCAACCCTCAATTCCTAATCAGTTTTTAATTAACCTTTTTAAACCAATATAATTAATCATCTTTTTAATTAAACCAACAAATAAAACCTCTTATTTAAATCTAGCTTCTATAATTAACTTATTTATTTAATTAAGCAACCTCTTTTAGAAAATAATTAACTCTTTTATTTTAACTAGTTAATCTAAATCAGACTCTTTTTATAAATAAAAACTAGTAACCTTTTAATTAATTAAATCAACTTTTTTTATTTTGTTAATTCCTTGCATAATATAACATTTATTCAAACTTATTTTTTAAATAACTTAGAAATGTAGTAATAAAAACTTTTAATTTAAAATCAACCTTTAGTTTTGCAATTAAGAACTCTTTTTTAATAATATTAACTTTTATATAATAGAGAATTTATAATTAACTATTTTATTTTATTCACTTCATGATCTATTTTATTTTATCAATAAAAATAATCTTTTAATTTTAATAAACCTTTATAACGAGAAAACCATTTTATAATTTAAATAACATTTGGTAATAACAATAATCGAACCCCTCCTTTTTTTAAAGACATTTCCCTCAAAACCAATCTCATTAATATAACTTATTAAAATCAGTTCCAACACCCCTTAAAATCAATCCAACATTTCTCTTAAAATCCTATAACTAAATCAACATTTTCTCATTAATCAATCCGTCTAAAATCAATCTCACATCGTAATCCAAATCGTGCACGCTTACACTCCACGCACATGTCCACTTTCACACAATTAGCGCTTTCATGCGTGTGTGCGTTTTACTTTATCTACTTTTATTTTATTCACAACTCACACACTCACTTAGCGCTTTCATGCGTTCGTGTATGTCTTATCTTCCGCAATTTATCATTTCCGCATTTACATTCTCGTATCGCATTCCTTCCAAAGGAAAAACCTACACATGATTCAACAATTGTGTGTAGTGCACATCATTTGCATCATACTCCCACTTGATCCTTGATCTCACTCAAGTCGATCACTTAAGATAGATCCTACCCCATAGGAAAGACCTTCTCTTTACAACATAGAAATAAATAATACAACTCAAAACATACAATATTCAAACATAATAGAGAAATAGATGTTAATCATCTTAAGCGAGATAAAATCTCCACCCCACATCAATACAATCAATACCGTAGGGACTTTGCCTTAAGAGAGATAGAGGCGTACATCGTCGATCAATATCCGAGTACTTGAGCCCTTCTCTTAAGACTATGCAAAGGCTATTTTCCTACAACTTATGGCGGTTAAATCCCCCTTAAAATGACAATTCACCTTTTCTCCTAAAATCAATCAATCAACTACCCTAAACCCGTAGGAATTTTGACCACAGTCAAAGAACTCCTCAAACCCTTTAGGGGAACTACAAAATACTCTGATTCCACTCCTGTAAGGATATGTAGGCATAAGATGCGATATCTTATCGAGTATACTTAGAAATAAACCCCTAGGTCTTTCAACCATTAAGCAGATAAACCTTAGCAATAAACAAACATAAAATAAGAGGTTCCTGTAGAGTACTACAGAAATTTAGGATGCTAGCACCTTCCCTAAGTTTAACCGACCCCCGAACCTATAACTCTCTAGCTTGCATTTGCATTGCATTGTAGGAATTTCGATCTTTATCCCTTCCTTTGGACAAATCAAAGTTCTGTTGCAAATGAATTAAAGATTCAAACTAATCAATAGTTTGGTATCCAAATTTTACCGCGACAGAAATGACGACTTCACTGGGGAGATCTCAGTGGGTTTCCCTATCTTATTTCTACTTGTTTATTGCTTTATATTTGTATAATTGTTTACTTGTTTGCTTATTACCTTTGGGTTGATACTCTTGAGTGGTGAGACAAAGTCCTACACCCGAACTTGAGTGAACTTAAGATAAGATAATGATATGTTCCAAGAGGCTTATAGGGGGCGGAATCCCGACCAAGCTAACTTGAAAATCACGCTCAATTGAGGCCCTCTCGAAAATTGTAATGTTGAACGAGTTCTTAATCGTGAAAACATGCATTATATTCGATGTTAGAGCCTATGATATTGAGGACCGTAGTTACCTTAACCCCACTTTGACCTTTATTAGGATGTAGTGCGGGGCTATGAGGGGGTACCCCCGAAATAGTGCTACGCGATGCTACACTCAAAAAAAGTTCTCTTGAGAATATTATTAACCCCCGAGTACTTGGGAAGTTGATAATATCCGAAAGATGGGCTAATGACTTTGGGAACCTTATTAGAACCTTGTTCTGCAGGTACAATACCCCTTTAGTCGAAATCCTTTGGGGATGGGTATACCTTTGGCTCCATGCTCGTTGCAAAACTAGGGTCCCCTTTGTTTGTTTATCCTTATGTTTCTATGTGCTTACTTGTGTTTGTTGCATTCATAAAGCATCATACCGCATTGGACTTCATGGGATTTACTTTTGTTTATGAACATTGTAGGGTACTATGGATCCCAATAGAAGGCACACTTTGAAATACACTTTTAAAAGTCCCAAATTGAATGACCTAAAGAAGTTGGTAACTTTGATTGAAGACCAAGGGAGGTTCAAGAGCAAGTATGGGAAGCTGATATCCTTATTGAGTCGCCAAGTAGACGAAGGACTTCTTTCCACTTTATTGTAGTTCTATGATCCGCTATATCATTGTTTTACGTTTTCAGACTTCCAGCTATTGCCTACATTGGAAGAATACTTCTTTTTGGTTGGTCTACCTAGCTTAGAAGAGTCTCCTTTCCCTTTTTTGGAGAAAGACCCCGATGAAAGAGATATTGCTAAGGCCTTCTATCTAAAAGTATCCGACGTCAAGGGAAATTTTATTAGTAAAGGTGGTATTTTTGGTTTGACTACGAAGTTCTTAATCAGTAAAGTTATGTTCTATGCCGATTATACGAACAAGACCTTATTCGAGGCGATCTTTGCCTTACTTATTTATGGAGTGTTTTTGTTCCCAAGTTTTGAAGGGTTCGTCGACCTCAATGCAATTAAGATCTTTTTGAAGAACAATCTAGTACCAACTCTATTGGGTAATGTTTATCATTCTGTACATCTCCGAAACTTCTATGGTGGAGGAATGATCACCTGTTGTGTGCCCTTACTCTACAAGTGGTTTATTTCACACTTGTCTAGGTCTACTTCTTTTTTGAATCTCGATAGAGGGCTTTGGTCTCCGAGAGTTATGGCGTTGACTCACTCAAACATCGTTTGGTACAACCGAGCGTATGATGGAACTTTAATTATTGATGGTTGTGGTGACTTTGCTAATGTGCCGTTACTCAGTTTAAATGGAGGGATCAGTTACAATCCAGTCTTAGCCCGTCGACAGTTGGGATTTCCGTTGAAGGAGCCGCCTAAGAGTGTTCAAGTGGAGGGCATTTTCTTTAGGGAAGACAAAGAACTCCGAGACAAGATTTTGGTTGCATGGGACCATTTGCACAAGAAAGTGAAAGAAAGCCTTGGGAAACTTAATTGTGCGTCCTTAGAACCCTACCTTCGGTGGGTCAGAGAGAGAGCAGTCAAGCTGAAAATGCCCTATTCTCGTCAAGATCCTATATCTCCGAGGAGGGAGCCCACTTATGTCTTTATGTCTGAAGCTGAGAAGTTAGAGGTTGCCTTGAGGAAGTCGCAACATGATCTAGAGTCATGGAAGAACAAGTACCAAGTAGTGGTTGCAGAAAACGATGAATTTCAGAAGCAGAAGGATGAACTTCAGAAAGAGAAAGATGAACTTCAGAAGCAGCTACAGTTGAAGGATGAAGAGTTGCTTCCTTGAAAGAAGAGGAAAGCCGTGGAGGATTTATTTTTCTCCGAACCGCAATGTACTATTTGGAAGCTGATTGTGGACAACCTTATCCGTGAGAAGACCCAATTGGAAGAAGAGCTCAAGCAGCGGAATTCAAAACTTCTTTAGGGCTTTCATTAGCTTTTATTTAGCTATTTATTTGGGAATTTTAAAAGCAATTATTTGTATTCCATTTCAAAATTAATAAAGACGTTTTCTTTTACTGCAATGTTTATAAATAGTTGGGATCCCATGAAGTCCTATTCATCTTGCATTGCATTCTTTCCTTATTCACTTCAAGAAACTCAATTTTATTCCGCAGGTATTGTAACCATGGACTTCAAGAGAGAAGCATTGGAGTACACTTTTCAGAGTCCTAACATCGAAAGCTTAAGAGAGCTAGCAGATCTCATCGAGAACCGTCACGCTTTTGCAACAGAATATGGAGAAGTCTTCCGTTTTCTCGAGCTCAAGATGAAAGGAGGGCTGTTGGAGACCCTTGTTCAGTTTTATGACCCGTTGTACCATTGTTTCACTTTTCCGGATTACCAGTTGATGCCGACTCTGGAAGAGTATTCTGATTTCTTAAGGATGCCTGTGACGGCCCGACCTATATTCACCGGCCAGGAAGAGGTACCTAGTCACCAGGAAATTACAAACGCTACTCATCTCAGCTTAGCAGATGTTCAAGCGCACTTAATCACCAAGGAAGGAGTCTTTGGATTCTCAGCTGATTTCTTGATTGGAAAAGTTCGTTACCATGCCGAAAGAAAAGAGGTTCTTATCTTGGAAGCTACCTTTGCTTTATTGGCCTATGGGATTTTCTGGTTCCCGAAGATTGATGATTTTGTTGACATGGATGCGATTAAGTTGTTCATCCTTAAGAATCTAGTTCCCACCTTGCTAGCTGACATATATTTTTCCATCCATTTGAAGAATGCTAAAGGAGGAAGACATATTGTTTGTTGTACCGCTTTGCTGTATTCATGGTTCATTGCTCGCCTAACTCGACACCCGTCTATTTGGGATGAGATAGAATCACCTCATTGGTCCGAGATAGTCATGGCCCTTACTCACTCTGACATTGTGTGGTACGACCCTACCTATGGAGGTATATGTATGATTCCTAGCATCAGAGGATTTACTAACATACCGCTTATTGGGAGAGAAGGATGCATAAGTTACAACCCTGCTTTGGCCCGCCTCCAATTTGGGCATCCCATGACCGAAGTACCTGACCAAGCTCTGTTGTGTTGCACCCCAAAATTTGCCCTCACAATACAAGACTTTGTGTTCCAAGAAGGTTCACAAGGTTCACAAAATTCATAATTGGTCAGAAGAGTTGACAATTCCCTCAGACAATGCACCTCCTAAGCAGTGCATCCAAAACTAGGGTTTTGACTTTAATCAGGCTAAATGGACTTCCAAGACTTCAAGTGAGCTTCATAACATCTTATATGTGTATAAGAACCCCCATGTCAAGTTTCAAGACTTTTCTCAAAAGTTTGCTCAGTCAGATGATCAGATAAGTCAAAAGCAGTCAATGCAGTTAAAAGGTCAAACTGAGGTCAACTGTGGTCAAACCAAAGTCAAACTTCATGATTTTTTTTTGCCAACATCAAAGAGAGGTTGGGTGAGAAATATTATCATAATAACTGTAATACCCCAAATTTTGCCCTAAGATTTGTCGTCGCATTTCATTGCATTTAATCAATTACTAACAAATTTGTGTAGTCGTTTGACTTTTTGCAGGTAAATATCATATGGCATGCATTTTTTTTCTAAAAAGTAAAAATGGCACAATTGGCAGGAGGACATGTGTAAGGAGTTATGAGTGTGAGAGGTTGAGAGTTCGAATCTCACCTTTGTCATTTTTTTTGTTTTTTATTATTTTTACTCTAAATTTTTCTATCTTTCATTAAAAAAATAACAAAATAGTTTTTTATTATTATTTAATTATTATTTTCGTATTTTAATTAAATCATTTTTTAAAATATTATTTTTTCACTTTTTTCTAAATTATTCATAAAAATATCCAAAAAATCATAAAATAAAAAATATTGAAAAAAAATTTTGTTCTTTTTATAATATTTTTTATTTTAGGAATCAATAGGATTATTAGTTTTTATTTTAAGTTTATTTTAATTATTTTAAACTATTTAAATTTTATTTTTTCTTAACTAATTATTTAGTTTGGGCTTTAAAATGGGCTTTAGGGACATTATTGACAATTTGGTGTTAACCCTAATTTGTTCCCTATATATACATGTTGGGAAAAAAGGAGAGAAGGAAAAAAACCTAAGAGGAGTGAGTGCCGTTTGCCGTTATTTAGTTTTCTTCTTCATCCATTACTATTGTTTCTTTTTCTTCATCGTTTACCGTTATTTCTTTTCCTTCATCTATTACTGTTGTTTCTTTTTCTTCATCTTTTACCGTTATTTCTTTTTCTTCATCTATTACCGTTATTTCTTTTTCTTTATCTATTACTGTTACGTTTATATATATATAATTTTTAAATTGTTAGAGTTTATATATATAAGATTTTTGATCGAATTATGTCGATACGATGTTTGCACATTTGTGTGCATGACGCGTGACATTTGTGTTAGTTCGATCTGGTTGCGATGATCGCATTTTTGTGTGAGCAATAATACTATTTTTTGCTTAATTTCTTTTTCTTTGCGATAAATTTTGTTTCGTCCGATTTAGATCTGGTTGCGATGAGCGCATTTCTGCGTTAGCAACATTGTTGGGTTATTTGGCACATTTAAAATTCATTATTGCTTTATTATTATTATTATTATTATTATTATTATTATTATTATCATTATTTATTATTATTATCATTATTATCATTATTATTACCATTATTATTATTATTGTTATCATTAATTTATTAAAATTTGTTATAATATAAAAATCTGTTTTTAAAATAAATAACATTAACATCTTTTCCAAATTAATATGAAAACCTATTATTTTTAAGAAAAACTTTTTTTTTTAGATAAATTTAAAATAATAACTAAAATCTTTTTTTTAAAATAATAACTAGAACCGTTATTTATTTTATTTTATTATTGTTCAATTCAAATTTCATTATCACATTGTATCTGCTCCTCTCATGTAACCTCGCGAACTTAACAATCGCTCTTTAAATTCTGCCTTTAAATTTCTGCTTGCATGGTTTAAATTATGACATTATCTCTCTGTTTGCATGATTCAATTATCTCACGCGTTTACTATTATTTCTGTCACATTGCACACATCCGAAGGTTAGGTCTAACTGTTTGGCCGCCGCGCCAATAGTCCGTAAAACTTCACACATTCAATTTCAAATCCTCAAAACTACAAACTACAAACCCTAATTTTCACAAATGCCTCGCCGCAGGCAAAATTACAATTTTACCCTTAGCATTAGGTCAAAGAGCCGCCACGCTCATTTTAGGGTTTCCCGCCGTGGAATCCCTAATTTAACCCTAATTACAACTTAACCTTTCAACGTAGAGATTTGGAGTTTCTACACTCCACGTAAGCGTGTCCTTAAGATGCGTTTATTCCCCTTGAGACCTTGACCACAGTCAAGAAGTTTCTAACCTCCCTATTGAGGGGAACTACGATTACTCTGATTCCGCTCCCGTAAGGATACGTAGGCACAAGATGCGATGTCTTGCCGAGTAAACTTAGAATTAACCCCCTTTATTATTTATTATTGCTTATTTATATTTTATTTATCTTTGCTATTTAATTATTTTGCTTATTATTTTGTAATTGTTTCTTGGATGTAAAGTTGTTTAATTATTTAATTATTATTATGGTTAGTAATTAGGGAGTGTAACAACATGTATGTAATATTAAAATAAATTTAGATCACTTTTAAATAAAGATAATTAAAATAAACACGTCACACACGTAAGTCGATTTTAATCGCCGTCTCACTTCCTAAGGATATCCCTCAAGTTGCCTACGAATAATGGTTAAGTGGGGTGTATAAAGCAAGTCCCTCAAATAGAAAAATCATCAAAGTCCCTTATGGTTGCCTTTACGAATCGAGTCCCTTTCGAAAAATGATGATGGTCCCTTATATGTGCTTATTACATCCCACAATGGCCTTCAAAGTCAAATTGTCCCTCACATATCCCTTAACATCCAAAGTAAGGACTACCTACTCCATTATAGTAGGGATAGTCTTACTAAAGGAAAGAATGAAGAATAAGAAAGACCTTTAAACATTAGGGTAGGTTACTCCTAGGTGCTTGCTCACTTCAAAACTGTTTCGCACTTAAACAAATTTTCAACAAGTTTTCAAACAAGTTCTTAACACATCCTTACATGGATTATTTATTAACTATTCTGAAAATTTTCTATTCACACACTACAATTCCAAAACAATTCAAAAGTGAGCTTAAGTACCTAAGAGCCCATGGATAACCATGGGTGAAAAGGATGCTAATACCTTCCCTTTTCATAACCTACCCCCCGGACCCAAAATATTCTCTAAGGTCTTTCCTGTTCTTTTATAACCTTTCCTTATGGATAAAATAAAAGTCGGTGGCGACTCTTGCTATCCGCAACATTGTTTAAAGTCAGTTCACCGGGTTACATGTTGGAAGGGATCTTTTTCAAGGGGAAGATCCTGACCTGAAGACCGTCATAATTTACGCATGGAGATACGTCAATAAGGAAGGAAAGACCGCTTTAGGATACCCCAACTATGCTGTCTCTGAAGAATATCTGCATTGGGTGCGAGAAAGAGCTCTCGACCTCAAAATGCCGTTCCCTTTTCATGAACCCATGGTATTGGCTTTTCATGATCCTGACTGGTTTGATGTGAGCGAAGTAGATCAGTTAAAGGCCGCCTTGGATGAGGCTCGGAAACTGAAAGCCGCTTGGAGGAACAAGTTTTTCACCCTCAAGGTAGAGAAAGAAAAGTCCCAGAAGCTGCCAGAGATAGAATTTGAAAAGAAGAGAAAGGCGTGGGAGGATTTATTTTCTTCTCACACCTCTTCTGGAACTGTTGCCAGAGATGATCTTCCCCCAGCTGCTATGGCTTGGAAGGAATGTGTCGATCGACTCATCAATGAGAAGGCCAAGTTACAAGAACGCGTCAGACAGTTAGAAGAAGAACTTCACGCACAGAAAGAGCATAGGTAGTAGATCTCCGAGTTCTCTTTTGCTTTTGGTTTGATGTAATAAACTCTTAAAAGAGTACTCTGCTTTGTAATGCTTCGAATATCAGAATAAAATAAGTTTTTTTCCAACATTACAATACCAAAAATAATCTGAGTTTCTTGAAGTTTCATACTCATTTACATTTTGCATAAGCATAGCATTGTTTGCATCCCAGGGTCTCACTCTTGCTTCATCTTTGCAGAAAAGCTGAATCACCGATACAACACTCGAGCTAGTCAATGCCAAAAGATGGACCAACTTGAACAAGAGAACAGAGTACTCCGTGATGAAGTTGCAGTTCTGAAAGAAAGTTTGGAGAGGTTGAATGGTCTAGTGGAAGCCTTGTCCAATCAAGCCTCAATCAACAACCAGGAGGTTCTGAGGACCGTGATCTCTGAAGTGACACCCACACCGATCCCAGTGGTGTCTTCTGTTGCTGAAATGTCCTACAGCATGCCTCAAGGTTTTCCGTGGGGGTTGTCTCCCAGTTTCTTTTCGACCAGTTACCGTCCGTCTGTGTCTGAGATCCCTGCTGTGACCACTGTTCAAGCTACTCCTGTAGTTTCTGCTGTGATGACTACTGCATCTCCACATGTGAATGATGTTCCGTATATTCTGGATGAGCCAATTTTACAAGGGTCGCCGACCGAAACTGTGGGTTTGGAAGAGAGGATGGATGGATTTCAAGACCAATTTTCTGAAATACAAAAGGAGTTGAAGGCTCTTTATGGGAAGGATTTGTTTGGAAAGAGCGCTTCTGAGCTGTGCTTGGTCCCAAATGTCAAGGTTCCGCCGAAATTCAAAGTCCCTGATTTTGAGAAGTACAAGGGGAATACTTGCCCTCAGAGTCATCTTATTATGTATTCTAGGAAGATGTCTGCCCAAATTGATAATGATCAACTGCTCATTCACTACTTCCAAGACAGTCTGACAGGCGCTGCACTCAAGTGGTACATGGGGCTGGATAGTGCGAAGATTTGGACTTTCAATGATCTAGGGGGAGCCTTTGTCAAGCAGTATAAGTATAATGTGGACATGGCTCCTGACCGTGATCAATTGAGGGCTATGACACAGAAAGATAAGGAGAATTTCAAGGAATATGCTCAATGTTGGCGCGAGTTGGCCGGGCAAGTCACACCACCGTTAGAAGAAAAAGAGATGACCAAGATTTTTCTGAAGACCCTTGGTCCTTTCTTTTATGAGAAGATAGTAGCAAGTGCACCCAGTGACTTTACTGAAATGGTTACTATGGGAATACACTTAGAAGAAGGTGTTCGTGAAGGAAGATTGGCTAAAGAGGAGAGTGCTCCTAAGAAGTATGGGAGTGGATTTGTAAAGAAAAAAGATCAAGGAGTGAACGCCGTTCAAAAGGGACAATTTAGGAAGAGGTGTTCACCATCACACCAAGTTGCAGCAGTATCACCAGTGTTTAATGCTCCAACTTATCAGTTACAGTCTCCGCAACCGAGTCAGCAACCTCAGCCCCCCAATGCTCAATAGCCGTAGCCTCAGCAAAATCCGTAGTATCCTCAGCAGAATCGGCCATTCAACAATCAGGGTCGTGTGTATAGAAAGATAAACTTTGAGCCTATTCCTATGAAATATGCTGATTTGTTTCCAGCTTTGGTCCAGAAGGGTCATATTCAAACAAAAGCTCCACCTATGGTCCCCGCAAATCCTCCTCCTTCTTATACAGCCGACAAGTTTTGTCTGTATCATCAGGGTGCTCCAGGCCACGATATTGAGAGTTGTTTTGGTATGAAAGCAGACGTCCAGAGGCTCATTAAGTGCGAAATTCTATCCTTCAAGGATTCCGACCCTAATGTGCAGGCTAATCCGTTACCCCTGCATGGTTCACCCTCCGTTAACATGATTGAAGATTGTTTGGAAGATGGTGATCAGGAAGCTTCAAGTGATAGGGCTGAAGAAGTTTGTGTTATAGTGCCTCACTTTAAGGAAGTGGAGCGTATTGAAATTGTCTATAATAACAAAAAGCCGGATGTTACCTCGTTGGTAATCAATGTGCCTGGACCTGTCCCTTATACTTCTAGTAAGGCTATCCCATACAGGTACGACGCTACAATGTTGGAGAATGGAAAGGAAGTGCCTTTGCCCGCTGCACCTTCAGTAGTTAACATTGCAGATGTCAGTAGAGTAGCAAGGAGTGGTCGAGTCTATCCGACTGTACCACCGAAAGAAAAGGAGGTCTCATTGGGACAACTAGTCTCAAAGGATCCAATTATGGGGCAATCTGGTGGATCCAATTTGTCCAATTCAGATGAATGTCTAAAGGTGATCAAGAGAAGTGAGTATAAGGTTGCAGATCAGCTCCTGCAAACCCCGTCGAAGATTTCTGTGTTGCAATTATTGATGAGTTCTGAGGCTCATAGGGAAGCGCTCCAAAAGATATTAGAACAAGCGTATGTTGAACAAGATGTGACTATGGAGCAATTTGATAATATCATTGGTAATATTACTTCATGTGACAATTTGGGTTTTAATGAGGATGATCTCCCAGAAGAAGGAAGGAGGCATAACATGGCTTTACATATTTTAGTGAACTACGGAAATGATTCTTTGTCCAGTGTATTAGTTGATATTGGATCTTCTCTAAACGTGATGCCTAGAACTACTCTATCTAAGCTGTCTTATCAAGGACCGCCGATGAGGCCAAATCATGTTATTTTCAAAGCTTTTGATGGGTCAAGGAAGACTGTAATTGGTGAAGCGGATTTGCCGATGACTATTGGATTGCAGACTTTTATGATCACGTTTCAGGTCACGGACATTCGTGCTGCCTATAGCTGTTTGCTAGGGAGGCCATGGATACATGAAGCTGGGGCAGTTACTTCCACTCTGCATCAGAAGTTGAAATATGTTTTTGAGGGAAAGACAGTTACAGTTTGTGGAGAAAGAGCTTTGGTGGTGAGTCACTTGTCATCATTCTCGTATGCTGAAGCTGAGGAAGAGGTTGGCACGCAATTTTAAGCTTTGTCTATTGTGGGCGAGGGTGTCCGGAAATATCAGGCATCTATGTCATCATTTAAAGACGTGCAGCGAGTAGTGAACAATGGTCATCAGACAATTTGGGGGAAGGTGTTGTCTTTTCCAGAGAACAAAAATAAGGAAGGTCTTGGTTTCACCAGTAGTTCTGCTCAACAAACTACCAGAAGCCCAAGGTTTCCGCTGATTAATGAAGTGTTCCGTAGTGGAGGAGTTGTTCACCATCCTCAGGTTAATGTTGTGTCAGAGGATGAGCTTGAAGGTTACATATCAGACGGTTCTGCAAGGTCCTCTATTCCTTATGAAGATTATGAGCCCTACATGGAAGATCCAGGTTATGTTTCAGATGAGTTTGACTATAGCTTTGGAGTTTATGATGTTACCGAGGAAGATTCAGATGGGGATGTTCCAGACTTTGTAACCCCAGGCGTTTTCGTTAAGAACTGGAGTGTGGTTGAAGCCCATGTTGTCGTTCATATATTTAAATAAAGCATTTGTTTTTAAAATTTTCGCTCTGCCCAAGGAGAAACTGCATTATTAGGGTTTACTTTAAAATAATTCCCTTTGCTCTGCCTAAGGCAAAAGTGACTTTGTTGGGCGTGTCTCTTTTGTTTTGCTATCATCAATAAATCACTTTCATTTTTATTTGTGTTTTACGTATTTATTTACGATGTTGGAAAATAATAAGTAGCATCTGGCGTACACACACTTTCCACTTTACGGAAACTTATTAAAAATCATATCACTTGCATAGATTACTACGTAAATTACATCCTGGGAATAATGATCCGCTGCCTTCTCCAAATTTTGAGTTTCCTGTGTACGAAGCCGAAGACGAAGAAAATGATATCCCAGACGAGATTTCCAGACTGCTTGAAAAGGAAGAGAAAGCTATCCAACCTCACCAAGAGCCGGTGGAAGCAATCAATTTGGGAACATAAGAAATCCGTAGAGAAGTGAAAATTGGAGCCTTGCTCAAGCCTGATGTGAAGAAACAGCTGATTGATTTGCTTGGAGAGTCTGTTGATGTGTTTGCTTGGTCATATTAAGATATGCCTGGATTGGACACTGCTATAGTTGAACACCGTCTACCTTTGAAACCAGAGCGCCCGCCAGTAAAACAGAAGCTTAGAAGGACTCGACCCGACATGGCTCTAAAGATTAAGGAGTAGGTGCAGAAACAGATTGATGCAGGTTTCCTTGTCACTGTCGAATATCCGCTCTGGTTGGCTAATATTGTGCCCGTTCCGAAGAAGGATGGTAAGGTTCACATGTGTGTATATTACAGGGATTTGAATAAAGCCAGTCCGAAAGATGACTTTCCGTTACCTCACATTGATATTTTGGTTGACAGTACCGCAAGATATGAGGTTTTCTCCTTTATGGATGGTTTTTCAGGTTACAATCAGATTAGAATGGCTCCCGAGGACAGAGAGAAGACGTCATTCATCACGCCTTGGGGCACCTTTTGTTATAGAGTTATGCCGTTTGGATTAAGGAATGCAGGGGCAACATATCAGAGAGCTATGACTACTTTATTCCATGATATGATGCACAAAGAGATTGAGGTCTATGTGGATGATATGATAGCTAAGTCGAAGACTGAAGATGATCATGTTAAACACCTGGCCAAGCTGTTTGGTCGTTTAAGGGAATACAAGCTCCGTCTGAATCCCAACAAATGTACATTTGGGGTGCGATCAGGGAAACTATTGGGTTTTATTGTCAGTCAAAGAGGGATTGAAGTGGACCCCCGACAAAGTGAAGGCTATCCGGGAAATGCCAGCTCCTACCACTGAGAAGCAAGTCAGAGGGTTTTTGGGACGTTTGAACTATATCTCCAGGTTTATATCCAACATGACTGCTACATGTAAACCTATTTTCAAGCTTCTGAGGAAAGAACAAGGGTATGTTTGGACTGAAGATTGTCAAAAGGCTTTTGATAGTATCAAAGAGTATTTGCTTGAACCACCTATCCTGATACCGCCAGTTGAAGGACGACCTTTGATTATGTATTTGAATGTTTTAGAAGATTCAATGGGTTGTGTACTCGGTCAACGAGGTGAAACAGGAAAGCAAGATCATGTCACTTATTACTTGAGCAAGAAATTTACTGATTGTGAAACAAGATACACTATGTTAGAGAAGACTTGTTGTGCTTTGGCGTGGGCCACCAAACGTTTGCGCCAGTATATGTTGAATCACACCACTTGGCTAGTTTCGAAGATGGATCCTATCAAGTATATTTTTTAGAAGCCCCGCTTTGACTGGGAGAATTGCTAGATGGCAGATGTTGTTATCTGAATATGATATCGAATACCATACTCAGAAAGCTGTTAGAGGAAGTGTTTTGGCTGATCATTTGGCTCACTAGCCTATTTTGGATTATCAATCCTCAAACGATGATTTTCCCGACAAAGATGTTATGTTTCTAAAGATGAAGGATTGTGAAGAACCCGTGCATGGTGAAGGGCCTGAACCAGGTTCTCAATGGGGTTTGGTTTTTGATGGAGCTGTCAACGCTCATGGAAAAGGGATAGGTGCTGTTATTGTGACCCCTCAAGGGGACCCACATACCATTTACTTCTAGATTAACATTCCAGTGTAATAATAACGAGGCTGAGTATGAGGCATGTATTATGGGTCTTGAGGAAGCAATAGATTTGAGAATTAAGAACTTGGATGTGTTTAGTGATTCTGCAGTGATAATCAATCAAGTCACTGGGGAGTGGGTAACTCGACATGATAATTTGGTCCCATACAAAGATTATGCTAGAAGACTGTTATCGTTCTTTGATAGGGTCGAGTTTCATCATATTCCTCGTGATGAGAATTGGATGGCAGATGCATTGGCAACTTTGGCCTCAATGATTGTGGTGAACTTTTGGAACGAGTGCCCTCAGATTGAAGTAAAACGTCTTGATAGACCCGCCTACATCTTTGTCGTCGAAGAAGTTGAAGACGACAAACCCTGGTACCATGACATTGAAGTATTCCTTAGAACTCAAGAATATCCTTTGGGAGCTTCCAACAAAGATAAGAAGACTTTGAGAAGGCTGGTTGGGAATTTTCTTTTGAGTAACAATGTACTATACAAACGAAATTTCGACATGGTCTTGCTGAGATGTGTTGACAAACAAGAAGCAGATATGTTGATGACGAAAATTCACGAAGGATCCTTTGGCACTCATACCAATGGACATGCTATGGCTAAGAAAATCTTAAGAGCTGGTTATTATTGGATCACGATGGAATCAGATTGCTACAAGTTTGCTAGGAAATGTCACAAGTGTCAGATTTACGTAGATAAAGTTCATGTACCTCCGACTTTATTGAATTTTATCTCATCCCCGTGGCCTTTCTCTATGTGGGGAATCGATATGATTGGTATGATATAACCAAAAGCGTCTAATGGGCACCGTTTCATTTTAGTAGCCATTGATTATTTTACCAAGTGGGTCGAAGCGGCTTCTTATACTAATGTAACGCGACATGTGGTTGTCAAATTTATCAAGAATCAGCTTATCTGCCGGTATAGGGTGCCAAGCAGGATTATTACAGATAATGGGTCCAATTTGAATAACAGAATGATGAAAGAATTGTGTGAAGAATTCAAATAGAGCACCATAATTCTTCTCCTTACACACCAAAGATGAATGGGGCTGTTGAAGCCGCCAATAAGAATATCAAGAAGATCATTCAGAAAATGGCTGTTACTTACAAAGATTGGCATGAAATGCTCCCGTTCGCCTTGGATGGGTATCGTACAACGATACGCACATCGACTGGGGCAACTCCATTTTCACTTATCTACGGTATGGAAGCAGTACTCTCGATAGAAGTTGAAATTCCTTCTATGAGGATTTTGATGGATGCAAAGTTGTCAGAAGCTGAGTGGTGCCAGAGCAGATATGATCAGTTGAACTTAATCGAAGAAAAGAGGATGGTGGCGCTATGCCATGGTCAGTTGTACCAGCAAAAGATGAAGAAGGAATTTGACAAGAAAGTTCGACCCCGTGTATTCAAAGAAGGCGACCTCGTGCTCAAGAAGATTCAGTCTTTCCTCACCGATGTCAGAGGAAAATGGACCCCGAACTATGATGGACCGTACGTAGTAAGAAAGGTTTTGTCAGGAGGTGCTTTGATGTTAGCAACAATGGAAGGAGAAGAAATCACTCGCCCTGTGAATACAAATGCTGTCAAGAAATATTTTGTTTAGAACTCGGGGAGTTCTCATTGACTTAGGAGAGCAAGTTGTTATTCCCTTGATGTAATCTCTATTATTTTCCAACACTGTAATATTGGGGTCACGCCTTTCTGCTGACCACCATTCAATAAAGTTTTTCGTTTGTCAAAATCTTTATTCTTGATAGCAAAATCTAAATTGATTTGATCTTTTTCACTACTTCGTGTTTTACTCGGTATATGAATAATAAAAGGATGACCATGGACGTTTATTTCATCCATGGAAGAACGTCAATCTGATTCCACAAGCAGAGGATATTTATTTCATCCGGAGACGAGGTTGGTTTATGTTCAAGTTTTCTTTACGGGTGGTAAGAGGTATGTGGAGATTTTTCTTGGGTACCTTTCCGTTTGAGACGTTCTTTTTTCTCCTTTCCTGGTTTGTCAGCATACGCATAGCATATAGATAGATAGCATGGCATGCGCATCTTGTTGCATCTCTTTGTGTTTGTTTTATTCTATCGCTTTGGCTGTGTCTACCCCTAAACGTTTGGGTGTGTCGTATCCCTCCAAATAGAGTTATCAACCCTAGGCAGAAAGAGTACGATGTTTCTAGTTTCCCCATGGAGTTCGATTCTCGTGGAAGACGGTTATTCTAGTACATTCCATTTGAGTTCATACCTCAATGGTCAAGTCTTACTTAATAGTCTTCTCTTCGGTTACTTCCCGAATTGAATTTCGGTCCTGGATAATCACAATGTGGATAATCTCCAATGCTTGAACATAGAGCGGTGTGTGCATTTATTTTGCACTCTATCCCCAGGAATAATATTTTTGAAAATTTTTCATGAAGACAAATATTTCTCCAACAGTATCACAGATTTTCTCAACCATCTGCATTGGGACTATAAACATCTCTTTATTTGAGCAACTCGTTTTGACTAGGATCTCATTCAAAACGACAAACGACAATTTCTACAAGATAGATCATTCACCCCCAGTGGGTTCTTCAACCTTATCAACTCGTCGAATGGCATCGCTTTGTTAATCCATCAGAAACGAATGTATTCCCCAGTGAGTTCATTACACAAGATTAATCCCATCAAGTGACATCTCCCCAGAGAAATTGAGGAATTTTATCACATTAGTCTCTCTTTATTTGAGAAGACATATTCTACAAATCAACCGGCTTACATCTCTTCTGAAGATCCCCGGTGAAGTTTTCCAATCTCCAATACATTACAAGTTACCTCTACAAATACAATCTATAAAATTCTACAGTCTACAACACATTATGGCTCACAACCAAGAAATTCTGCAATCTATGATGACATTTTGATCCCCTGTGAAGATATTCGCACGAGTTTTCGTCATTTCGGGCAGAGACTGAGACCAGCTCATGGTTCCCATATCATGACGCTCGGGGAGGTTCTGCATCAAAGACTGAGACCAGCTCATGGTTCCCATATCATGACGCTCAGGGAGGTTCTGCATCAAAGACTGAGACTAGCTCATGGTTCCCATATCATGACGCTCAGGGAGGTTCTGCATCAAAGACTGAGACCAGCTCATGGTTCCTATATCATGACGCTCAGGGAGGTTCTGCATCAAAGACTGAGACCAGCTCATGGTTCCCATATCATGACGTTCGAGGAGGTTCTGCATCAAAAACTGAGACCAGCTCATGGTTCCCATATCATGACGCTCGGGGAGGTTCTGCATCAAAGACTGAGACCAGCTCATGGTTCCCATATCATGACCCTCGGGGAGGTTCTGCATCGGAGACTGAGACCAGCTCATGGTTCCTATACTAGGACGCTCGGGGAAGTTTTACTTTTTACTATTTCCAATTGGATTTCAAAAAAAAAGGGGGAGAAAAAGAACATGAAACAAAACTGAATTACTGACTCGATCAAGAGACTTCATCTGGACTATTACCGACCACCACATTTTGGTAGTAAATCTATCCTTCGATCACAAATTTCTCACCTACTGTTAAAACACCATATTCTTGGTGTATGTGCTACACTCTTATACGTTTGGAGATTCCCCTTTGGCCGTTGTTTCCTGTCCCTGTGGAGTCCCATTTCGTTGGGCTTGTTGCCCCTTTGTTTCTCGCGTGTTGTGCCCAGTTCATCCCCTGTGACATCTCTCCCTCATAGGACCGTCCGACTTACATTTCTCACATCATTGCATATCATTCGCATTCGGTGGTTTCTTAGGGCCAAAAATTCGTGCAATGTTTGTATTTAAGTCCCTCCTATCTCGTCGAGACGAAGATTTCAATCTCCATAGCTCCGAATAGGAGTAACTTAAATAGGGGCATCTGTTGCACCCTAATTTTTGACCATAAGATCTCACCTCTTTTGTGCATATTTATGTTATTATTACTAACAAGTGTGCGCAGGCGTAAATTTCAAAGGTTGTAGACCCAAGAATTTGTGAATCAGAAGTTCGCATCCTGAAGTCAATTTCAAGTATATAAGGGGGTTTATTACAAATTCAAGGACATGAACCCAAGGTAACAATCCAAGATATATGAACAAGAAGGGTCCTTATGTGGCAATCATCAAGATCCATCTCCAACTTCAATACTCATATTATCTTAAGGTCCAAACTCAAATTCCAAGACTTTGACTCTTATGGTTTCAACCACATTGGAGGATTCGTGCTACATTTTCGTTTTAGTACATATGGGAGTTCTTATAATCCAAGGGATTCATGGCCGTGATAGTCAAGTTAACTTTGAAACCCAATTCAAGTTTCAAATCAAATTCAGGGACAGTTTTAATCAATTTATCGTTCACACTCAAGTACTCGACTTGCGAGCTCAAGGAGATCTTGTATTAAGGTCTTATGGTCTCAAATTAAACGCAATATGGACTTTACTATCAAAGTAACACTATATTCAACTAAGTCAATTACAAATAGTCCAAGAATGATATTGAAAGATCATTACAAGAATTAATTATTCAAGAATTTCGTCTAGTCATTACAACAGAGGCGTTACAAATGTACGCAATCCGTGTACTTCATGAATTTTTTTTTGGCAACATGTGAAGGATGAAGCCAACGCGACAGCTAGCTTCATGAAGCTCATACCCAAGCCCTTGGTTCCATTTCCTAAGTAAACTCCAACCTAAAGACGTACGACAAATCTCCATGCTTTCCCTTTCCAAGTTCCCATGCCATAACCTGCAGAAACACAACCGGTAATCAGGATACCGTTAAAAGAATTGAATTAAGACTTAGAGTTAAGAGAAGAGGATGAGATGATTTAAATTCAGCCCTCAGAAAACTCATCATCGGGCAGACGCACAAGCAGATGGGAAGGCAACAACAGAGGATGCCGCCAATTCCCTACCGAACACCGAAAGATTGAATTCTGGGACAGCAAAACAATTAGCTTTAACGACCCAACACAATGCAAAGCATACAGTTACAGACAGCTGCAACTTTGAGCACACACGGTTCAGACCATCAAGTCATCATTACCGTTATACCTCTCTCGCCAATGACACGAGACCGACATCTCCCAGACTTATAACCGGGTCCTGAAAGAAGAAGAGGAATTAGCACAATAACAGCAGCAGGTATCAACTTCAAACAAGCGACATTAGCTGCATCAGTTAAAGTATCAAAACAATAACAGATTTGCAACAAACAACTTCAGGCCACAATTAGCATTTCACAAGCTGTGACCAACAACAGGACTGCACCAACGACATTGATCTTGTATCCCTCGCTACTCCACCACCACTCTACCACCCAAAAAAAACTTGTTTACTGCGTAGAGCATGGAAGTCAAATTAGACTTCAAAATTAACCACAACAATTGGCTCATATGAGGACCACGATGACAAGCAGTTCCCCAAACTCCTGCATCAACACACGAAACGATAAAGGGATTTGGTTAGAAATTACAAGAAAAGCTCCTGCTCAGTTTGATGTAAACACCTTGTTCCACCAACAATAATCAAAGACAGCCGCTATTTAGGAGGCAACCGAAAACTCAAAGCAGAGTTGGGGAAAAGTTACACCCTCAGAACTACGAAGTGCATCATCGGGCATAGGAACGAGCGGCCAAGAGGGCAACAACCGAAGCTGTCACCTACTCCCTACCGAACATCGAAGACCAAATTCATTCAAGCAAAGCAATTAAGTCTCAATGGTCCAATACAATGCAAAACACAACTACACTGAGGCAGTAGGGGCGTTCTTATTTCCCTCATGGCTCAGACCTGTAAGCTATCATTGTCACTTTGAACCCTTCTCGGCGACGGCATAATAACCGACAGCTGCTGAACTACTAACAACATCCTGAAAGAAGAAGAGAAACAATTGTAGTCATCATCTGCAAACCATAACAGCGCAGTATAACATCAATAACATCAACTACAAGCAACAATAACCATGTTAGTTCAACAGCAGCAAAAGCAAGAGCAGTATTTGGCAACAAAGAATGGCGCAACAAACATAACAGTAACAAGTATCAGTCACGAACTAGCTACAATCACCAGCAGAACAACATCAATAATCCTGTTTCATCATCTGCAACAACAACTACATATTGACCACAAAAAGAAACAATTCGAGGTCCAAGAGTAAAGATAAGAGAAGACTCTTAGCCCTCAGGTAACACATCATTGGGGCAAGGCTCGAGTAGCCAGGAGGATAACGAGAAACCGTCGTCAACTCCTTACCAACTCAAGAGCGTCAATAAAAATTCGAAAACAACAAGAAGGCAACCACAATCCCTCATAGGCTCAGACACAATGTCGTCATCGCTGTTTCAACCCAACATCAGCCATGACATAAGACAAGGCGAGCGTCAGAACTCGAGTATAGCTTTCTCTGTGAAGAAGAAGAAAAGAAGTATTAGCAATCCCGTAATGGCAAGTTTCTATCTTCCAGCGGCAAAACGGACCAAGTCACAAAGTCAACGAGGAAAATTACAAATCAATACAGGAAGAGGAAAGATTAGAACTTCCCTAATCAAAACCACTTCGGGCTACTAATTCCCTTGGCCCATAGTCTCCTGCTTTCTACACCTGCAAAAACGTAGGGTTTGGATTAGAAAGTCGACCAAGAATATACCCTATGTAGAAAATATCCTATTCAGATTCCTTCAGCATCAAGTGAATATTCCTCAAATCAAATCACATAATATGATTTTCATCAACAACATTAAACACAGTCATACGAAGAAGGAAAGTTTTTGAATCCAATCACACGAAAACAGAAGGCTTTAACACCAATTAATCAGAAATCTTCTACTCAGGGGCCTATAAATTGGAAGGAAATCGACAACATTAAGGGAATCCACGAATAACCACAAGTTCGAAATCCTAAAAAATTCCAATCACGAAAAAACACCAGAAAACCTAGTGCTCATAAACCTAGGAGATTGAAGGAGGAGACTCATCTGTTTCAACCGTCGGAGCCATCATCAGCCGCCGCGAGTAACTGACGACGTTTCCATCCCGTTCACCTCGAACACAATCCCAATATCCCCAACTTCCGGTAAGCCATCGGTTCATGTCGAGATTATGGATTTTTTTTGATGTTTCTGTTTGTGTTTCAGGTTGAACAAAGTGACGAAAACGATGAAAGGAAATGGCGAGTACGATCGGAGACGTAGAGAGGAAGCCGAGCGATTTGGGGTTTCGATTTGGGAAACTCAAGGGGGATTAGGGTTCTTGCTACTGTTCTGAGTTCTCTGTGTTTGCTTTTTAGTGTATTATGATCACATATCACGCACACACTCACTATATTACACCTAATTACCACTAATTAACCCTCAATTCCTAATCAGTTTTTAATTAACCTTTTTAAACCAATATAATTAATCATCTTTTTAATTAAACTAACAAATAAAACATATTATTTAAATCTATCTTCTATAGTTAACTTATTTATTTAATTAAGCAACCTCTTTTAGAAAATAATTAACTCTTTTATTTTAACTAGTTAATCTAAATCAGACTCTTTTTATAAATAAAAACTAGTAACCTTTTAATTAATTAAATCAACTTTTTTTATTTTGTTAATTCCTTGCATAATATAATATTTATTCAAACTTATTTTTTAAACAACTTAGAAATGTAGTAATAAAACCTTTTAATTTAAAATCAACCTTTAGTTTTGCAATTAAGAACTCTTTTTTAATAATATTAACTTTTATATAATAGAGAATTTATAATTAACTATTTTATTTTATTCACTTCATGATCTATTTTATTTTATCAATAAAAATAATCTTTTAATTTTAATAAACCTTTATAACGAGAAAACCATTTTATAATTTAAATAACATTTGGTAATAACGATAATTGAACCCCTCCTTTTTTTAAAGACATTTCCCTCAAAATCAATCTCATTAATATAACTTCTTAAAATCAGTTCCAACACCCCTTAAAATCAATCCAACATTTCTCTTAAAATCCTATAACTAAATCAACATTTTTTCATTAATCAATCCGTCTAAAATCAATCTCACATCGTAATCCAAATCGTGCACGCTTACACTGCACGCACATGTCCACTTTCACACAATTAGCGCTTTCATGCGTGTGTGCGTTTTACTTTATCTACTTTTATTTTATTCACAACTCACACACTCATTTAGCGCTTTCATGCGTTCGTGTATGTTTTATCTTCCGCAATTTATCATTTCCACATTTACATTCTCGCATCGCATTCCGTCCAAAGGAAAAACCTACACATGATTCAACAATTGTGTGTAGTGCACATCATTTGCATCATACTCCCACTTGATCCTTGATCCCACTCAAGTCGATCACTTAAGATAAATCATACCCCATAGGAAGGACCTTCTCTTTAAAACATAGAAATAAATAATACAACTCAAAACATACAATATTCAAACATAATAGAGAAATAGATGTTAATCATCTTAAGCGAGATAGAATCTCCACCCCACATCAATACAATCAATACCGTAGGGACTTTTCCTTAAGAGAGATAGAGGCGTACATCGTCGATCAATATCCGAGTACTTGAGCTCTTCTCTTAAGACGATGCAAAGACTATTTTCCTACAAGTAGTAGAGGAAAATAAATCCTCTCTATGTATCTTCACAGCTTGTTGCTCAAGAAACTATATCAAGTATTTTTTCTCTTTCATCTGCTTCTGCAACTCTAACTTCTCAATGTTTGAAGTGTGGAATTTGGCTTCCCATATATCTTTCTCTTGCTTCATCTTGGCTAAATCATCTTAAAGCTCCTTCACATCATCAGTAGGAATGGTGGGTGGTTTGGAAACCATTATTATAGACATGGACCTCTCAAAAGCATAAGGAATTTTAAGCTCCTTAGCTCTTTCCTTCACCCAAAGAGTGTACGGCTTCAAAGCTACACAATTTGGTTTCCCAAGCTCTTCTTTTCCTTTCCTATGAATGTTATTCCAAGCATGAGCCATTATCTCTTTCAAACCATGATTATCTTTTCCCTCTTGAAAAACAAACCCTCTAATAGAACATTATTAGGTTTATCCTTCAAAGCATATCTATACTAATGCCTTACTAAATCGGGTTGTAGTTAATTCCACCTTGTCTACCAAGAAGAGGCACATTGGAGAATTCCCCACAACTATCAATGATCTTGGCACCATCATACACAGAAGAATACTAAGTAATATCAGTGTTGGTAAGGGACATGATCCTTTGATACCATCTTAAATACCCCTTGTTCTCCTTGAAAGCAGATGACTGTGGCAAGTGCAAAATAAACCACTTGTACAACAAAGGTGCACAACAAACAATGGTACCATTTACTTTAGAAATCCTATGGTGGATGGAGAAATAAGTATCGCCAAGTAAACTTGAAAATGGATTTCCAATCAAGAAGATCCTAATAGTGTTAACATCAACAAAATTGTCTATGTTAAGGAACAAGACAAGAACATAGATGAGTACAGACAAAATAGCCTCAAAATCCAACATACTCCTAGCACTAGAAAAAGTAGATGCTCTCTCAATCAGAAATTAGAAGTCAACCCTGAATGCCTCCCTTAATAGTAAGACCGACTTCTATGTCAGATTTCTTCAAATGAATGGCTGCAGCAATAACTTGAGACTTGGGAACTTCCTCCAAACTAGTAAAAGGAACTCTGTCAGAAACTAGTATACCCACAAGATAGGCATACTCCTCCAAGGTAGGCAACAACTAATAATCCGGAAAGGTAAAGCACCGGTAAATAGGATCATAAAACTGCATAAGAGTATTGAGAATTCTGTCTTTAATGTTGGTAGCAAGAATAGATAAAAGTCTTCTATGACGAGATTTGAAGTCCACAGGATCAGTCACAAAGGATACTAGATTTCCCAAATCTTTAAGACCAGGAGCTCTGAAGCTGTACTTATGAGTATTTCTCCTTCCAATGTCCATAATCACAAAATCTGTGATGTTTGCAAACATAATCTCTAAGTTCCATGAAAACTAATTGAAAAAAGATGTTCATGAATGCATGAGTGCATGATGCAACAACCAAAAACAAGATCACAAACAAGGTTAAAGGGTTCGGAGTCACGAGCATGGAGCCAATGGTAAGAACCACCCACAATGGTATGTACTATGGTTTATATCCACATGTACAATAAGGTTCTAAAAGGTTCTCAGAGTCGTGATTCCATCTTTTGGATATTATCGGCTTAAACGACTACTCGTCAGCCAATAATATTCTTAAGAGAAACTCGTCCGAGTTTAGTATCACGTAATAACTAATTCAAGTCTACACCTGAATAGTCACCGCACTACGTTCTAATAAGGGCAAGATGAGTTAAATGGTTCTAAGGTCCTTAGCTTCTCAGGCTCTTAGGTTGAAAGTAAAATGCCTTCACAACTACTTGTTTAACATATTTACCCTCAAGGAGGCCTCCACTGAGCGGGGGATCTCAAGTCAACTTATTAAAGATTAACTCCACGTAAGCCAAACATGACTATACCACCCTCATATCATAAGTGCTCTCAAGTCCGGGTATATGACTTATCTCACCACTCAGAGATCACTAAGCACCATAAAAAAAACAACAAACAACAAATATAAAACAAACACAGATAAACAAAGATAGGCTTAACCCACTAGAGATTACTCCTAGCAAAGTCGTGCTCTGTAGTGGGAAAATTTGAGATTAAGCTATTGATTAACTTAACTCATAAAACAAGATTTGCCCCCACACTTTTATTTTTCCAAAGGAAAGGAAAAAGAGCGAATAAAATCTAAAGAAATTTTAAAAATAAAACTAATAGAAACATAGACAAGGGTAAAGAGGTTGGTTACGTTAAGGAAATATGTTAGCACTAAAAACATCTATATTACTCTATAGGAACCTCTTTGAAAATCTAGAGTTTGACTTAAAAAGGTGTTGTTTACAAAAGATTGGTAAGGTGAGAAGAGAAATAATTTTTTTTTTTTTTAATGATTTTGTGTTTGATAAGACTTTCTGAACCTCGTGCCTACGTACCCACAAAATACAATGGAGGATCAAAACCACGTAGTTCGTGGTAAAAATAACAAAAGGAATTTATTTTGATTGATTTTAAATGGGAAGAAAAGTTGTCATTTTAAATGGGAATAAATTATTATTATTATTATTATTATTAATTAATTAGTAATTTTGAACGTGATTCCCAAATTACTCATGTGTGCCGCTACAGTATAGATGTCTTTGGTTATATCTATCAATTGTCTCACTGCTATAATATAGGTTAGTTGTCATTCTCAATTTAACTATACATACATATAACAATACAAATTAGTATATAGTAATTGGCATACAGTAATGATCCAACATATATATTGTTGAAAAAGTGGCAATA
>CAWUDS030000112.1:611988-645711 GCA_963859935.3 Lathyrus sativus
ATTGTGGTTGCATTCACTATATGTATGATATTCAAACTAAATGACCAGAATGATGGTGAATATAGCGATGAAAATATCTTAGATGTAGATGTTAATGAAGCTTACAAATATTTGTATGCAAAATGGAAAGAAGAATGCATGTCTGTAGAAAAACAAAAGGCAAAAATACATATCCTACTTCAAGATAAGACTAATCTTATCACAACCATCTCAAATATAAAGGAATAAAACATCCTTCTTAATTCTAAGCTTAAAGGTATAACCAAATCAGTTTGTATGTAAAACTGTGGGTTTTACACCCTTAATGAAATCCTTGGGGTATGAAAGGTGGCTAGAGATATGAATGAAATTTGTTTTTATAATAGCTCCATGAATGCAGAAAATAAACTTGTTCCTCCTGAGCAAAAAAATGAGTTCCTAATGACAGACTACATGTCACAACACCCTACTCGACATTATTACCAATGTAAAAATGTATGTAAAAGACCGTCTTGTAGATGCCACCATTGTGACCAACATGGTCATATTCGACCCTTTTGCTACAAATTGTATGGCATCCTATAGAAAATATATCAAGAAATGGTCGTGTTCAACAAGTCTAGAAAGTCAAAGAGGCAGTTACAAGTGACATTGCTCACACCTCTCTAAGAGCTTCCTCTCGATAATATTGGTATTTTGATAATGATTTCTCCTGACACATGACATGAGAGAAAAACTATGTGAAAGAGGTAAAACCGTATTCTAATAGCTATGTTACTTTTGGTAATGGTGTTAGGCAAGATTCTGCAAAAAGGAAACTGGATTATCCAAGCTTCCCTAGTCTAGAAGATGTTATTTTAGTTACAGGCCTAACTTTTAATCTCATTAGCATTAGCCAGCCATATGATCATGATCTTTATGTCAACTTCAACCATTCTGAATTTATTGTCACTAACAAAAATCTAAAGCATATCATGAAATGTACTAGATCATGAGATAATTGTTTCATGTAGAGATCTAAATAAAAGGAACAACCTTCAACCTGCCTTATTATTAAAGAGGATGAAACCAAGTTATGGAACAAGAAACTTTGTCATATAAATCTTATAAGAATAAAGAAGGTTATCTCTGAAAATGCTACCAGTGGTCTGTCTAACCACAAGATTAAAGAAGGAAAATTTTGTAGAGAATGTCAGATAGGTAAACAAACCAAGATGTCACACATGAAGCTAAAACATCTTACCACCTTAATGGTCCTGGAGTTATTTCACATGGATCTCATCCGACCCATGCAGGTAGAAAGCTTGTGTGAAATAAGATAAATTTTTGTATGTGTTGATGATTACTCAAGGTACATCTGGATTAATTTTCTTAAAGAAAAATATGACACCTTTATCACATTTGATAGATCGTGTAAACGTCTTCAGGTTGAAAAAAGAAGTGAGAATTGAAAGATTGTTCGCATATGAAGTGACCATGGAAGAGAATTTGAAAAATCTAGTTTTTCAGAATTCTTTTCTTCATAAGGGATTTCTCAAGAGTTCTCTGCACCAATTACTCTACAACAAAATGGAGTGGATGAACGAAAAAATAGAACATTACAAGAAATGTCCAGAGTCATGCTTCATGCTAATAATATCCCTTATTATTTATGGGCTGAAGCCATAAACACATCTTCCCACATCCAAAATCGAGTAACCATTCGAATTGGAACCAAAGTTTCTCACTATGAGCTATGGAAAGGAAGAAAACTAAATGTTAAGTATTTCCATGTGTTTGGCACCAAGTCTTATATTCTGGTTGATCGAGAGCAAATGTGAAAGATGGATCCTAAAAGTGATTGAGGAACTTTCTTAGGATATTCTATCAATAGTAGAGCCTACTAGGTGTATAATAATCTCACAAAGTTCATAATGGAATATATCAATTTCTTATAGATGACACACCACATGATAGAACAAGTGATGAAGAAGATTACGACCTGACTAGTCACGAGAAAAATGTCACGCGTGATGTGCCAAAAAAAAGAACTGACATTTTTCAGACTCTTGAAGATGAAGACTATGAAGTTGGAGAGGATAATAATGTTCCATAAAGCAAAGTTCCATTAGTCATAATTCAAAAGTAACACCCAATAGAAAATGTGATTGAATCTCTAAATGAAGGAATCATCATCATATCAAAAGAAGTGATTGCCAACATGCGTTTTATCTCTAAAATTGAACCTAAAAATGTCAAGAAGCCTTAACCGATGAATAATGGATCAATGCTATGTGTTGCACCCCAAAATTTGACCAACCGGGTCTCGCATTTGGCTCGATGTTTCGGCGCATAATCGCATTCGCATCTGCATATAGCATACAGTGTGTTGCGGTGGAAATAGGATCACAAACTATTAATGAGTTTGAATCGCAATTCAATTCACAACCGCTCTTTGATTTATCCGAAGGAAAAGGTCAAAAGAGGGAAAACCTATTTTGCATCGTAAACACAATGCGGGGAAAGATCTAGGGTTCGGGGGTTGGTTAAATTTAGGGAAGGTATTAGCACCCTAAACTTCTGTAGTACTCTACAGGAACCTTTTGTTCAAATATTTACTATTTTGCTTTATTCATTTGCTTAAGGTATATGTACAAAGGGATTAAAAGTTAAAAAAAGACCTAAGGGGTTGATTCTAAGTTTACTCGGCAAGACATCGCATCTTGTGCCTACGTATCCTTACGGGAGTGGAATCAGAGTAATCGTAGTTCCCCTCAATAGGGAGGTTAGAAACTTCTTGACTGTGGTCAAGGTCTCAAAGGGAATAAACATGTCTTAAGGGCACGCTTACGCGGAGTGTAGAAACTCCAAATCTCTACGTTGAAATGTTAACTTGTAATTAGGGTTAAATTAGGTTAGGGATTTCGCGGCGGGAAACCCTAAAATGAGCGCGGCGGCTCTTTGACCTAATGCTAGGGGTAAAATTGTAATTTTGCCTACGGCGAGGCGCTTGTGGAAAATTTAGGGTCTGCAAGGTGAAAGGGTTTGAAATTGTTCTGAGGACTATTGGCGCGGCGGCCAAACGGTTAGACCTAACCCTCGGGTGTGTGTAGTGTGACAGAAACAGTGGTAAACGCGTGAGATAATTGAATCATGCAAACAGAGAGATAATGTCACAATTTAACCACGTAAGCAGAAATTTAAAGGCAGAAATTAAAGCGCGATTATTAGGATTCGCGAGATTACATGATAGGAGCAGATACAATAGGATAATGAAAATTTGAATTAAAAATACACAAAAATAACTACTGGCAGCGTAACAAGCTACAGAACGAGGAAACACTGTTAATAAACCGAATCAGACAGTCAACGGATGAATTATGAGACAAAAGTGCAAGATCGGAGATTTTTTTATTGCTTATGCGTAATGTGTTAAAAAAATGTTAAAATAAAAAAGGATTAAGTTTAATTTTTAAAAAACAAAATAGTTTAATTTAACTATCTAAAAAGTTTTTATTTTTTATGTTATCATTTTCTAAAAGAGTTTAAGCTAGATTTTTTTTTAA
The DNA here is from genome assembly GCA_963859935.3 of Lathyrus sativus. Taxonomy (NCBI): domain Eukaryota; kingdom Viridiplantae; phylum Streptophyta; class Magnoliopsida; order Fabales; family Fabaceae; genus Lathyrus; species Lathyrus sativus. The sequence continues at coordinate 615,513 of CAWUDS030000112.1, forward strand.
AAAAAGTTTAAATTATATTATTATTATTTTTTTTTTTTAAAAACAAATGTTTAATTTTTAGAAAAAAGGTTTTAATAAAAATTTAAAAATAATAAACAAATAAACAAATAAAAAATAAAATAAATAAAATAAAAGAGGGTTGGGCCGGGTATCACTTCCGGACCCAACCCAAACGGATCACAAATTGGAAGGGGATTAGGGTTCCCCCCCCCCCCCCCAGAATCCTAACGACGCACATCTTTTCTCTTCTTCTCATATTATCGTTCCTCTTCTCATTCTTCTTCCTCGATGCTCTCTTCTTCCTCACGCCGTGACCTTCTCTGTTCCTGAAACGAACCACGAAACTATGTGAGATAATACGTTTACCTTTGATTTGGCCGATGATGCTGAAGCTGAGGCCGTGGAGTTGATTGCCCGTCGTTCTTTGTGAACGATGACGGTGATCTCTCTGATGTTATGGATTCGCGTTCAGTGATGGTGATCTCTGAGCGATGATGACGATTGCTTCGTCTGAGCTCACGCTGTTTAGGGTTTTCTGCGTGCGATTTCTTCGCTAGGGTTTCTCCTCCTCTTTGCATCAGGTTGTATTCCCCTATTTATAATTTCTTTTATCTCTCTTTTTGGGCCTTAAACTATCGTTATTCTGAGATTTGATTTTGTGGTGATATTATTTGATTTTGATTTTCCAGATTGAGTTCTAATGCGATGCTTTCTGAGACGATTGGGATCTTAATTCATTTTTCTGGTATGAATTTGACACTAGTTCGTTGATTGATTCAAAATACATTCCAATGGGATACGATTTGGTTCTTGCTGATACATGGTTGAATCCTATTTCTCCTCTTAGGATTTGATTGGGATTTCTTTTGATACGATTCTGAACTCGTTTTGATTCACTTGATACGATTTATTCCATCCCTGATTCGATGTCAAATTTGTTTTCTGTCTTTCTCTGATATAGTTTGCCCTACTCCTTCATACCTTCCTTTTCCAGAATTCCTTGATTGATTCGATTTTGTTGGATTTTTGCAGATGGATTGGATTGCCTTTGGATTTCTGTTGACCTGTTGGATATCTGAATTAATTCGAACTGATTTGCTTGATTTCGAACTGATTTGTTTTTGGACTGATTTGTTTGATTGGTTCAGATTGGGAATCAAAATCTTTCTATTGTTTTTCTGATATGATTTGCTTTCAGATTGGATTGATTGATATCTGATTTTGACTCACAGAATTCCTTGAAGGATTCGTTTTTCTGCTCTATTATCGATCTCGAACTGATTCACTTTTTTGATTGATTCGTTTCTTTGATGCAGCTCAGATTCTTTTCCTCTTCTTCTTTCAGAGAGGGCTTGATGTTGTGTTGGTCTTAGCCGCCGAGACAGGTACGCGGTAATGATGACGCTGAGTCTGAACCATTTGGGGCGGTATGCTATAATCCTAGTTTTTCGCTTATGTTACTGCTTCTGATTGAATTGGTGGGGACGATTAGCTATCATGTTGAGCTGAGCCGTGTATGTGTTCGTTTGTGGCTACCCCTGTGATCTTGCCGTACATCTGTTTCGTCTTGGTTAACTGGATTTTTATTCTGATTCCATTTGAACGGCTTCATGATAAACTGAAACATGCTTCTCTGATTTGCTCGAACTCAATTCTTCTGATAAGGGTTGTTGTGTTCGTAGCTCGCCTCGCTTGCTACCTGTTTGTGGCTGATATTGATTGTACCGCTGTTGGTGTTACTAATGGTTGCTCTTGAAATTGTTTGCAGCTGCTAGTCGACTTGTTTTGCTTGTAATTGATACCTGCAGATGTTGAACTGGTGTTGCTCGCTGTGTTGCAGTCGGCGTTGTTTGCAACTGATATTCGTTGCTGCTATTGCTTGTAGCTCAGAAATTGCTATTGTCGGGGGGAACTTGAAACGGTGATGATTATTCTTGAATCTGAACCGTTTCTTAGAGGCTATTGTTGCAATGTTGGCGCTTGCGAATGATGCTTGCTCGCAGCTGATATTGTTGATGTGAAACAACTTGTTGTTGTTGCACTGTGATGCTTACAGCTGATACTACCCTGTTATTGCAGGTTGTAACTCGTGTTGCTTCTCTTTGCTTGCTGTAGTTGATATTGGTTCTACGGTTTTGTTGCCTATTTCTTGAGCTGTACTGTTTTAAACTCTGTTATGAACTTGGGGTTGCTGAATCTTTGATACCTTGTCCTATGTTATTTTGCTGCAGCTTGTTGTGTGTCTCATTCTTCTGTACATGGTTCAGAACTGATGCTGCTCATGAACTATTTAGGCTTTGAGTTCCAAATTCTGAATCTGACATTGATGCGTGTGTGGCTTTTCAGGTGTTGGAAACTTCGGAACCATAGCGACTCAGACCTGCCGGCATCCGGGTCTGAGTCCAAACTTGCCCATGTTGCCTTATTCTCGTATCAGTTTGGAAATCCAATCACGGCAAAACGAATCAGCCCCACTTCTTTTATTTTTTCTATCTCTCGGATGTCCCGTATCGATAAGAACAAGCATTACCTGATCTGACGCCCATGGCGCGGATCGGTAACGGGGGTAGGACGCAGCTTCGGTTGTGCCACTCCCGGCACTCGATGATGACATTGTTCTGAGAGTGTCAAGAAACTTCTAACATTTTTTTTACATTGTTTGTTTTCTTTTTGATGTGCAGGTTAGTCGAGATTTGCGGCGAAACTTAAAGACAGCATGAAGACCCTTAGGAACTTTTAGGATTTAGGATTGACTTAATGTAATTTCTTTGTGAAACAGTTCAAATTCACTTATCAATTTGTAAATTATAAATATTTATGAAATGAAATTCAACAAATATTCATATTTACTTTCTCACTTGTAAATTCAAATTATCCATGAATACTAAATTCCTTCTTGAGTTGTAGTTTATAAGTACTTATGAACACAAAGTTCAAACTTACTTCTCTTTTGCCTTTATAAATGATATCCCGCCATATAGTTATATCCAAACAAGTTCAAATTAAAATCTCGCTGATCACATCACTTCTCAAAATAACCATAACAGTGCCCACTTCTTTTTCAAACCAACTTCATCGGCACCTTGACCTAATTGGCAAATAAATGCCTCAGAACGTAACAACAGCCCGTTTTCAGAGAATTGGTAGAACTTGTGTAAAATGACCAAAATACCCCTGGGACTAAATCTGCAAAACAGACACCTCCATGACTTGTTAGTGGTTAGCAAATGTTCATAGGAGATGATATGCGAAATGCCTGACTAAATGTAAGGGTAAAATTTGGGGTATTACAGTTGCCCCTATTTAAATAGCTACACCGGACGATTTGAGTGACAGAGACTCGAGGAATCGTGGTGGAGAGATTTAAATATAGATAACCGAAAATTTTGCCCTTATATGCGGCGATATGTAATGCTACGGACGAAAACCGGAACGACTTAATGCAGATGATGCCATGACTATGATATGATGCGTATGCTGGAATAATGAATGCGAAAATGCTGACGAACATGACGACACCGGGGCAGACGCCACGAGAGGAATTCACTGGGGAAAATGACGCGCTGAGATATGGTACAACACTGGGGAAATCTAAAAATGATAGTCAACTGGTGCGAATGACCAATTGTCACTTTTAGAAAAGGAATGAGATCCTTGAATGGAGATGGTACCTATACGACGGCCTCCACTGGGGAACCTAAAAATACAACTGGATCATGTACGATTGTAAGATCGATTACAGAATGCTGGAGCATTGAGCAAAGAAATAACATCCAAGCTTCTATAAACTACCCTTCGTGACAGGATCAAACGGACTTTTCGGAACTCCGTAGTAAATATACAGGGTAAAGACCGACTGTATGCCAAAATAAATGGACTTTGATGGGAATTGCCCTGATAAGCTTCTCGAGGGAGAACTGTCACTTATCGTTGGAAGGGACTTATGTGCAAAAAATGGATAAGCACTCCAATAAAGAGGCTGCTGCTTATCTGATAAATAAATTTTCTCGCATTTTAAGGTCGGCGCCTGGAATACGATTCTGATTTTTCTCTTACTGCTTCAAGATCGTGCTCTCCTGAACATGAAACGGGTAAACTGAACTTCTTCATATTTCAGAATTGTGCTCTCCTGAATATGAAACTGAATGACTGAAAATATTCATATTTCAGAATCGTGCTCTCCTGAATATGAAACTGAATGACTGAAGATACTCATATTTCAGAATCGTGCTCTCCTGAATATGAAACTGAATGACTGAAGATACTCACATTTCAGAATCGTGCTTTCCTGAATATGAAACTGAATGATCGAACTTCCTCATAACTATGATTCGGTGCCTGAAATTTCTTCATTCTTCAGAATCGTGCTCTCCTGAAAAACGGCCAACTGAACTTCCTCATAACTCAGAATCGTGCTCTCCTGAATATGATTCCGTTCCTTCTTTTACTAAAGGGTAAATGAACTTCTTCATACTTCAGGATCGTGCTCTCCTGAATATGAAACTGCTCAAACCTCCCCGTAACTCAAGATCGTGCTCTCCTGAATACGATTTGGTTCAAACCTCAAGACGGCAGGTAAATGGAAGCCCAACTGCTCCATGGAGATGGCCATTTGCTGCGAGTCATAACGAGGATATGATCGACTTCTCAGGTGAGAAATGTCGTATGTTGATGCTGTAAAATGTAAAGTGTAAAAGGTTGTAACATGTAGGATTGTAAAGTGTTGTACTGATATATTTTCCAGGCGCGAACTGGCGTGTATCTGTAAAGGATTGTAGTTGATTTTCTTGAAAGATAGTGCAAAATAAATGCACGTCCGGGTACAGTGATAAACTTCTTAAGCGAGATAGTCGCGTATCTGCCAATGTATGGTGAAAATTTTAGATGGTGCAAAATAAATGCACGTCCGGTTGGGATTGACGACCGACAAGACTGAGATTCAATCTAGGATCGAGCTAGAAAGAAGACTGGTAATCAAGACTCCATCGAGGGAATGAACTCGAAGGGTAGATATCTTATCCTGGCGAGGAAAGATAGCTGAAGTAACCGTCATCCACGAGGATCGAGCTCTATGGGGAAACTAGAAACAAGTAGGTATTTTATGCTTAAGGCTGACAATCTATTTGAAGGGAATGGACAAACCCAATTACTCGGTGGTAACAACCAATGATGGTGAAACACAATGAACCTGTGAATGCTAGCGCATATGTTAATCAATATGTATGTTAATGTCTATGTAGTTAAATATGCAGGATGTTATGAAATGAGTATGCAATGAGTATGTGAAATGAATATATGAAATAGGCATGTGGTGCTTATGCCCCTGCGTATGCTGACGAAACAGACTAGAGACGGGACGAGAGATGAAATAAACATCTCAACGGAGATACCCTGCGTTCTCTGCAGCAAACACGTCAATCATGGGTGAGAAGGATCAATGGTAGAACCAAATCTGGTTTTAAAGTTCTGAATTCTCTGGGGAGGAGGTAATCTGCTTGGGTGCACAGTATCATGTCTTCACATGGGGAGAAGAAAACCTGAGGGACACTTTCGAGTTACCTAAGAAAAAGTTGTCAGCTTATAGTCTCTCTGGGGACTATCACTGGGCAATGGTTTGAAAGTATTTCTGCAATAATGATATTTCCGGGGAATGAAGAGATCCTGTCGGAATTTCCACTAGTCAAAGTAATTTATTACATTTCAAATTTGTTTGTTTTTTGAAAAACAGTTTTGAAAAATCTACAATGCACCTTTCATTTTCAAATTTTAAGAATAAACGCATTTTGCATAACAATGGAAAATAAAGAGCAATGCACCAAGGAATGTAAGTAACGAGATGGTATCTTTTATTTAAAGGGTGGCTGCTTGCTGAAGGCATAGCCCCACGGATGATTACAATTTGAAATTGGCAACATGGGAAAAAGGTTACATTGAATCCAATAACGCCTACTGACACTACTAACTAAGACTAATCCAGAATCCTGCTTTGGGCCAGGATGAAAGAACTGGAACATGGCTCTCATGCGGAAAGTGTGTTTGAGATAATCAGTGTCTTCTGAAGCAATGAAATGCCTTTGTCCCTAACTTTTGCCTGGACCGCCCTTTCGGGTTTTCAATCCACCGGGACGCTCTTTTTTGCCTAAGCCGCCCTTTCGGGTTTTCAACTTAGCGAGCTTTTGTTATTATTTCTTTTTTCTTTTTCACCCTTACTTTTGCCTAAGTCGCCTTTTGCTGGTTTTCGACTTAGCGGGTTTTTAGGCATAATATTTTCGGACTGCATCAGAATTCACGGGATGTGCTAGTTCTTCACCGTCCATTGTCGTAAGTATTAGAGACCCTCCGGAGAAGACAGTCTTTACAACGAACGGGCCTTCATAATTGGGCATCCACTTTCCACGCATATCTTTATGTACTGGTAAGATCTTTTTGAGTACGAGCTCTCCTTGACGGAACTCACGGATACGAATCTTCTTATCAAACGCTCTTTTCATCCGTTTCTGATATAATTGCCCATGGCACATGGCTGTCAAACGCTTCTCGTCAATGAGATTCAACTGATCCAATCTGTCTTGAACCCACTCAGCTTCCTCAAGTTCAGCCTCCATTAACACTCTTAGCGAAGGTATCTCTATTTCGATGGGGAGCACGGCGTCCATTCCATATACCAGTGAGAAAGGTGTTGCCCCTGTCGAAGTTCTCACTGAGGTTCTGTATCCATGCAAAGCAAACGGTAACATCTCATGCCAATCTTTGTAAGTCACAACCATCTTTTGCAGGATCTTCTTGATATTCTTATTCGCAGCTTCAACAGCTCCATTCATCTTAGGACGGTACGGAGAAGAATTATGATGAGTGATTTTGAAATTATCACACAGTTCTTTCATAGTCTTATTATTCAGATTGGTGCCATTGTCAGTTATTATCCGGCTTGGGATTCCATAACGGCAGATGATTTCTTTCCTGATGAAGCGGGCAACCACTTGCTTGGTCACGTTGGCGTAGGAGACAGCCTCTACCCATTTGGTGAAATAATCAATGGCAACAAGGATAAAACGATGACCGTTAGAAGCCTTCGGCTCGATTGCCCCAATCATGTCAATGCCCCACATAGAGAATGGCCAGGGTGAAGACAAAACATTCAACGGTGATGGAGGTACATGCATTTTATCAGCGTAGATTTGGCACTTATGGCATTTCCTAGCGTATTGGATGCAGTCGGCTTCCATGGTTAACCAGTAATACCCAGCCCTTAACATCTTCTTGGACATAGCATAACCATTGGCATGGGTTCCGAAGGTTCCCTCATGAATTTCCTGTAGTAACATGTCCGCTTCCCGTTTATCAACACATCTGAGCAGGACCATGTCGTGATTTCTCTTGTATAACACACCATTACTGATAAAGAATTTGGACGCCAATCTTCTCAATGTCTTTTTGTCCAGACCAGTAGCACTATCGGGATATTCCTGTTTGACGAGGTAGTTCTTGATATCATGAAACCAAGGCTTTTCATCCACCTCAACTTCTTCGACCATCTGACAATAAGCGGGCTCAACCTTGCGCTCAATATGGATAAGAGGTGCTTCATTAACGAATTTAACTTTCCACATGGATGCTAACATGGCTAAAGCATCAGCTACGTGATTCTCGGATCTAGGAACATGCTCGAACTCTATCTCGTCGAAATGCTTGATCAGCTCAATAATGTAGTCTTTATAAGGGATTAACTTCTCATTCTTCGTTTCCCATTTGCCTTGTACCTGGTAGATAACCAAGGCTGAGTCACCACTTACTTTAAGAAGTTTGATTCGGAGGTGAATCGCTGCTTCGAGGCCGAGGATACACGCTTCATACTCTGCGACGTTGTTAGTACACTCAAAATCCAACCTTGCTGTAAATGGAGTAAATCCACCCTTTGGATTCATCAAAACGGCGCCTATACCATGCCCATTGAAATTCGAGGAACCATCAAACATCATCTTCCACCAAAGACCTGGTTCTGGACCTTCACTCGGATCGGGCTCTTCACAATCTCTTTTAATCAATAATATATCCTCATCAGGAAAATCGAGCTTAAGAGGTTCATAATCTTCAACTGGCTGGTCTGCAAGGTAATCAGATAAGATACTACCCTTAATCGTTTTCTGGGGTACATACTGGATGTCATATTCGGATAACAACATGTGCCAACGGGCTAGCCTCCCGGTTTGAGCAGGTTTTTCAAAAATGTACTTGATCGGATCCATTTTAGAAATCAATAACGTGGTATGACAGACCATATACTGCCGAAGGCGCTTTGCGGCCCATGCCAATGCACAACAAGTTTTCTCTAATGGTGAATACCTGTTTTCGCAATCGGTAAACTTCTTGCTCAGGTAATAAATCGCATGTTCCTTTTTCCCAGTCTCATCATGTTGTCCAAGCACACAACCCATAGACTTCTCGAGAACAGTAAGGTACATAAACAACGGTCTTCCAGGTACGGGCGGGATCAGAATAGGGGGATCTTGCAAATAACCCTTAATCTTCTCAAACGCTTTCTGACAATCAGGGTTCCACTCAACTGTCTGCCCCTTGCAAAGCAACTTGAATATCGGCTCACAAGTAGCGGTCATATTAAAGATAAACCTGGAAATGTAATTCAGACGTCCCAGAAAACCCCTAACTTGCGCCTCGGTTCGCGGAGCCGGCATATCTTGAATGGCTCGGACTTTGTCAGGATCTACCTCAATCCCTCGCTGGCTAACAATGAAACCAAGCAATTTTCCGGATCTGACACCGAAGGTACATTTTGCAGGATTCAATTTCAACTGATATTTCCTGAGTCGTTCAAACAGCTTCACCAAATGGTCTAAATGCTCCTCTTCACTCTGAGATTTGGCTATCATATCGTCCACATACACCTCAATCTCTTTGTGCATCATATCATGAAAAAGAGTGGTCATAGCACGTTGGTAAGTTGCCCCTGCATTTTTTAAACCGAAGGGCATGACTTTGTAGCAGAAGGTTCCCCAAGGAGTAATGAAAGTAGTCTTCTCTCGATCGTCGGGATCCATCTTGATCTGATTATAGCCAGAGAAACCATCCATAAATGAAAACAACGCAAAACTGGTTGTATTGTCTACAAGTGTATCAATATGTGGCAGAGGGAAGTCGTCTTTCGGACTTGCTTTGTTCAGGTCCCTGTAATCCACACACATCCTAACCTTACCGTCCTTCTTGGGCACTGGCACAATGTTGGCAACCCAATCTGGATATTTCGCGACTGCCAAGAAACCTGCATCCAACTGCTTTTTAACCTCATCTCGAATCTTCAAAGCCATGTCGGGTCTCGTTCTTCGAAGCTTTTGTTTGATAGGCGGACAATCTGGCTTAAGCGGCAACTTGTGAACAACAATATCCGTGTCTAGGCCCGACATATCTTGATACGACCAAGCGAACACATCAATATACTCTTTTAACAACTCAATCAACCTCGGCCTAATCTCTGTCCCAAGCATTGCACCAATCTTGACCTCTTTTTTGTTCTCATCTGTACCGAGATTAATTAGGTCCACCTGCTCTTTATGCGGTTGAAGCTCTGTGTACTCGTACTCAATCAATCTTGTCAGTTCAGCGGGTACTTCAAAATCTTCTTCACCCTCGTCCTCAGCTTGATTGATGGGTGCATCCCAGTCAGGAGTGTCAGTAAAGTCATTGGATCCAACAAGGTTTACGATATCTCTGCATGATGGAAGGCTTACTTAATTAAAATGCTCGAAGATATGTAAGAATGAAATGCTGTTTTTTTTTTTTATTTATTTATTTATTATTGGAAGAAAAGTTGCCAATTTCATTTTTAAAGGTGAAAACGAAAAAACGCAAATGAAACAAAGTGGAATTGAACATAATGCTTTTATTAATATCTTTTTAGAAATGAAAGGTGGCCCGACAAAACGACCCTATAGCCTTGGGCAGAGCTACAGACTTTTATTTGAAAATGTAAATGAAACTTTTAAAAAACAATTACTTTGACAAGGGAAAAATAACAGGGATCTCTACAGCCTCCCAGTTGTTCAAAACTGCATCACCCTTAAACACCAGGTTGCTCAGCTCTTCATTTTTCTCACATTCGCCGATGGCATTGATTTGGAAACCTCCGCTGACAAATACTTCTTGGATAACCTTCGGACGCCCTTCGACAGTGGTGGCAGCTCCATTCTGAGTTGGTTTGTAACCCAACCCAGAGCGATCAGTCTTGGTCTTGACATCAATTACCTCTCCCCAACCTTCAGGAATGCCCCTGTCAATTGTTGATTTGGTACTCTTCAGAGATGCAAAAGATGGATTACCCTGACCCACTGTCTCTTCGACCTCCAGCAGAACCGCATTGGCGATTTCAAGTGCTTGAAAGGAAATGTCTAAAGCATTCTCGTCGGCCTCGATGTAACGGAAAGAGGACAGGTTACTGACCATTAGATTCTCCTCATCGTGTATAATAACCAACTTTCCATCGATCACGAACTTCATCCTTTGATGTAACGTTGAGGTCACTGCCCCAGCGGCATGAATCCACGGCCTTCCGAGTAAACAACTGTAGTTGGGATTAATGTCCATGACTTGAAACGTGATATTAAAAACTTGCGGACCAATCAGGATAGGAAGCTCAACCTCCCCCATTACCGACCGGCGAGAGCCATCGAAAGCCTTGACAACCAAAGGAGTAGGTTTCAACACAGTCTCTTTACAAGCCAACTTATCAAGAACCCTCTTGGGTAGAACATTCAGAGAAGAACCGGTGTCCACTAGTACTCTCGCTAAATTGTCCTCTTGACATTTTACCGATATATGTAAAGCACGATTATGGTTCGGACCCTCCTTCGGTAACTCTTCATTGCTGAAACTGAGAGTGTTACAGGCGGTCAAATTGGCAATCACACTATCAAACCGACTGGTGCTAATATCTTGATCCACATGCGCTTGAGTCAAAACCTTCTGCAAGGCCATCCTATGAGCGGGTGAATTCATTAACAGAGATAGAATTGAGATCTTGGAAGGAGTCTGATGAAGTTGATCGATAACTTTATAGTCACTTTTCTTGATGATCCTCAAAAACTCAGCATCTTCATCATTCGTAACGGCTCCCTTACCTTTGTCTTTGACGGCCACTGGGATATTAGTGGTCTCCTTAGGTGGATCCTCATTAGAACGGGGAGTATACACGCGACCACTGCGAGTCATCCTGCTTACCTCTGCGATATTGGTCACTGTGCCCTTAACCTCTTCATTTGGAATAGTCTTCCCAGACTCCTTGTCGATCACCGTCACGTCATATTTCCAAGGCACGGCTTTAGGGTCACTGAAAGGAAACGGACCCGGTCTTCGAATAACTATAGGCTTAGGCTGATTCACTTCAGGGATATACGACCTTGGTATATCGAACACGAGGTTGGCGGAGCTTACCCCTGATAAATTAAACACTAGTACCTTACCCTTTGATTCAGGCTGATGGAAGACAGGCTCAACCACAGCGACTACATCCTTCTTGGCTTGGCTTGTCACTTGTAAAACACCCTCATTAATCAGCCTCTGAACATCATTCTGAACTAACACACAACCCTTAGTACTGGCTTCACAACTTACGCATGCAACGTGGGAAGTATCTACTAAACCAGCTTCAAACAGTTTCGAATGGAACATCTTGAGAGGAGTCTTAATCTGTTCAACGTCAAGGGCATAACCATCCCCCGAATCAACACTAACGGCATTGACACTCTCATGGTTAGGGAAAGGGTTCTTCTTAACATTTGGTTGAGGATCTTCAAATGACAAAATCTTCTTTTCCAATAGGTCCCTGACAATATTTTTGAGAGCATAACAATTCTCCAGATCATGACCAGGCGCACCCTCATGAAATAAACAGTGAGCAGCGGCGTTGTAATTGGCGGGTAGAGGATTAGGAGGCGGACCCAAAGCCCGAGTGGTGATGAGACCTTGCTTGACCAAAGAGGGATACAACTCGGTAAAAGTCATCGGGATCGGCGGACAAGGTTTATACGTTCTTCTGTTCGGCATATTCTGGCGAGGAGCCGGACTCTTTGGCTGTTGAGGAGCAGGAGCGTTGGGCGCCTGTAGGTAGTTGACAGGAGGTGGATGAACAGGAGGTTGTTGCATAGGTTGATACATGGGAACCTGTTGATTGAAAGAAGGTGTAATAGCTGCCACATAGGGTTGTTGAGCATATTGGACTGGGTACCCTTGAGGTTGAGCATAACCTTGCGGATGCCGATAAAAGCGTTCCCTTGGTCTACCAGAGGATATAGCATTAGTCTCACTCTCCTTCTTTTTCTGGGAGCTATACGGAGGTTTCTTCGGCTGATCCTTAGAAGTACCATGGTTATTTGTCATTTTACCGCTCTTCATACCCAATTCAATCTTGACACCCACAGCAACGATGTCGGAGAAATTTGAAGTCACACTACCCACCATTCTCTCGTAAAATTCTGGACGAACCGTGTCGACAAACCAATCAGCTAACTCTTTCTCGGTCAAAGGAGGTTCTACCTGTGAAGCAGTCTCTCTCCACCTTTGAGCATACTCTTTGAATGACTCAGAATTCTTTTGTGACATACTCAGCAATTGTCTTCTGTCAGGAGCCAGATCCATATTGTACTTGTAGTGTTTGATGAAAGCGTCAGATAAATCTTGAAAGCTCTTAACGCGGGACTGGTCCAAAGTTAAATACCACTTGGAAGAAGCACCCTTCAAACTGTCTTGGAAGCAATGAATCATCAGTTTATCATTCTCAACATGGGCAGCCATTTTGCGATAATACATGATCAAATGACTCTTAGGACAGGTGGCACCTTCATAACGATCGAAGTTCGGAGTTTTGAACTTCGGGGGAATAACTAAACCCGAGACCAAACAAACATCTCTTGCAGCAGTCCCAAAAATTTGATCACCCTCTACCTTTTTCAATCTCTGGACGATAGTGTTTACTTCCTCACGAAGCTTATCATGTCTCTCATAACCCTCAACATTCTCATCAAGATCATCAAAAGCTGTCTCATTGAAGTACGGTTGCGCACGAGTGTGTACAACAGGTGGTGCAAAGATAGGAGCCCCCCTAGAAACTTCAGAAAACAAAGGCACGGCTTGCTGAACAGGTTGATTAATCGGGACAGTGGCTTGAGGAGGCACAAAACCGGGAGCAAGACCATAAGGTGGGTCCTTTGCTACAGTCACACTTGGTGAAGGGTCCACAGTAACACCGGTAATCTCAGAAACAACAGTGGGCTGGGTATCCATCTTAGCATTCATGACATGTAACAATTCCATCATACGCCCCATACCCCCTCGAAGGTCTTCAAGTTCATTGCTAAGGCGATCAATCTCTTTTGCCTGATCCTCCATTCTTTTCCGAGTTTGAGCTCTGGTGTTGTATTGGTGCCGAGAACTCAGGGTGACGAAACTGGAAGGTGAGAGAACCGAGTGTGAGAAATCGGGAGACACATGCAATGCAAAAGTACGATGCTAAAATGTGAATGTAAATGAAGATTTCATGGAATTCAAAACATTTACTAATGTCGTGGGGTACCAAGGAAATCTTTTTCTTGTTTTTCATTTTATATTTTTTTTTATTTATGGTATCCCGCGATATCCATAAATGATGTTTGAGCTCCATGAAATACAATGCAATGAGATGCTTTATGGATGCAATGCATGAAAACACACAAAGTCCTAGGTTAAAAGCTTGCATGAGGTTCAAAGGCAAATACCCTCCCCTGAAGTTAGATGGTTCATCCTGTCCTACAAAAGTAACCAGGTTCTAAGGGATCTCAATATCATTGATCCTTCCCAAGGGTGATTGTTCAGAAGGCAACTTACTTGCCAACCAAAACCCTCCAAGTTTAAGATCTCAATGAGCGTAGTATCGAGTGTCAACCAACTTCAGTCTGCACCAAAGCCGGCTACCTCACTACCTTCTAAAGGCCAAGATGAGTTAACTAGGGTTCTAAAAGTCAGTTAGTGCATTGACAACATATGGCAGCCTCAATATTATCCTCAACTTGACTTAAGGAATATAAGCACCAACCAAGAAGTCGCACTAACTATGGCCACCAGATCAACCGCATCGATATACGTCGTACAGTTTCCTTGGTCTATTGCCATTTACCTAAGGTACACGAGATCCGGGTGTAGGACTCATCTCACAGCACAAGGAACAGTCCCACAATCAAAGCACAAATATATACATGCAAATGAATAATAACACAGATAGTAATAAATATGAACAAGTTAGGGATAACCCTCAAAAGTTAAATTTAGGATCCCCAGTGAAGTCGCCATTTTCTGTTGCGGTGGAAATAGGATCACAAACTATTAATGAGTTTGAATCGCAATTCAATTCACAACCGCTCTTTGATTTATCCGAAGGAAAAGGTCAAAAGAGGGAAAACCTATTTTGCATCGTAAACACAATGCGGGGAAAGATCTAGGGTTCGGGGGTTGGTTAAATTTAGGGAAGGTATTAGCACCCTAAACTTCTGTAGTACTCTACAGGAACCTTTTGTTCAAATATTTACTATTTTGCTTTATTCATTTGCTTAAGGTATATGTACAAAGGGATTAAAAGTTAAAAAAAGACCTAAGGGGTTGATTCTAAGTTTACTCGGCAAGACATCGCATCTTGTGCCTACGTATCCTTACGGGAGTGGAATCAGAGTAATCGTAGTTCCCCTCAATAGGGAGGTTAGAAACTTCTTGACTGTGGTCAAGGTCTCAAAGGGAATAAACATGTCTTAAGGGCACGCTTACGCGGAGTGTAGAAACTCCAAATCTCTACGTTGAAATTTTAACTTGTAATTAGGGTTAAATTAGGTTAGGGATTTCGCGGCGGGAAACCCTAAAATGAGCGCGGCGGCTCTTTGACCTAATGCTAGGGGTAAAATTGTAATTTTGCCTACGGCGAGGCGCTTGTGGAAAATTTAGGGTCTGCAAGGTGAAAGGGTTTTTGAAATTGTTCTGAGGACTATTGGCGCGGCGGCCAAACGGTTAGACCTAACCCTCGGGGTGTGTGTAGTGTGACAGAAACAGTGGTAAACGCGTGAGATAATTGAATCATGCAAACAGAGAGATAATGTCACAATTTAACCACGGTAAGCAGAAATTTAAAGGCAGAAATTAAAGCGCGATTATTAGGATTCGCGAGATTACATGATAGGAGCAGATACAATAGGAAATGAAAATTTGAATTAAATATACACAAAAATAACTACTGCAGCGTAACAAGCTACAGAACGAGGAAACACTGTTAATAAACCGAATCAGACAGTCAACGGATGAATATGAGACAAAAGTGCAAGATCGGAGATTTTTTTATTGCTTATGCGTAATGTGTTAAAAAAATGTTAAAATAAAAAAGGATTAAGTTTAATTTTTAAAAAACAAAATAGTTTAATTTAACTATCTAAAAAGTTTTTATTTTTATGTTATCATTTTCTAAAAGAGTTTAAGCTAGATTTTTTTTTAAAAAAGTTTAAATTATATTATTATTATTTTTTTTTTAAAAAACAAATGTTTAATTTTTAGAAAAAAGGTTTTAATAAAAATTTAAAAATAATAAACAAATAAACAAATAAAAATAAAATAAATAAAATAAAAGAGGGTTGGGCCGGGTATCACTTCCGGACCCAACCCAAACGGATCACAAATTGGAAGGGGATTAGGGTTCCCCCCCCCAGAATCCTAACGGCGCACATCTTTCTCTTCTTCTCATATTATCGTTCCTCTTCTCATTCTTCTTTCCTCGATGCTCTCTTCTTCCTCACGCCGTGACCTTCTCTGTTCCTGAAACGAACCACGAAACTATGTGAGATAATACGTTTACCTTTGATTTGGCCGATGATGCTGAAGCTGAGGCCGTGGAGTTGATTGCCCGTCGTTCTTTGTGAACGATGACGGTGATCTCTCTGATGTTATGGATTCGCGATTCAGTGATGGTGATCTCTGAGCGATGATGACGATTGCTTCGTCTGAGCTCACGCTGTTTAGGGTTTTCTGCGTGCGATTTCTTCGCTAGGGTTTCTCCTCCTCTTTGCAATCAGGTTGTAATCCCCTATTTATAATTTCTTTTATCTCTCTTTTTGGGCCTTAAACTATCGTTATTCTGAGATTTGATTTTGTGGTGATATTATTTGATTTTGATTTTCCAGATTGAGTTCTAATGCGATGCTTTCTGAGACGATTGGGATCTTAATTCATTTTTCTGGTATGAATTTGACACTAGTTCGTTGATTGATTCAAAATACATTCCAATGGGATACGATTTGGTTCTTGCTGATACATGGTTGAATCCTATTTCTCCTCTTAGGATTTGATTGGGATTTCTTTTGATACGATTCTGAACTCGTTTTGATTCACTTGATACGATTATTCCATCCCTGATTCGATGTCAAATTTGTTTTCTGTCTTTCTCTGATATAGTTTGCCCTACTCCTTCATACCTTCCTTTTCCAGAATTCCTTGATTGATTCGATTTTTGTTGGATTTTTGCAGATGGATTGGATTGCCTTTGGATTTCTGTTGACCTGTTGGATATCTGAATTAATTCGAACTGATTTGCTTGATTTCGACTGATTTGTTTTGGACTGATTTGTTTGATTGGTTCAGATTGGGAATCAAAATCTTCTATTTTTTTTCTGATATGATTTGCTTTCAGATTGGATTGATTGATATCTGATTTTTGACTCACAGAATTCCTTGAAGGATTCGTTTTTCTGCTCTGTTATCGATCTCGAACTGATTCACTTTTTTGATTGATTCGTTTCTTTGATGCAGCTCAGATTCTTTTCCTCTTCTTCTTTCAGAGAGGGCTTGATGTTGTGTTGGTCTTAGCCGCCGAGACAGGTACGCGGTAATGATGACGCTGAGTCTGAACCATTTGGGGCGGTATGCTATAATCCTAGTTTTTCGCTTATGTTACTGCTTCTGATTGAATTGGTGGGGACGATTAGCTATCATGTTGAGCTGAGCCGTGTATGTGTTCGTTTGTGGCTACCCCTGTGATCTTGCCGTACATCTGTTTCGTCTTGGTTAACTGGATTTTTTATTCTGATTCCATTTGAACGGCTTCATGATAAACTGAAACATGCTTCTCTGATTTGCTCGAACTCAATTCTTCTGATAAGGGTTGTTGTTGTTCGTAGCTCGCCTCGCTTGCTACCTATTTGTGACTGATTGATTGTACCGCTGTTGGTGTTACTAATGGTTGCTCTTGAAATTGTTTGCAGCTGCTAGTCGACTTGTTTTGCTTGTAATTGATACCTGCAGATGTTGAACTGGTGTTGCTCGCTGTGTTGCAGTCGGCTGTTGTTTGCAACTGATATTCGTTGCTGCTATTGCTTGTAGCTCAGAAATTGCTATTGTCGGGGGGAACTTGAACGGTGATGATGATTCTTGAATCTGAACCGTTTCTTAGAGGCTATTGTTGCAATGTTGGCGCTTGCGAATGATGCTTGCTCGCAGCTGATATTGTTGATGTGAAACAACTTGTTGTTGTTGCACTGTGATGCTTACAGCTGATACTACCCTGTTATTGCAGGTTGTAACTCGTGTTGCTTCTCTTTGCTTGCTGTAGTTGATATTGGTTCTACGGTTTTGTTGCCTATTTCTTGAGCTGTACTGTTTTAAACTCTGTTATGAACTTGGGGTTGCTGAATCTTTGATACCTTGTCCTATGTTATTTTGCTGCAGGCTTGTTGTGTGTGTCTCATTCTTCTGTACATGTTCAGAACTGATGCTGCTCATGAACTATTAGGCTTTGAGTTCCAATTCTGAATCTGACATTGATGCGTGTGTGGCTTTTCAGGTGTTGGAAACTCGGAACCATAGCGACTCAGACCTGCCGCATCCGGGTCTGAGTCCAAACTTGCCCATGTTGCCTTATTCTCGTATCAGTTTGGAAATCCAATCACGGCAAAACGAATCAGCCCCACTTCTTTTATTTTTTCTATCTCTCGGATGGTCCCGTATCGATAAGAACAAGCATTACCTGATCTGACGCCCATGGCGCGGATCGGTAACGGGGGTAGACGCAGCTTCGGTTGTGCCACTCCGGCACTCGATGATGACATTGTTCTGAGAGTGTCAAGAAACTTCTAACATTTTTTTTACATTGTTTGTTTTCTTTTTGATGTGCAGGTTAGTCGAGATTTGCGGCGAAACTTAAAGACAGCATGAAGACCCTTAGGAACTTTTAGGATTTAGGATTGACTTAATGTAATTTCTTTGTGAAACAGTTCAAATTCACTTATCAATTTGTAAATTATAAATATTTATGAAATGAAATTCAACAAATATTCATATTTACTTTCTCACTTGTAAATTCAAATTATCCATGAATACTAAATTCCTTCTTGAGTTGTAGTTTATAAGTACTTATGAACACAAAGTTCAAACTTACTTCTCTTTTGCCTTTATAAATGATATCCCGCCATATAGTTATATCCAAACAAGTTCAAATTAAAATCTCGCTGATCACATCACTTCTCAAAATAACCATAACAGTGCCCACTTCTTTTTCAAACCAACTTCATCGGCACCTTGACCTAATTGGCAAATAAATGCCTCAGAACGTAACAACAGCCCGTTTTCAGAGAATTGGTAGAACTTGTGTAAAATGACCAAAATACCCCTGGGACTAAATCTGCAAAACAGACACCTCCATGACTTGTTAGTGGTTAGCAAATGTTCATAGGAGATGATATGCGAAATGCCTGACTAAATGTAGAGGTTAAAATTTGGGGTATTACACAGTGCATTTCTCATTTGTATTGATTTTATCAGGGATCACAGCTCTCGTCTCGCGTTTTCAGGTGTTTTTTTATCAGTTTTAATAGGTAGAATCGATTTTTGGGATATTTCGGTGCCCCGTTTATTTTTACCGATTATTTTTGGGTCGTTCGGTGCTATTTTTGTTCCCTCTGGGAATTATTGCGATTTTTCTGGATTTTTGTTGGCATTTTTTTAGAGTTTAAATAGCTTTTAAATCAGTTTTTAGAATTTAATAGAATTTTTAATAGTTTAATTCTTCTTAAATAGATTTTTAAATCATTTTTTAGGATTTAATAGGTTTTTTAAATAGATTTTTAATCATCTTAGATATTTTTAATAGTTTTAATCCTTTTTAGAATTTTATAGAAATAAATAGCATTTTTTTTTTAGAATATTAATAGGGTATTAATAGTTTTAAATAGGATAATATAGATTTTCTTTTAGATAATATAGAGTAATATGGTTTTGTAGAATATTAATAGCATTTTCTCATATTATAGAATTTAATAGCATTTTTTTTTAGAATATTAATAGGGAATTAAATGTTTTAGATAAATAATATAGTTTTTATAGTTTTATTAGTATGAGTAGATTTTTCATTTTATAGAAATAAATAGATTTTTCATTTTTATTTCTTTTATAGATTTTAAATCATTTGTAAATAATATAGTCTTTTTTTAGAATTTTTTTATAGTTTTATTAGAGATTTTTTAGAGTATTATTAGTTTAGTTAATTAGCATAATAATCAGATTTTAATCAGTTCTAATCATTGACATTAATCCATTTTTTTTTGAGTCATTATTAATGCAGGTTTTTGGGTTCTATGAGGATTTTCGTAGTGGGCCCAGAAATGCAAAGCCCATTTTCGGAATCCAGCATGTCCAGAAATGTCCAAAAAAAGTCCAGTTCATGGCCAGAATTTTCCAGCGTCCTCCAGAACATTCTAGAAGCATCCAGAGCTTCTCAGCTTTAAATAGCTTCAGCCACGTGTTGGCCAGGGGGCTGGCCCACGCTTCATCACTCCAGCACGCCACGTATCCCTCAGAGCTCCCCACTATCTGCCACGACCTCACACGTGGAGGCCATGCAGGGCGTACCTCCACTACCTCGTCCACGCATCACCCCGTAACCTTCACCGGGGAAAACGTCACCGGCCGGCCTGCATGGCCGGCGACCGCCATAACCCTCACCGGCGAACTCCAACACGCCCAGATCTCCGGTCATCATTCCAACATTCATCTTCCTCCAACCTCCGATCCACTTCCGGCCACCGCTCCCTCACCGGAGGAAAGCCCCAAAACTCCAGATTCCGTTCCAACTTCCTTCTCCTCCAACCTTCAATCTTCATCCTCCCTCATCTTCCTCCGATCATCCTCCTGAGCAACCTTCATCTTCAACCTGCAACCTCCATCTTCACCACCTCAAACCCAGAAACCACCTCCATTACATCCTCCCATCTCACCCAGATTCCGATTACCAGAACCCTAACCTTCATCATCCTCAACTTCGTTCCAACCCAGAAAACCCAGAAATTCGTTCCACCTTCACTCATTCATCTTCCACGATCCACAAAATCCAGAACGCCGATCAATGTTCATCCTCCATAATCATCAGAATCCTGAAAGATTCATCAACAACCGCCCACGATTCTTTTTCCAGCGAGCTTCATCATCATCATGGTTCGTCGTTTCTCAGAATCGCCACCAAGTTCATCATCGCCAATGTTCCAGAACTTCATCTTCAGAATCACCACTCGACTATCCACAACTCCAAATCCATCAACTGTTCGTCAAGATTGCTGAGATCTTCATCCAACAGCTCGCCAAGAGCGCCCTCCAGAATCAATCACCGGAGACTCAGCATCCTCAAACGCCAATCATCATCTCCAGAAACTTCTCAGAAATTTCGTCAACACGAGAACACACCGTTCAGGATCTCCAATATTCATCATCGTTCCTCGCCTTCCCCAGAACACCTTCGAATGTTCCTTTCTAATATCCAGGAAACTCCAAACATTCGTCTTCAGCAAGAATCTTCTAGATTCATCCTCAGATCTTCAAAGATCTCCGAATGCATCGAAGCCAGCTTGTGAGTCCTCCAGATGGTGATGTTTCTTTTCCCTCTTTTGTCTTGAAGATTGCAGAACAAGGAGAAAGGTTTTGTTGAGAAGGAGAACGAAGAGGAGAGATGGTGGCCGTGGGAACAGTTGGCGGCGGCGCCAGGTTGAAGGAGAAAGGGAAGAGAACTAGGGTTTTCCTCAGAAGAAAAGAGGAGGAGGTTGGTGATGGGATTGGGCCTTGGGCCGTCAGCGCATCAGCGTCCGTACAGACCCCCCATTTTTGGACACACACCCCCGTTTTTGTGGTGTTTGTAAGGTGGGCTTCAGGCCCAATGAAGTCCCCAAGTTTTGCTGGCAACATCCCCAGTGTACTCAGCGCACCCCCTCCCTTTTTTTTTGCAGAAAGCAATTGGGCTGGGCCCAAACTGGCTGTTTTTTTATTTTTGCTTACTGAACCCCCCCCCCCCCCCTGTAATCCAGTACCCCCTGTTTTTCTTTCCTTTATTTTCCCACTTTGTTTAATTTTGTAGAAAGAAAATGTTATAAAAATGATATTGTGGAAAAAAATATGAAAAGAAAAGAAAGAGAAAATTACATTTGAAAAAAACATATTGAAAAAGAAATAAAAGGAAAAGAATATATTTGAAAAATAGAAAAAGAATTTGAAGAGAAAAAGAAATAAAGGAAAAGAATATATTTGAAAAATAGAAAAAGAATTTGAAGAGAAAAAGAAATAAAGAGAAAAGAGATATTTGAAAAGGAGAAAAATATTGAAAAAATATGGAGAAAAATATTGTGAAAAAATAGAGGAAAATATTTGGAGAAAAGGATTTGAAAATATGAAGAAAAAAATATGTTGAAAAGAAAAGAAGAAAAAAGAAAAATATTATAGAAGGTTTAATATTTTTAGAGTACATTTTCTTTAGGTACATTTTCATAGAGAATTATTTTACCGATTTTAGGATAGTTTAGAAGCCCATTTGTTAGGGGGCTCTTTTCCATTCGATTTTTTAGAATAGGATAGGATAGCGTTTCCTAGGAGATTATTTTCAGTATTCACTCAGTTGTAACCATTTTTCAGAGATTAATAAAACGAGATTTGAGCTGTGGTCCCGTAGTAGCCGAACTACAGCTGCTCTGATTCTTCGTACCAGACGAAGATATGTAGGCATAGGATGCGATATCCTAGCGAGCACACTAACGACCTAACTTTTGTTCTCTCGCGGCTGTGCGATCGAGACTTTCCCGTTGACGATTAATTGAGTACCCTTTTTCTCTCTTGGCCCGAGTGCATCTGAGACCAAGCCATAGTTTTGACCATAGGTTCCCGACCCTGTGAAAACCAGTTGTTTTTCTCACTGCTGTGTGAGAGAATGTTTTGTTTAGCCGTAGTTAGTCTGACCTACGTAAAGCTCTGATCGTCCATCCAGTGGAAGTACGTAGGCACAAGACGCGAGGTCTTGGCGAGTCAATTTTCCCTGTAGTCCGAACTACGCTGACTCTGAACTTTCTCTCTTGAGAATACGTAGGCATAGAGTGGCGACACTCTATCGAGTCCAATTCCCTTCCGTCTAGATTTAGCAGCCGTAGATAGATTGTTTTGCATCCAGTAGACAACCCAAGCAAGCGTGGATCCCGTCGAGTACGACGGACGTGAGGGGTGCTAATACCTTCCCCTTGCGTAACCGACTCCCGAACCCAGGCTATGGTTGCGATGACCATACCTTTTCCCCGTTTTTGCGAGGTTTACTTCGAGCGTTTCCTTTCCCGCTCTGAGGGATAAATAACGCACGGTGGCGACTCTTCTGTCAGCCGGCGCCGATTTTCGCAGTAGCGACAGCTGGCGACTCTGCTGGGGACGTGAAAGTTTCCTAGGGATCCAACGTCCCGAAAGCGAGTCAATTTTGTGGGATCCAACGTCCCCTAAGAGAGAGTCAATCCTAGCGTTTGTTTGCTTGTCTATTAGGTGTTTATTTATCGATATTATCTGTTGCTGTTGGGGTGTTACGGGTGTTCTATGATATTGAAAGAAGCCGGACCTGGGCTTGAGTGCACCCTAGAATTAGAGTGGGAAATTAGTGGGCGCGTGCTTGCTTTGTAGGCACTAGTGTCTCATGAAATCCACGCTCAGACGAGTTTCATCCGGTTGGCTTCACTTTCAACCCTTTGGGTTGAGACGGTTGCTGGTTTGGTGGATTGTCGACTCTGGGAACCGATCATTTGAAGTTAGCTAAGTGAGGCCTCTTCAGGACTCGATGATGCCACTCCTCCTGGGAATCGTATCGTCAGTTCTGAAAGTCTGTGACGCTGACGACCGCATAGGATGCCGTACCTTGTCAGATATAGGTCCATACCTGTGAGTGGGAGGGTTTTTTTTTTGCAGGAAACTCAACTTCCAACCTACCCGTTATTCTGGTCTTCTCTTTAGAGCAACCGTGCTCCGTCAGCAGTGCAGCAGTATTTAGATTGTGTGGGAGCTGTGATCCCGTGTTTGTTGCATTGCATCGCATTTGCATAGGCATCTTCGCATCATATTGCATACTATTCGCCAGCTAGTCAGAGCTCTTATCCAGCTGTTATTTTGATTCTGAAGGTGAGTATTGAAGACGACCAAGGGGTTGAAGCAGATCCAAAGTAGATTTGAGCAGAATCGAGCATCGAAGTCAGCTGAAGACCATTGGTAGCTATGTCAGAGAGCGGCTTCCAGTTTGTTGATACCTTGTCAGGTTTCACCGTGACGTCCAATCCTCTGTATGGATCTCCGCGCGACGAAGACTTTCGCAAGTGAACAACCTTACTGCAGCTCAGCCTGTGCAGCCATCTGTTGAAGACCAAGGTCTGCGAGAGCAGTTTGTTGTCCGAGGTGAACGTTCTCCTTCTGTTGATGTCTCAGACTACCAGGGTTTTGCCTTCCCTGTGCCAAAGCCCCGAAGAGAGGTCCCGACAGCCAAGAATGAAGACCCATTAGCTCCCGTGTATGCTGAAAGGTTCATGCATTAGAGGAGAGATTCAAAGCCTTGAAAGGTAAAGACGCTGTTACTCCTAGTGCTGCAGATATGTGTCTGGTTCCTGGCCTAGTGTTACCTCCGAAGTTCAGAATGCCGAGGTTTGAAAGGTACAAAGGAGATAGTTGCCCGAAGCAACATTTGGTGATGTTCTGCCGAAGAATGACTTCATTTGTGCACAACGACAAGCTGATGATTCATTGCTTTCAAGATAGTCTGACTAGCGCACCTCTGAGTTGGTATATGCAGTTAGAGCGTGATCAGATCCAGTCATGGATGGACTTAGCCAATGCTTTTCTGAAGCAGTACGACTATAATCTTGACGAAGCTCCTATTCGCATGCAGCTGCAAGAATTGTCTCAAGGGGAACAATGAATCTTTCAGAAAGTATGTTCAGAGATGGAGAGAATTTGCTGGTAGAGTGAAACCACCACTCCTAGACCAAGAGTTGAAAGACATGTTCGTAAACTCCTTGCAGAGCCCGTACTTCGAAAGAATGCTTGGAACCGCACCAAATTTCACTGAGTTGGTTAGGACAGGAGAGCACATCGAGTACGGTGTAAAGACTGGAAGAATCCCGTATGTTTCAAAGGTCAGGCCAATGAAACTGAATCTCTCTATGGCTCTCAATCTGAAGATGAAGCTATGATCAATGCGGTCTTGACAGATGTTGGATATCCTCAAGTCGAACCGGTGAAATCTGTTGGTTCTCCGTCTTCTCAGCGGTCAGTATCTTCTGTGTCTCGTTATTCTGGACAGACAGCCGTACCTAGGGCACCCTATCAGGAATCTATATCGCTTCCATTGCAAGGCAGCGAACTCGTGGCCGAGGTTATCAGCATCAGCGTCAAAATCAGAATCGACCTCGTAGCAATTTGGAACGAAGGAAAGCTCCTTTCCATCCAGTACCGATGCCGTATAGCCAGTTGCTACCATCTTTGATTCAGAAGTCTTTGGTGGAACCTAAGCTCTTAAGCCAGTTCCAGAACCTTACCCTCCTGGGTATAATCCTCATGTCCAGTGTGGTTACCATGGTGGCTCTCCGGGGCATTCGACAGAAGATTGTAAAGCATTTCAGGCGAAGGTACATCAGTTGATTGATCAGGATCGCATTTCCTTTCGAGAAGGATTTCTGTTTGTTCATCCAAACCCCCCAACTGTTTGAGCTCGTTGATTCGGAAGGTGTTCCCCAGCAAAAGCCAGTGGTTCAGACAGGCGGGCGCCTCAGCATTGGCAGTCCTCGGACTTTTCATCATTTGCATTTTGTAGTTTCTTTTCTGTTAGTTAACTACCTGCTTTTAAACATTGTATGTTTTGAATGGTGATAATAATAAAGAGATTATGCATTTTTCTGAATTAGTCATGTCGCTGTCGCTCATTTACTGCATTTGCACTGACACTTGCATTTTTATTCACTCCACTTTACCGCTGTGACTAGCAAAGTTAGGAGGGAGGATGATGAAACTGAAACTCATAACCGATGATCGTATGCTTTCAAATAAGACCGTACCGATGACGTACAAGGCATTGTTTCCATTCCCCAAACACTGGAGATATAAGGAGTTAGTCCCTTGTTAACCACTTCGAACCAGGAAGTAGAAGTTTTTTCGGACTTTTAAACCCTCACATCTTAACCCGGGGCAGGGGTAGTTGTCAGTTAGCTTGACCGAGCGTTCAAGTCTTACAGAGGAGTGTTGTCTTTCGAGGACCAATCAGTTTATACCTTTCAAGAGGTCAAATCTCACCAATCAGGAGTGGGACAGTTACAACCCTTTCGGAGCAATCAAGACAACCAGTGTCACACGACTTTGTTCCAAAAGAAAGAAAGAAAGAAAGCCCGCTAAGTAAGAAGAAAGAAAAAGCTAGAAAGCTAATACTTAGGCAAAAATCAGGGCATCCCGCTGGACTTCAAAAAGAAAAATCGAAAAGAACTCAAAATGAGTCAGTCCAGGCAAAAGTAGGGAATCAAAAGAACGAAAAAGAGGTATTAGAAAGAAAATTTTCCCAGCAAATCACAGAGTCGTGTACACAGACACCGAAAGCGAAGAAGGAGTAACTATCACTCTAGAAGAAAAGCATTGTGAATTCCTTAACTGTAGGTCTTACCATTCAACATACCTCTCGAAGAGGCGAGTGCTTGTGCCAGGTTAACTGAACCTTAGGATCAGAGATCATCACGTAGAAGGGGTGGGTACAAATCAAAATTTGAGCCAAATATCCTTTGTTTCACGAACCGTGAACCCGACCACGATACAACCCTTAAAAGACCTAATTGAGGTAGGGTTAGTCTGAAACGCATTACGATAAGGTGAGTAACCTGACTCCTTCTTGACTTGCTAGTCACATCCTTGTTGTATTTTTCACTGACCACGTAAGCACTGCGTTTGAATTTCGGTTCATTCGTCACTCACAATCATATGCATGTAAATGAGTGACAGCTCAAATTTTTTCAAAATCTGCATGACCGCTGCATTAAGATTACCATTCGTAGACAGACGATTCTAATTGCAGGTTAGTAGTTGACATGAAAGAAATTCCAGCAGGGAATAATCGAGCAGGACTGAGTAATTCAGCAGTCTGAACCAGAATGGTGTATGTTGTGAAACCCAATGAATCAGGGGTATCGACTTCCAGTAAGTTCAGTATCAGTTAGTCTGAGGACAAGTCCCGAAGCTTCAGTTGAGCAGGGGCAGATTATCTGAGAAGCAGTTGATCAGAGTGAGTCTTCTCGAGAGCCAATCAGGGGCAGTTATACAGAATGCGGATATTTGAAAGCAGATACTTCCAGTAGATAATCAGATCGGGTTAAGTCGCTAGAACGCTCGTTCAGGGGCAAGTCATCGCAGAGAATGTTGAAACCAACTGGGTTGATACGAGGTCTAATGGAGATTGAATTCTGTTATCATACAGATACCGGGGCAAATATTCTCGAAGTCGTCTCGTAGCAAGCTGTTCAGAGCAGGTATTCCCCAAGAGTTAGATTGGGGTAAGTTGAATTGTACTGGGGCAAGTTGTGCACGCCAGTCTTTTTATCCCCAGCTGAGTGTATTGGGGCAAGTTGTTCAAATCAGTTTGTTTATCCCCAGCCGAAGCTGAGTATCGGGAATCATGTCAGTACCCTTATCAAAACCTTAACCCCCTAAGAAGGTCGTGTTGTCGTTGGATCATTATCCTGCAGTTTAAACCTGTTGCGTGTCAGCAACCAGTCGTTTCCAAAGTCCAGTTCTCGCCTGGCAAATCGGTAACCAGTTCTCGTCTGGCCCACCCTTCCGTAAGCAGCAGTTCCCGTCCTGGTGCAGTTTATTGTAAGCAGCAGTTCCCGTCCTGGTGCAGTTTATTGTAAGCAGCAGTTCCCGTCCTGGTGCAGTTTATTGTAAGCAGCGGTTCCCGTCCTGGTGCAGTTTATTGGTAACCAATTCTCGTTTGGTCACCGTTTCTTCAAGTGTTGTATCAGTTCCCGTCTGGTACATGTCATCGCGTAATCAGTTCTCGTGTGTTTTACCCTATGTGTTATACCAGTTCTCGCCTGGTGCACGTCAACTTTCAGCCAGTTCTCGCCTGGTTGTCTTGTTCTTAGTCTGTTATCCAGTCAGCCCGTCTGATGTTCAAAAACACAAAATCAATTCTCGTCCGATAATCTATTTTCCTATCAGTTCTCGCCTGGTAGTCTACCTTTGAATGCTAGTTCTCGTCCAGTATTTCCATATCTTCCACTGTGTACATAATCCGTGTTTATCTAAACCAGAAAAGCAAAAAACCTAAAGGTATCTGACACAGTATTTCCCAATGACTCGCATGTTGTCATGTTCCCCGATACGAAGCTCGACAGATACCAGTTGCTCCGAGTAATGTTTGAATTCCTCGTGGATGTTGTTAAATCAGAATCGTCACTCTTCAGCAGATGAAAGTTGCTTATTATCCCCGGAAGAGTCGAGATTGTATTTTACCCCGTATCAGAGTAGGATCAGAAGGATCCTCAGCAGATTAAGATTGATATCCCTGATAGTATGAGCATTTCCAGCAGTGTGCCGCGCGCAATCAGCCTCAGTTTGGGTCAATCCCCGCAGAGTACAATCAGTTGTCAATGGTTTGAAGAGAGCATCCCCGAGCAGAGTTGTTGTCTTTCCCCAGTGAAGTCGTCAAGCAGGGTTGCCTTTCCATTTCTCCAACAGGGCAGTTATCCCCAGCGGATTTGATTTCCCGTTTCCAGCTCTTATTTTGCTGAGATGGTTATGTGACTTCAGTTCATCCCCAGTAGAGTTGGCGTTATCTTCGGCATTTATTTTGCCAAGTGGTTTTCAGACCTGGTGTTCCCTGGCAGCTCGAGCCTGCATTAGCATTTGCATATACAGTCATTGCATCTATCAAATATATAATATTTCCATGCCGTCCGGGCATCGCATTTTCAAATAGAACGCATAGCATTTACATGTCATATAGGGCATTGCATCATTTTCAAGCATACGCATGTCGAAACATAGACCAGGGTGGTTACCTATTGGATTTCGAATTTGTTCACCTGCAGAGTTGTTTGGTTAAGCTTCTCTTCCCCAGCGGAGTGATTCTTCATATTTGGTTGTTACATCAGCATCGGAAAAAAACAACAACAACAACGGAGATTGACATATATCAAGCTTTTCTGAAGCTGCCGCCTTCGTCAAGTTCGCAGTGAACTGTGAGTTGACCAGATTTGATCCCCTGAGAGAGATGGGGAATTAAGTCGTTTGCTTTTCCGAAGCATTATTTCAATACTTGTGGCGTTACACAGGTGTTGAAAAGGAGAAGAAAAATTTATCAGAAAATTGACCAGTTGTTGCCGTGACAACCAAACTTCAGTTTATTGGAAGCTTTTCCACAAGCAGTTTTGCAGTATATTCCGCGGTTGGCAAATTTCAGGGTTTCATTTGTATTCAACCGTCATCTACTTTGAATGTTTGAAGGCTGAGCGCTCTTCACCCATTCAGGGTCGAAGCCGCTTGAATAGGGGCAGCTGTTGCACCCAAAAATTTGACCAACCGGGTCTCGCATTTGGCTCGATGTTTCGGCGCATAATCGCATTCGCATCTGCATATAGCATACAGTGCATTTCTCATTTGTATTGATTTTATCAGGGATCACAGCTCTCGTCTCGCGTTTCAGGTGTTTTTTATCAGTTTTAATAGGTAGAATCGATTTTTGGGATATTTCGGTGCCCGTTTATTTTTACCGATTATTTTTGGGTCGTTCGGTGCTATTTTTGTTCCCTCTGGGAATTATTGCGATTTTTCTGGATTTTGTTAGCATTTTTTAGAGTTTAAATAGCTTTTAAATCAGTTTTTAGAATTTAATAGAATTTTTAATAGTTTAATTCTTCTTAAATAGATTTTAAATCATTTTTAGGATTTAATAGGTTTTTTAAATAGATTTTTAATCATCTTAGATATTTTTAATAGTTTTAATCCTTTTTAGAATTTTATAGAAATAAATAGCATTTTTTTTTAGAATATTAATAGGGTATTAATAGTTTTAAATAGGATAATATAGATTTTCTTTTAGATAATATAGAGTAATATGGTTTTGTAGAATATTAATAGCATTTTCTCATATTAATAGAATTTAATAGCATTTTTTTAGAATATTAATAGGGATTAAATGTTTTAGATAAATAATATAGTTTTTATAGTTTTATTAGTATGAGTAGATTTTTCATTTATAGAAATAAATAGATTTTTCATTTTTATTTTCTTTTATAGATTTTAAATCATTTGTAAATAATATAGTCTTTTTTTAGAATTTTTTTATAGTTTTATTAGAGATTTTTTAGAGTATTATTAGTTTAGTTAATTAGCATAATAATCAGATTTTAATCAGTTCTAATCATTGACATTAATCCATTTTTTTTTGAGTCATTATATGCAGGTTTTTGGGTTCTATGAGGATTTTCGTAGTGGGGCCCAGAAATGCAAAGCCCATTTTCGGAATCCAGCATGTCCAGAAATGTCCAAAAAAGTCCAGTTCATTGCCAGAATTTTCCAGCGTCCTCCAGAACATTCTAGAAGCATCCAGAGCTTCTCAGCTTTAAATAGCTTCAGCCACGTGTTGGCCAGGGGGCTGGCCCACGCTTCATCACTCCAGCACGCCACGTATCCCTCAGAGCTCCCCACTATCTGCCACGACCTCACACGTGGAGGCCATGCAGGGCGCACCTCCACTACCTCGTCCACGCGTCACCCCGTAACCTTCACCGGGAAAACGTCACCGGCCGGCCTGCATGGCCGGCGACCGCCATAACCCTCACCGGCGAACTCCAACACGCCCAGATCTCCGGTCATCATTCCA
>CAWUDS030000112.1:646211-670235 GCA_963859935.3 Lathyrus sativus
TGATTCAAAGTCTCTTTCAGATATCCACCTCCTTCCTTTGGAAGGATCAGTGAATGTATTTGGAAGATAGAACTTTTGAGAGAAACCTGTCTGTATAATGTTAACAGTTGATGAGCCACCCTTGGTAGGCAATTTACTGTTTAACATTCCTCTCCTCTTGTTGACTGATGTTCATCCCTGAAGATTGGAGACTTGAAGAAAAGCCATTGCTTATAGAAGACTGATGATCAAAGCCCTTGCCTAAAGGCCATGAAGATGGGGATTGATGCTTGTTGAAGCCTGTAGCTGATTGGAGATTACTTGAAGCTAGATGTTGAGTCAGAGCTGCTGATGCTGTTTCTTTTGCTGCTGTATTTCATTGCTGATGTATTGTTTGGATTTCCTGGTTGTATTGTTTGCTGTTTACCCTGTTGGGTTGAAAGTGAAGCCTGTTCACTTTCGCCTATTGTTTTCTAGGTTCGAGGTTGAGTGGGACTCCCTTGCTTCGCTTGTACTGTTGCATCCATGCATTTTACTGTTTTACTGTATATAGATCTGATATTGTTTCTGTTTCTGCCTATCCCGTAGGATCTCTGTTTCTCTCTGTGCAGGAGAGGAGCATGATAGACACTAGGTCTTAACCCATGCATGATAACATTAGGTTAGTTTGTTTCCCTTCGCAACCATAGGTTAGAGTTCTATCTCTTCTTCCTCAAAACAAACAGGAAAACACATAAAGATTTCAAACACAATAAAAGACACTTCTTCCGTAAAAGAATGTGAACTCATCAAGACGTCATCTTTGTCCGCTGGGACTGTTAATCAGAAAAACCTTTTTCAGAAGGAATAAAATCAACCAAGACAGACTTGTGTCGTACGTGGCCCGAACTACGTTTGCTCTGATCTTTCATGCTGTATGAAAGTACGTAGGCATAGGATGCGATATCCTAGCGAGCAACCTTCCCCTCCTTTCCAGTAGGTAGGCGAACTACGTTGACTCTGATTTCTCGTTCCAAACGGGAATACGTAGGCATAAAGTGCGATACTTTGCCGAGTCATTTTTATTTTCATTTTATTTTTAACCCTTGACCTATAGTTTAGATAGAATAATAATCCATACCCGAAAACAAGCGTGGATCCCGTCGAGTACGACGGACGTGAGGGGTGCTAATACCTTCCCCTTGCGTAACCGACTCCCAAATCCAGGTTTTTGGTTGCGACGACCATACCTTTCCCGTGTTGTGCGAGGTTTACTCTGAGCGTTTCCTTTCCCTCCCGTGGGATAAATAACGCACGGTGGCGACTCTTCTGTTCAGCCGGCGCCGATTTTCGCAGTAGCGACACGCTGCTAAAGCTATTAAAAAGCGCTGCTATAGGTTTATTAGAATTAATTTAAAATACCCACCAGAATTTTTATGAGAAACAGAACAGTCATATTACGTTGCTTTCTTTCTTTCTCTCTGGCGAACAAAGAATGTTGCCCTATAAACCACCGTTGTCGTCCAACCGTCGCCGTCCAACCGTCGTCGTCCGTCCAACCGTCGCCGTCGCCCTCGTCTGTTGCATTTGCAGCCGTTCACCGTCCCTCTGCTCGTCTGCATTGCATTTTCGCCATTGTTACGGTATTTGAAGTTTTACTCTGGTTTTCTTTTTTACGTATATTTTCACCATTGTTGCCGTAATCTTTAAGACAAACTGAATATGTTTTTATTATTTGAATGCAATCAAGTTAAGTCATTTTCTGTCATCTTGTTGTATGGATATCTACATGTTAAGTCTCTCTGTTGCATGTTATATATCTTGTTGATTCAATGTGATAAATTCAGAACAAGAGTACAATTAGAAATAAGGTGAATAGAACCAATACACTACGATAGTGAGAGATGAATTGAATCAAAATAGTGAAGATAGTGTACAATTTTTATTTAGTTATTTGTGTTAAATAGTATGTATGGTTGCTACTGAGAATTGATTTTTACTGCTACTGTCATTTCTGTTTTAACGTGTTAAGAGTAAGTAAATTCATGGATTTTGACATCGCCAATATGCTGTTATGCTGCGGATTTTTTCTTTTGACATATCAATATAACTGCTGCTTCTATGTGTTTGTTGTCACTGTTTTTCTTTTGGTATTTTTGGTAGCATTTTTTATGAGTATTGTTGTCTTGTTTTGGGTGAGTAATAACATGAGAATACTATTAACTTATAATTTTGTTTTTTTTAGTTTTATAATATATAATAAACTCTCAGTTTTAAATTAATGTATATGTTTACTGTTTTGTTAAATTTGAAGCTTTCACTTTTTTTTATATATATAAGTTTTAAGATTTCATTTTTCCAAGTTTTAAGCTTTCATTTTTAAAGTTTATACATGTCGCCGGTTTTTTTAATGCTTCCGTTTTTCTATTTCTAACACTGTTTCTATTTAATTTATGTCATTCTATATACACTTTTATTAGTTATAATAGGTACCTTTATTTTATTAGTAATACTATATATACTTATTTTATTAATAGTACTATATATACTTATATGTTGATATGTTAGTATGAATTTCTCAATGATTATATGATGTGTTATTATGGTTTTATATGTTTAGTTAGGATTTCTCAATATTTAGTAAGGGTGTCATTTTGGTTTAAGGATATCAATGATTATATGATATGTTATTATGGTTTTAATATGTTATTAGTAATATGATTTTTAATATCTAGTATTTTTAATATGTTTAGTATGATTTAATAAAATTTATATTTTGTCTGCTATAGGGGTTACCTGTGAAGAGCAAAGCTGTGATGGTTTCCAAGCATCCTATTGCGTAGCATTCTTAGAAGTTAGTGATTTCCTTACAGGTATTCTCTGTTTTGTTTAACTTTTATAGTTTAGTGTAGATTACTCAATTAGTATGGATAAAAAATGGATGTCTGGTAATCGATTGTCAAAAGAGTACGAGAATGGGGTATCGAAGTTCGTTAAGTTTGCTGTTGAACACGCCAAAGACCCCAGTAGGATCACATGTCCTTGCTTAGGATGCTGTTATGGGCGTCGAGTTGACACCGTTCAGTTGGAATCTCATTTAATGAGACATGGAATTGATCGAAGTTACATATGTTGGACATTACATGGTGAGATAAGTAACGAGAATGTTGAACCCCGGAATAATACGACATGTGCTTCAAAGGACAATGGCAGAGATACATATGATTGTGATCGAGTCGAAGAGATTGCAGAAGCACTTGAAGAAGATCTTCAAGATTGTCCCAAGATGTTTGAGAGGTTGGTAAGCGATGCAGAGAAACCGTTGTATAAAGGTTGCACTACTTTCACAAGATTGTCCGCGGTATTAAAGTTGTACAATTTAAAGGCGGGTAATGGATGGTCGGATAAAAGTTTCACAGAGTTGTTAGCCCTACTTCAAGAGATGCTTCCGGAGGATAATGTTCTTCCCAATCGAACCTATGAAGCTAAAAAAATGTTATGCTCTATTGGCATGAGCTATGATAAGATACATGCTTGTCCAAATGATTGCATTTTGTTTCGAAATGAATATGCATCATTAAACGAGTGTCCTAAATGCGGTGTATCTCGGTATAAGAAAAAGTTGTCACCAGCAAAAGTATTATGGTATTTTCCTATAATTCCGAGATTCAGACGCATGTTTTGTAGTGAAACAGATGCAAAACACCTGACTTGGCATGCAGATGATAGAATTGTAGATGAGAAGTATCGACATCCGGCAGATTCACCACAGTGGATGAAAATTGATAATGGTTATCCTGATTTTGGAGAAGAAGCTAGAAACCTTCGCTTGGCATTATCGACTGATGGAATGAATCCACATGGTCTGCAGAGCATCTCACATTCCACCTGGCCTGTAATTATTATGATTTATAACCTACCTCCATGGCTATGTATGAAGCGTAAGTACATGATGTTATCTATGTTAATTTCTGGCTCTAAACAACCAGGGAATGACATAGACGTATACCTGACACCTCTAATCGAAGACTTAAAGAGTTTGTGGGAGAACGGTGTGGAGGTTTATGATGGATATAGGAAAGAAAGTTTCAATTTGAGGGCGATGGTGTTTGGCACAATTAATGATTTCCCAGCATACGGAAATCTATCGGGGTATAGCATTAAAGGTCAATGTGCGTGTCATATCTGTGAAGAAAACACAGATTGGACGCGGTTGGAATTTGGTCAGAAGAATGTCTTTCTTGGTCATCGTAGATTCTTAAATTCTAGTCGTCACTACCGTGGGTGGAGAAAAGCATTCAATGGAGATTCAGAACAACGTAAAGCTCCACCTACATTGACCGGCGAACAAATTTTTGAAAAGGTGAAAGATGTGAGTACTAAGTTTGGCAAGCCTTTTGCTCATACGCTTGTCACGCGTGGGTGGAAGAAGAGGTCAATTTTGTTTGAGTTGCCGTATTGGAAGTCCTTGTATGTAAGACATTTTCTTGATGTTATGCATATTGAAAAAAATGTATTTGAAAGTGTTATTGGTACGTTACTCAATATACAAGGAAAGTCTAAGGATGGCCTTAAAGCAAGAAAGGACTTGGTAGCAATGGGAATAAGGAATGAATTAGGACCCTTGAAGAAAGGAAACCACACATATCTACCACCTGTTGCTTATACTTTATCTAGAAAGGAGAAAAAGATACTGTGTAAGTTTCTGAGTGAAGTTAAAGTTCCAAAAGGATACTCTTCAGATATTAGAAGACTTGTTTCTATGAAAGACCTCAAGTTAAAAAGTTTAAAGACACATGACTGCCATGTTATAATGGAACACTTTCTACCAATAGGTATACGTTCTATTTTGCCAGAAAAAGTGAGAGGCGCAATAACTAAATTGTGTTTTTTCTTTAGGTCAATCTGTAGTAAGGTGATAGATCCTGCGATCTTACCAACATTGCAAAGAGAAATAGTTATTACTTTGTGCGAGCTTGAAATGTATTTTCCTCCATCATTTTTTGACATAATGGTACATCTAGTTGTTCATCTTGTGAAAGAGACACAACTGTATGGACCTGCCTATATGAGATGGATGTACCCTGTTGAACGTTATATGAAAATATTGAAAGGGTATGTGAAAAACCGAAGTCGACCAGAGGGATGTATTGTTGAACGATACATTGTTGAAGAAGCTATCGAGTTTTGTACTGAATATTTGTCCAACGTTCAATCCATTGGCCTCCCAAAATATCATGTTGTTGAAAAAATAGATGGTAAACAATTAATTGGAAATAAAGTTGTGACAGTTTCAAGGGATGAACGGGAGCAAGTGCATTTGTATGTTTTGCACAATGACATTGAGGTTGAGCCGTATGTTGAAATGCACAAGGACGTTCTCCGAGGTTTAAATCTGAATAGAAATGAAAATTGGATAGTACGTGAGCACAATCGAAGTTTTATAACATGGTTCAAGGAGCATATTTTTTCAAAGTTTTATTCTGATCCCGCTTCAATAACAGAAAGGTTGAGATGTTTAGCATATGGTCCAAGTTTGCATGTGTTTTCTTATAGCGCATACGCAATTAATGGATACACATTTTATACCAAGGAACAAGATGATAAAAGTACAATGCAAAATAGTGGTGTCACCGTGCTTGCCGAAGCAATGCACATTTCCTTGTATTATGGGGTTATCGAGCGCATTTGGGTGTTTGATTATGAGAAGTTTTAGATTCCTATCTTTGGATGCAAGTGGGTTGAAAATAATAGTGGCATACAAATGGATAAATCAGGTTTTTTGAAAGTGGATCTTAATAAGGTGGGGTACAAAGATGAGCCTTTTATTCTAGTCACGCAAGCTAAACAAGTGTTCTATGTCACTGATTAGACAAGTACGAAATGGTCTATAGTTCTTTTTTCCAACAAAGTAATCGATGATAACATTGGAGAAAAGGGGGATGTTTATGTTGAGAATGAATCTTATATTATAGATGATCCAGATGAGAATATTGGAGCAGACGAATCATATATTAGAAATGATCATAACGAGGGAATTTGGATCAATCCATCTGTCCGTGTTGTTAAGAGACAAGTAAACCCCGTTACAACGAAAAAAAGAAAGAGATGTTAAAGGTACTTGTAACATGTTTTTCTTATTTACACATGTCTTATTTATACCATGTTTTTGTTATTTCTTATTTATACCATGTTTTTCTTATTTACACATTTCTTATGTATATATTTGTAACATGTTTTTCTTATTTACACATGTCTTATTTATACCATGTTTTTGTTATTTCTTATTTATACCATGTTTTTCTTATTTACACATTTCTTATGTCTCATTTGATACTTTGGTTTTTCTGAATTACAGGTATATATATTATGGCCAGCAACGAGGAAACAGCACATGATGGAAAACAAACAACAAAAGACGTGGAAGGCGATATTAAAAGAGGCATAACAATTATGAAAAAAATCATCCGTGCGAGAGATAAGGGAGTAAAGTATGATGTCCATTAGAATGAAAGAGACCAGTTAGTTGAGCCTAACGGTGCGTTGCTAACAAGTTACATCGGAGCACTTGTACATTCGCAAGTTCCGATTACTTGCGATAATTGGAGAATTGTTTCTTTACAACCGACTAAAGATAAGATTTGGACCGAGATTCAGGTATAATATTGGAATTGTTTAATTATTGTTGACATTTACGTCTTTAAATTAAATATACTAACATGTTATATGTATGTGTGTTTGTTTGCAGAGATCTTTCAATATTGAAGATCGTAGGAGAAAATATTGTATTCAATTGGCCGGAAAACGCTTGAGGGGATTTAGAGCGTTTTTAACAAACAAGTTTCTAAAAGATTCTGAAGGAAACTTTGTTGACTCAGAGCGTCCGATGAAGTACGCAGATTTGATTTCGGAGGAAGAATGGGAGACGTTTGTTGCAAAGCGAAGATCAAAAGAATTTGAAGTAAGTACAGAAAGGGCATCAATAGTATATACTTATTCCATGTACAGGAGTTCTGATAAACTTATTTTTTCAGGTTTTTAGTGGCGTAAATCGTCAACGGGCATCAAATCCCGCATATCCATACAGAAAGGGCCGGTTGGGATATGCACGATTAGAACAAAAAATAGTAAGTACATATAAATGCTTTAATATAATATATTTACAAAAAATAGTAAGTATATATAATAGGATACAATGCTTTATTATCCGTCTTAATGCGTAGTTGGAAGAGGAGAAGAGTGATGCGACATCTCTTCCGGACCATGTTGTATGGAAGGCTGCCCGTGTGGGACGAGATGGAGTCGTTCAGGAAGAAGTTCAACAAGTCTTTGAACAATGTGTAAGTACAACGTTATCTTTGTCAATAACTGATTAAAAGTGTGTAATATATTTATATATGTTTTTATCTATATTTCAGGAGACTCTGTCCCAGACCATAACGACCGCCGAGGACAATGATTGCAGGAGCTTACTGAGCCGGGTGCTGAATATTCCTGAGTATTCTGGGCGTGTGAGGGGTAAGGGATTTGGTGTCACTCCATCCAAACTGTATAAGCAGCCAAAGAAAAAAAATCCAACCAATAAAGAAGTGATGGAGACTTTGGAGGAATTGAAAGCGCAAATCCGTGAATTACAGAAGGATAAGGAGAGATACATGGCGAAAAGACGCGCTCCATAGGGTAGAGCTACTAGTGACAAAGATAGTACCGGTTGTCCACAGAAGCTTCCAGAGGTAATTGTATATATTACATTGAAATTAATTTAGCAAACTTTACTTAATTGACACATTAACTGATCATTATTTGTTTAGGGCATTTCACTTTGCCGGCTATATTTATCGTCACCTACTCATCGAATGGTTGGCAAGGGAAAGGTGCATAACTTTCTGGGAGACTTACTTCACCACAAACCGCTCCCTTCTGGATTTTTGAAAGTATCTATTGATATTGCATTAGAGGGGAGTGCGTTGTTGCCTATACCAGATGATATTTCAGGCGCAACAGTGGTGGGAGACGCAGTAGGATCGTATGTGGCATGGCCGACAAATCTGATTTGCATAGATGATGAGGTAGGTTGAACCTTTTAATACTCAAATGTTTTATGATTCATACATGAAAGTTATTCTTACATCTACATTTTCTTATTTACATGATGATCTTAGACTCCTACAAAATCCAAATCAAAAGATGATAGAATTATTGTGCGGGATACCGATTCAGCTGCATCAAAGAAACAGGTACTACTACAGTTACATGACTATCTTGTTATACAATATTAATTACTGAACTTATATATGACTTTTAGGTTCATGATTAGCAGTCGCAACGAGTCAGCAAGAGTAAGATGCCTGAAACTTCCAAGATTCCCAGAAAAGCAACTGTTCCTCGATTTAGGATGTGCCTTGAAACATATGTCGGAACATCATATGTGCCTGAGGGTGGCGTCCGTCAAATACATATGGAGGCAGGTATTTTCGGTTTTGAATATCCCGAAACAATTGCTAAGGAGGATTTTGATCAGGTTTTCAACCATTCTGAACTGGGCGTCGGTGTTATGCATTCATACATCAGGTACTCCGATCCATTTTTATTAAATAATTGAACATTTTAAAATTTGCTCGTTTAACTTAATATTCTAATGTTGATTATGTTTTTTTAGGTTCTTGTATGACAAGTTATTGGTCCCGAATGAATTGACTTCAGTATTCGCATTCTTATCTGCTAGCTGTGTCAACTCACGTATAATAGACCAGTCACCAGATACAGTCAAAGAGTACACAGTGCAGAGATTTATGCACGCGACTACGGAGAAGTTGTTCTTGTTGCCATATAACACTGGCCATGTGTTAGATTTTATTCTAAATTCATTTATTATAATTGTTCGATTTTTCCCTTTCTATATATATAACATTTTCGTCTAAACTGTTGTCTTATTTTATAGTGGACATTGGTTGTTGATCGCAATTAATCCGACGAAAGAAATAGTGTATTATATAGATTCATTGGATGGCGATACAACAAAATATGAAAATCTGAGGAACTTTGTTGATACGTAAGTGATGACATATACTGTTGTCTTTAATTATATATCTTTATTTATTATGTGACATTGTTCTAAATATGCGTTTATATTATGTTAGAGTTATACAAATATTCAGAGCACAAAGAGATGCAACGGTGCCAAAAAGGAAGGCTAACAACATCAACTGGATCAGAGTAGAGGTATATTCTCGCATGTTTCTACTTGATAAAACTATTTCAACTATATATCCGGATAAATGTTCGTTTGTTTTTTCCATTTACAGTGTCCTTGGCAGCATAATGGTATTGACTGTGGATATTTTGTATTGCGCTTTATGAGGGAAATTATTCTTTCTAGTCAACTTGAGATTCCAGTCCTGGTATGGATCAATTCATTATATAAGTTATATGATTCATTTTGATAATTATCCGATACTTCATCTGAGTAATTAATTTTAAACTTAAATCTTATTTGATCTGTTATATTATGTAGTATTATGATGAATTCAAGTGCGCTACTTACACGAAAGCAAAATTGGAAGAAATTAAAGAGGAATGGTGTCAATTTATTCTTGGGTTGAGAATTGTATAGAGTTATCGGATTGGAAGACTTGTAATTATATGTGAATTAAATGTATTTGTGTTGTTGTAATTCTGAGAATTGAATGTATTTGTGTCAATTTTTGTTGTAACATATTTAAACAGGTTTATGTGTATATTAAAATGTTTATGAACAAAGTCATGAGTTACATCCAAAGTTTTGAATTGTACATATAAGGCCAAAGTTTGAATGGTATATTTAAGGCCAAAGTTTGAATTTTATTTATAAGGCCAAAGTGGTGAAATAAAGGCCTTAATTATAAGCAGGTTTGTGTAATATAAGCAGGTTGTTGGTAAAATATACAAAACAGGGTGAATATTTTATAAATTTTTTTTTTAAAATCTAGGACATTAGACAACGCTTTTACATAAAAGCGCTGCTAAAGGTCACAAATATTACGCTACAAAAGCGCTGCTATTGGTTTGGAAAGGGGGGGGGGGGGTCTAAGGCAGCGCTTGTAAAAAGCGCTGCTAAAGGGTGGGCTATGGCAGCGCTTTTGCAAAAGCGCTGCTAAAGGGGGGCTCTAAGACAGCGCTTTTTTAAAGCGCTGCTAAAGGGGGGGATGGTTGGGGGAATTATGCAACGCTTGCAAAAGCGCTGCTAAAGGGCTAAAAAAGCGCTGCTAAAGGTGCTGCTGAAGGGAGCTTTTAGCAGCGCTTTTTCATTGAAAAAAAGCGCTGCCTTTACCTTTAGCAGCGCCACTTTTGGCAGCGCTTTAAAGCGCTGCTAAAGGCCAAAAAAAGCGCTGCTAAAGGTCTTTTTTGGCATAGTGATGTGTTGGTGTGCCCTTTGGTGGGGGTGTGTTAGATGGTGATTGGTGGGTGTCCCTGATATGGGAGGATTATTGGTGGTGTTTTGATATGGATATAATAATATAATAAATAATAGTAATATTGGTGGTGATATTATTATTATTATTATTATTATTATTATTATTATTATATTTGTTATTATTATTAATATTATTATGACTTTTGGTGAGTTAATAATATTATTATTAGTAGTATTATTATGATTAGTATTATTAATATTTAGTAATATTATATTATTATTATTATTATTATTAGTGGAGATTAGAATATTAAGAATAAGATATAAGTTGAAGGGGTAAGAAGGGAATTAAGGGAGAATTGGAAGAGTTGGGAGAAAGAACGATAGAAGTTAGAAGAACGGGAAAGAGAGCGAAGAACGAAGGAGAAGAGGGAAAGTCAGAATTGGCCAACCTTGGAGGATTTCTTCACCGATCAGATCGATTAACAAGGTAAGGGGGGAGAAACTTGATTGGGATGGTATTTATATGTATAGGGTAGTGGGGATTCCTTAACCCCGTAGGAATGTATCGTATATGAAGTTTTATGTTGTTATGCCTATAATTGTTGATTGATGTTGAGAATTGGTATTTGATAAACCAATGAGGAATTGATATATGTCGATGTTGATGAATTGTTGTTTTTGGTGAGTTTGGGGTATTGGTTGGGTTTACGGTTTTAGGGAAGTTCTGTGTAATCTTTTGATGTATCGATAGAATGTTTAAGTGTTGATTCTGGAATATGGATGAGGGAGTGATTGGTTTGAATTACGTGCACTATTGATACTGAGAATAAGATGAGGATTAAAGTTGGAATGTTAGGCTTGAATTTGGCTCTGGTAGCACTTCAGAGCAGTAGAAAATTTAGTGGATCGCAACATTCGCTGGGCTTCGCCTGGCGAGTGTTGGCGAAGCTTCGCCTGGCAAACGGTGGCGAGTGGTAGCGAATAATTCTGAATTAAATCACAGACCAAAAGAGTAGGAACTTCGCCTGGCGAATGCCAGCGAAGGTTCGCTACGGGGATTCACCTGGCGAATGTCCCAGCGAACGTAGCAGAAAAATGTGACTTTTTGTGACGTTTGGCCTTGAGCTTTAATCTTGTGTGATCCCTTTGGCCATGATGAAGTGATAGAGTGGTGATTGTAGGATTTAATTGGAGTACTTGGTGATAGTAAGTGATCCCTTAATATTTTATTTTAAATGGATGTTTAGTTGGTGTATTCCGAGTGGTGGGATGTGTTTATACTTGGTGTTAGAATGTGAGATTGCTCACTGTGTGATTTGAATTATATGATGTTGGTGTGTAATATATCTATACCTATATGCATTGACGTATGATGATATGATCAGGAGGATCGTGTGCACTTAGTGTGCCTGAATATAATAGTTATGCATTGTGTCGCTACTGCGAAAATCGGCGCCGGCAGAACAGAAGAGTCGCCACCGTGCGTTATTTATCCCACGGGAGGGAAAGGAAACGCTCAGAGTAAACCTCGCACAACACGGGAAAGGTATGGTCCTCGCAACCAAAACCTAGATTTGGGAGTCGGTTACGCAAGGGGAAGGTATTAGCACCCCTCACGTCCGTCGTACTCGACGGGATCCACGCTTGTTTTCGGGTATGGATTGTTATTCTATCTAAACTAAGGTCAGGGGTTAAAAAGAAAATAAAATGACTCGGCAAAGTATCGCACTTTATGCCTACGTATTCCCGTTTGGGACGAGAAATCAGAGTCAACGTAGTTCGCCTACCTACGGGAAAGGAGGGGAAGGTTGCTCGCTAGGATATCGCATCCTATGCCTACGTACTTTCATACAGCATGAAATATCAGAGCAAACGTAGTTCGGGCCACGTACGACACAAGTCTGTCTTGATTGATTTTATTCCTTCTGAAAAAGG
The DNA here is from genome assembly GCA_963859935.3 of Lathyrus sativus. NCBI lineage: Eukaryota > Viridiplantae > Streptophyta > Magnoliopsida > Fabales > Fabaceae > Lathyrus > Lathyrus sativus. The sequence continues at coordinate 658,501 of CAWUDS030000112.1, forward strand.
TTTTTCTGATTACTGGTCCAAGCGGACAAAAATGACGTCTTGATGAGTTCACATTCTTTTACGGAAGAAGTGTCTTTTATTGTGTTTGAAACATTTATTGTGTTTTTCTGTTTGTTTTGAGAAAGAAGAGACAGAACTCTAACCTACGGTTGAAAAGGGAATCAAACTAACCTAATGTTATCATGCATGGGTTAAGACCTAATGTCTATCATGCTCCTCTCTTGCGCAGAGAGGAACAGAAATCCTAAGGGAATAGACAGAAACAGAAACAATAACAGATACATACAGTAAAGCAGTAAAATGCATGAATGCAGCAATACAAGCGAGGCAAGGGAGTCCCACTCAACCTCGAACCTAGAAAACAATAGGCAAAAGTGAACAGGATTCACTTTCAACCCAACAGGTTAAACAGCAAACAATACAGTCAGGAAAACCAATCAATACATCAGAAATGAAATACAGCAGAAAAATAAACAGCCACAGCAGCTCTGAATCAACACCTATCTTCAAGTCATCTCCAATCAGCTACAAGCTTCAGTAAGCATCAATCTCCATCTCCACAGCCTTCAAGCAAGGTCTTGGATTATCAGTCTTCCATCTGCAATGACTTTTCTTCAAGTCTCAAATCTCCAGGATGAACATCAGTCAACAAGATGAGGTGAATGTTAAACAGTAAATTGCCTACCAAGGGTGGCTCATTAACTGTTAACATCATACAGACAGGTTTCTCTCAAAAGTTCTATCTTTCGAATACAGTCACTAATCCTTCCAAAGGAAGGAGGTGAATATTTGAAAGAGACTTTGAATCACAGAGAAAGAATGGATGCAAACAAGGCATTCCACATTTGAAAAGCAAGCTTTCTACTCTAGAGCTCTGTCTAGCTCCTAAACCTAGATACCTCAACAGCTGCCAGCAAAGGATCTCCTCATCAACTCTGGAAGTTGGTCTTCAGCATCTGGATCTCCAATGGCTTCATCATCACAAGTCTTCAGCTCTCCCAATCCCCAAGCAATCCCAATACCCACACAAACAAGCAATAATCCCCAGAGAGGGCACACCACACCAGTCAAACAAATACAGTAGTATACTAATAGCAGTAGGGGAATCCTGATATTTTCTAAGGGATCTAATAACTACCCATAATCCCTATAGTCCCATACCCCAAACTTTCAATCTCTAAATCCTAAGGGAAAAGAACTACTTCACCTATGTTGTCACTTAAACCCTAATTTTGTTCATGTTATTCACACCTAAACTAATCACCTAAAACTAAGTCATAAAAATGTGAACTAAATTGTATACACAAGCTAATATTATCTACTAATCAACCTAAAAATAATGGATTAAAAATGGCAAAGCATCTATTCAAACTAAAATTAGCAAAATCATGTACTAAACAAAATATTATTTACACCTAATTAAAAGAAAAATATGCAAAAAATATAAAAATGAAATGAACTATTAATTTTTTTGTATGATAATTTTTTTGACAAAATTATGAAAAGAATGCAAAAAGAACCAATGAAAAACATGTATTTTCCTATTTATTATGATTTTTGAAAGATTTAATATTTTTTTGAAAGAAAATAAAATGAATTAATATGCATGAAGGGTGCAGCAAGTAAAGAAATCCAGTTAAAACAAGGAAACGGGCCAGGCAGTGGGGGTGTCAATAATAATGCGTGCTAGGCCCAGCACGCTTCAGAAAACAAACAAAAATTAAAAAAGGGAAAACGGTGTGAATAGCAGGTTTTTCAGTTCACTTGAGTTTGGGCTTGGCTTGGTAGGGTGTGAAAAGCAACAATTGTCTGAGCCCATCAGAAAAATTAAATGAAACGGGGCGTTTTAGCATCTGAAGTTTCCCTCCATTTTTTCCATTCAATCGCGTCCGTTGGATTGGTAAATAAGTCAAGGGTCAAAGCCAGATCAAACGGTCCAAAGGTTATCTTCAACCTTGGACAAACCCTAACTCTGAAAATCATCTTCCATGCATGCAATCTTCGAGCTCCCTGTTCTCTCTCCATTCTCCATGAAATCAAACACTTCCAAAAGTAAAAATGCTCTAGAACATTCCCTCTACACAGCCATGCCAATAGTTTTTACTAAAACTCACTCAAGAAGCAAACCCGATAGGTACAACGGTCCTGATCCACCATTTTCAACTGATATCAAACCTCTCCATTCTCTCCAAATCTTGTCCTAAACTCATCTACATCTTATGCTGATCACAACAAGCTAATGAACTAAGATTTTCGTGCAATATTCCAAGAGATACAAACCCTAACAGTTCTTGCACTCCATGATCAAGCTTCATGAAAACTCTCCAAACTCACCAAACTCAGTCATCTATCCTATCTTAACCTTTATATGCTAACAAAACCTAATAATTCTCACCTAAACATGCAATTCGAAGGATAAACATACCTGGTGCAATTGATGAAAACAGGTACTAAATCCTCTTGATCCAAGGCTGGAGATGATTGAAAACTGATCAATGAACTTAATGATGATTTCTGTATGCAACAAATGATGCTCCAAGGCTTTGAATCTCCCAATTCCAAAATTCTTGCACTTTGAATGGTGAACTTGCACAGCTCGAATCCTCCTTCAATTTACCAAATGATTGTGTGAATTATGATCTATGGATGATGATGATGAAGATCAAATCAAGAATTGTGAAAATTGATGGAGATTTGGGAGAGTTTGAGTTGATTTTGAAAATTGGAAAAAAGTGTGTGAAACTTGTGTTTATGAGCAATGTGATTCACAAACCATGGCATGAAGCTCTTCATATCAATATATACATGAGTTTAGAAGCTCCTAGAACTTTGGAGAAGCTTCCCATGTACATTTTCCCTTGGATTTGGATTATGTAACTTCATGTGTAAGTAACCATGCATAACTTTCAAAACTTGAACCAAACTCAAAATTCTACTTTAGCCAATGTTCTTAAAACATTTTTTCCATTCAAAATGACCTATAATTTCACCTCATTTGGCCAAAATATGAAAAATCCCATTTTTAGGTCATTTTTATTCATAAAATCCACCAATTTTGAAACCTTATGCTATGAATCTTTCCAATCTTTCATGGTCACTTTTCTAGACTCAAAATGTAATTTTGAACAAGTTTGATGTTGTGAAGTTTTCCATTTGAAGCTTCCTTGTATGAGTTTTGGGCATAGGCTTGAAATGACCTGTAATTCTCAGATGACCAAAATACCCTTTTCTTGCCAAGACCATAAGTAGAGTTACACAAATTATATGAAGGCATACTATACCATTCTAGAAATCTAAGACAATTAGGAACAATTATTATGTTTACCAGAAATTAATTTGAAATCTCCTTGAGGGGTAAAAATTGCTTGGAAGTCAAGTCACTTTCACAGACAAAATTTCAGATACCTCAGATGACCTGTAACTTGCAAGGACCATAACTTGAGTTCTATAAATCTCCTTAATGTCTTCCACCACTCAAATTAAAGGTATTGAGATCCTCTACAAGTTTCATGTTGGCCAAGGATCCATTTGAAGCTTGCATTTTGACTTATCTTGCTTGGAAATTTGACCTAAATTAGGGGATTTTACACAGAAACCCTAATTTAGAAACTCCTCCTCTCCTTGATTTCTCTTGAATTCTTCTTGGCATATCACCATATCCTCTTCTACATGTAAAATGATGAACCCCACATCTCTCCAATAGACCTTAATGCCTTTCAATCAGTCAATTGACCTAGAGTTGACCTAGAGTTGACCCCAGATGAAACCCTAGCTGACTGTCTTCAACTGCAATTCTTGTGATCACACCAAGGACTTATCTTCTTCTTCAAATGACTTTCTAAGTCTCCCATGATGTCCAGATACTCTCCATGCTTCCAATTCACAGCTCACAACTTACTTGATGATCCTTAGATACCCTCAGATAGGAGCCAGATGCCCTGCTTGATCCATTGACTTCTCAGTTTTCAAATTCTTCCTGATGACCTGAATGAGATTGAATTTGAATAATAACCTCTTGATAGGCCCATAGAGATGAGAATAATGATTGGTCATCTGTTGGATGATTTGCTATGCTATGCTATGCAGATGGTTAGGCTATGTACATGACTCTATATGCAAATGCTAATGATACTGAAACATAAACCAAGTGAATAAGGTTGAGCAAATTTTAGGGTGCAACAGCTGCCCCTATTCAAGCGACTTGGACCCGATTGGGTGAAGAGCCCGGAGCCTTCATACATTCGCGGTACGAGACGGTTGAATACTAAGAACCCAGGAATTTGCCAACCGTAGACATGAACTACACCACTGCTTGGGGGATTATTTTCATCAGCCTGAAAAGCTTCTCTCATTGCAAGAATAAAACTTTGCTTGTCCACGCTAGGACGCCTGTGTCTTCAACACAAAGAAATCTCAACCAAACTTGTCCATGTTAGGAAAGATCTCGATAGCTTCACTGGGGATGGCTCGTCTGCCTCTCATCAGAAATAAATCGTCCACGTTAGGACTAAACTCTTCCACGTTAGGAATAATATCTTTCCATGTTAGGAATACCTCTGCTTTCCACGTTAGGAATGCGTCTTTCCACGTTAGGAATCATCGTCTTTCCACGTAAGGAAACCTCTCTTCTTCCCACGTAAGGAATACAACTCCGTCCACGTAAGGACCCACCTTTCCACGTCAGGAACACAATCTCTTTTCCACGTAAGGAATCATTTTTCTTCCACGTAAGGAATACATCGTTCTTCCACGTAAGGAATCAATCTTTCCACGTCAGGAATGCTATCTTTCCACGTAAGGAATCACATTTTGATTCGTCCACGTAAGGACTCCAACTTGCTCTATGTAAGGAATCACATCTTTCCACGTTAGGAAACAAACTTCTTTTCTGAATCTGTCCACGTCAGGACTAAACTTTCCACGTCAGGAATAAAATCTTTCCACGTTAGGAACACATCTTCTTTTCCACGTAAGGAAACCAACTTCTCTTCTAAGTCTGTCCACGTCAGGACTAAACTTTCCACGTAAGGAATACATCGCTCTTCCACGTAAGGAATCAATCTTTCTTTCCACGTAAGGAAACCACAATCTTCCCGATTTGTCCACGTAAGGACTCCCTTCTTGATATGCCCACGTAAGGACTCAATCTTTCCACGTAAGGAAACCAGTTTTCTTCCATGTAAGGAATAAGATTCTTGATCTGTCCACGTAAGGACTCCAATCTTTCCACGTAAGGAATGCAATCTTTCCACGTCAGGAATACATCGTCCACGTCAGGAATACATCATCCACGTTAGGACCCACTTTTCCACGTTAGGAAAAATAATCTTCTTGATTGGTCCACGTAAGGACTCCCATTTTTCCACGTAAGTAGTACTTCTTCATCTGTCCACGTAAGGACTCCAATCTGATACGTCCGCGTAAGGACTCAACTTTCACCTTGCTTTGTCCACGTAAGGACTCCCTTCTTTCCACGTAAGGAAACCGTGTCGTCTTGATTTGTCCCCGTCAGGACTCACCTCTTGACTTGCTGAGGATAAAAACTTGTCCACGTCAGGACTCACATCTCCACCTGCTGAAGTAATAGAACCTGTCCACGTCAGGACTTGCGCGTCCTCGACTTGCTGGGGCGGTGAGACTTTGTCCACGTCAGGACTCATACTTTGCCCATAACACGAAGAAGGATAAATTTGTCCGTGTCAGGACTCTCGTACCTTGTCATCACAAAGAACTACAAACTTGTCCACGTCAGGACGCACATTTCACCATTACGAATAAAGACATCTGCTGGAAATAAACTGTCCACGTCAGGACACCAACACGAAGAGTAACCAACTTCGTCCACGTCAGGACCTCACACTCAATCAATACCGAGAACTCGAATCAGTCCACGTCAGGACTAACACATATCGTCACCCTGAGGAAATGTCCACGTCAGGACTCCACATAACAACAATTCTGACAAATCGAACCTGTCCACGTTAGGACTAGCACATATCGTCAAACTAAGGAAATCAATCTGTCCACGTTAGGATCCCACTTGTCTAGCACAAAGAAAACTCGTTGATAGGATTGTCCATGTCAGGACTCATCCTTCGATTGGTCCCAAACCACTTATCACTGACGTTATAGCGACCTTGAGGCGGACTTTACTGGGGGTATTTGGAATCCAAACTACTGGACGCCTGTTCTGATAACTGGCGGCAGCCTCTGAAATTCTGATTCATGAACCTGGCGATGACAAATAACTCTGCTTAGGAATGAGGAGAAATTCTGCCTACTCATTCTGGCTGGAAAAACACGAGAAATTCACAAAGAAAACTTCATCATGATAACTCTGTGGGGAATAATGCCAAAGCTGACACTTCATTGAGTGTCTCACGTCGAGACCTCGAATGTTTGGTACTTCATTTGAGCAAGAGCTCCTTCCACCTGCAAGAGAGCAATACTTGAGACAAACGGGTAACCAACCTGGTTTATGTTTCAAAATGCATATGTTTGACAATGACGCAATGCTCCATTCGGCATGGAAATGCTACACGTGTTTATTTGGTGGATGCAAGTATGACCCTATATGCTGATGCCAATGCAGACTCGAACTGCTGAGATACAGGAGCTGCTCCAGTAAAATAAATGCTGAAGACAATGCCGACTCCGCTGGGGATAGCCTGGTGCTACAGAATTATTCCCGCAAAGTAAATGCTGGAAGAGTGAAGCCCGCTTCGCTGAGTAATTGGGAACTTGAACCAAACATCTCATTGAAGTAACACCCTGCTGGGAATACAACTCTGCTAGAGAATAGCAGATGCGCTCGGTATGATTATACTTCTGCCGAAAAGTGAACTGATATCACACCAACTCTGCCGGGGAGAGTATTAATCTCCGAGTTCCACTGGGAGGAATGAAAACACTTGCTGAGAAGAGAATTCCGCCGGGGACGGGACGATCCTCTTGGGGAAACCAAGTGACTCCGCTAGGGGAGCGGTAACTGACCCTGCGGGAAAAGGTGAACTTGTCTGGATACAGCTCACAAATATTAATCTTCTGAGGCTAAACCCTCTCTGCTTGAGATACACTGTCTGAATACAGCCTTATACTCTTGGAATCGCCAAACTCTGCTGAGGATGAATGACTTTGCTGGAGCATGCCCTCTGGATAAGCTACGGCCAGCTGGGGAATTTTGATCCTTCTTTAGGAAGAACATGCGCGACCTGCATGGAGGTCGAGTCTTTCGTTAATGCAATCTTTTGATCGTCTTCCTCGTACAGCTCTGAGACCTGCAACAACACAAACAAGACAAGACAAGCCTATGCAACCAAATCTATTCAGGTTAGTGACATCATTTTCAGTTAATTCAAAGTTTTAGCAATTGTTGGCAAGGGCCAGTGATGTTATACACATGCTAGTTTCAGTAAACTTAGGCGCTTTATCATGCACAAAACAGTAAAGAACCAGCATCAAGTACTGAATAACATATTTTATTGATTGGGCCCCTGAATGGGCGGAGTTTTTGTACACGGGATGTAACTCCTGAAAAGAGGAAGCTACGCAAGGCAAAATATACAAGTATGCAAAAGAAGCATAAATATTTTGACACATTAAATTTGTACACATGTCGGCAACGGGATACAGACGAACATCACGAACTGATCCTCCTATGACTCGTCCGACTCTAATGCTTTCCCGGTATCCACACTTCCGAAGAGATTGTATCTGATAATCGACCCCTCAGGTATATTCTCCCGCACCAATGCTCAAATGCAGTATCAAATTCGGACCGCAGTCATTTGCTTTTCAAATCCCTAACTTTTGCGTGAACCGCCCTTTACGGGTTTTCAGTTCACCGGGATACCCTTTTTTGCCGAAGCCGCCCAGTGTAGGTTTTCAACTTCGCGGGTGTACATTTTTTCAATTTTATCCCTAATTTTTTGCCCGAACCTTTCATTCTGTTTTTGGTTCGCCAGGATGCCCCTTTTTTGCCTGGACTCTCTTTTTTCTGTCCAGCGGGTCAATTTTAAGCAAAGTATTTTTTAACTGCGTCCGAGTTCACAGGCGACGTAAAGTCTTCACCGTCCATGGTGGACAACAATAATGCTCCTCCTGAAAAGACTTTTCTGACAACATATGGCCCTTCGTAATTGGGGGTCCACTTGCCCCTGTGATCTGCCTGTGGCGGGAGAATCCTTTTCAACACAAGGTTGCCCGTCTGAAAGCTCTGAGGGTGTATCTTCTTATCATATGCTTTCTTCATTCGGCTCTGGTACAAACGACCGTATGCTAGAGAAGCTAGCCTCTTCTCATCCATCAAACTCAGTTGGTTCAACCTGTCCTTCACCCATTCTGCCTCATCTAGTTGGACGTCTCGCAATACCCTCAGAGAAGGGATCTCAACTTCCAATGGTAGCACTGCTTCCATTCTGTATACTAACGAGAACGGGGTTGCCCCGGTTGATGTGCGTACCGTCGTACGATAACCGTGCAAAGCAAAAGGTAGCATCTCGTGCCAATCCTTATAGGTCACCACCATCTTCTGAACGATCTTCTTGATATTCTTATTGGCCGCTTCAACAGCGCCATTCATCTTGGGTCGGTAAGGGGAGGAGTTATGATGTTCGATCTTGAAATTCTGACAAAGCTCCTTCATCATTTTGTTGTTCAGGTTTGAACCATTGTCAGTGATTATCCGCTCGGGGATCCCATATCGGCAAATGATATCTCTCTTGATGAATCTGGCTACCACCTGCTTAGTTACATTCGCATAAGATGCCGCTTCCACCCACTTGGTGAAATAATCGATGGCTACTAGGATGAACCGATGCCCGTTAGAAGCTGTCGGCTCGATCTTTCCAATCATATCGATTCCCCACATCGAGAATGGCCATGGCGATGACATCACATTCAGAGGACTCGGAGGCACATGGATTTTATCAGCATAGATTTGGCACTTGTGGCACTTCCTCGCAAACTTGAAACAATCAGTTTCCATAGTCAGCCAAAAATAACCTGCCCGTAGCAGCTTCCTCGTCATAGCATGCCCACCAGCATGCATACCAAAGGTACCTTCATGTATTTCCTCCATGAGCAGCTTTGCCTCTCTTTCATCTACGCAACGCAACAGCACCAAGTCGTGGTTTCTTCTGTATAAGACGCCATCCGGATTCAAATAGAAATTACCCGCTAATCTCCTGAGTGTCTTCTGATCTTGACTGGATGCCCCAGCCGGATACTCTTTGTTCTTCAGGAAATTAAGGATATCAAAATACCATGGTTTATCGTCGGATGCTTCGTCAATAGCAAACACAAATGCTGGTCTATCAAGTCGAGAGATAATGATTCTGGGAGCTTCGTTCCAGAAGTTGACCTTGTACATGGAAGACAAAGTGGCTAGGGCGTCAGCCATTTGATTCTCCGCCCACGGTACATGATGCAATTCAACCTTGTCAAAGAAAGGCAACAATCTCCTTGCATAGTTCATGTAACGTATCAAATTGGGCTGACGTGTCTCCCATTCCCCTTTGATCTGATTCACCACCAGAGCTGAGTCTCCGTATACGTCCAGATGTTTGATTCGCAAATCAATGGATTCTTCAAGCCCCATTATACAAGCTTCGTATTCGGCCTCATTATTGGTAACTGCAAAGGTCAATCGAGCAGTAAACGGGATGTGCGACCCGTGTGGAGTAGTGATGATTGCCCCTATTCCGCTACCGTAAGCGTTCACAGCTCCGTCAAAAATCATCTTCCATTTGGAACCCACTTCTGGTCCTTCGTCTGGCAACGGCTCTTCACAATCCTTCATCTTTAGGTACATGATATCCTCGTCAGGAAAATCAAACCTCATCGATTGATAATCTTCAATAGGCTGCTCTGCCAGGTACTCAGACAGTACACTCCCTTTTATAGCCTTCTGCGAGACGTATTGGATGTCGTATTCAGTCAAGACCATTTGCCAACGGGCAATTCTCCTTGATAAGGCCTGCTTTTCGAATACATATTTGATAGGGTCCATTTTCGAGATGAGCATGGTTGTATGATTCAGCATGTATTGCCTCAAACGCTTGGCGGCCCAGGCTAGCGCGCAACAAGTTTTCTCAAGCATTGAATATCGAGATTCACAATCTGTAAATTTCTTACTCAAGTAGTAGATCGCATGCTCTTTTCTTCCTGTCTCGTCGTGTTGACCGAGAACACAACCCATGCTTCCCTCAAGAACTGTCAAATACATAATCAAGGGTCTCCCTGCCACTGGGGGTATCAGAATAGGAGGCTCCTGCAAATACTGCTTTATTTTATCGAACGCCTTTTGACAATTTTCGTTCCACGTTACAACTTGATCTTTCTTCAGCAACTTGAACAATGGTTCACACGTAGCAGTTAGGTGAGATATGAACCTAGCAATGTAGTTCAGCCTCCCTAAAAACCCGCGCACCTCTTTCTCTGTTTTAGGCGTCGGCATTTCTTGTATCGCTTTTATTTTAGCAGGATCGACCTCTATTCCTCTTTCGCTTACGATAAACCCCAGCAGTTTACCCGATCTCACCCCGAAGGTGCACTTGTTAGGGTTCAGTCTCAGCCTGAACTTCCTAAGCCTTTTAAATAACTTCAGCAGATTCACCAGATGCTCTCCCTCCGTCTGGGATTTGGAAATCATATCGTACACATAAACTTCGACCTCTTTATGCATCATATAATGAAAAAGAGTCGTCATCGCACGCTGATACGTTGCCCCAGCATTCTTCAAGCCAAAGGGCATCACTTTGTAACAAAATGTTCCCCACGGCGTTATGAAAGTAGTCTTCTCCATGTCCTCTGGCGCCATTTTAATCTGATTATAGCCTGAAAAGCCATCCATGAAGGAGAATACGGAGTATTGTGCAGTATTATCAACTAGCACGTCGATATGAGGAAGTGGAAAATCGTCTTTTGGGCTCGCTTTATTCAAATCCCTATAATCCACGCACATTCGAACCTTGCCATCTTTCTTTGGCACTGGTACGATGTTAGCAACCCATGAGGGATATTTTGTCACAGCCAGGAAACCAGCATCCCACTGTTTTTGAACTTCCTCTTTGATCTTCACTGCCATATCTGGTCTAGTTCTGCGAAGCTTTTGTTTGACCGGCGGGCATTCTTCTTTCAATGGCAGACGGTGCACAACCATATCTGTATCGAGCCCGGGCATATCTTCATATGACCAAGCGAATACATCACTATACTCTCTGAGCATTTCAACCAGTCCTCGCTTGATATCGCTCTGCAGCGCGGCCCCGATACGAATATTCTTCTCAACCCCTTCCGACCCCAAGTTGATAATTTCGATGACCTCTTCGTGAGGCAGAATGACTCTTTCCTCTTGCTTCACCAACCAAGACAGTTCTTCAGGAACGTCACTATCTTCGACGACCTCTTCTTCGGCCTGAAATACCGGGTGTTCAAAGTCGGGACAAGTCATAGGTGGTTCAAGGATGTCATCTGAAAATGTTATCCTGCAAAAAGAATGGTTAAATGCTTCAAAATGCGTATAAAGCGAATAACCACGTTGCCATTTTATTGAAAATACAAAACAAGAAAAACAGTGACCACAATATTTGCAAAATGAAAAAAACGCCTTTTATTTAATGATAAACACGCAATGTTCATAACAGCACAACCCTAAGCAAATCATGATGCCCCGGGCAAGACATCAGATTGTTCAACAATTAATAAAACAAAGCATTACTGTTTAAGAGTCACAG
>CAWUDS030000112.1:670735-770002 GCA_963859935.3 Lathyrus sativus
GTTCAGGCTCCGGTCAGTTTCGTTTAGTATCCAAACTCCAGTTATTAAGTTGAGCGTTCAGGCTCCGGTCATTTTCATTGAGTATCCAGACTCCGGTTATTACGTTGAGCGTTCAGGCTACGGTCATTTTCGTTGAGTATCCAGACTCCGGTTATTACGTTGAGCGTTCAGGCTCTGGTCAGTTTCGTTGAGTATCCAGACACCGGTTATTAAGTTTAACGTTCAGGCTCCGTTCAGTTTCGTTGGGTATCCAGACTACGGTTATTACGTTGAGCGTTTAGGCTCCGGTCATTTTCGTTGAGTATCCAGATTCTGGTTATTACGTTGAGTGTTTAGGCTTCGGTCAGTTTCGTTGAGTATCCAGACTCCGGTTATTAAGTTTAGCGTTCAGTTTCGTTGGATATCCAGACTCCGGTTATTACGTTGAGCGTTCAGGCTCCGGTCAGTTTCATTGATTATCCAGACTCCGGTTATTACATTGAGCACTCATGCTCTGGTCAGTTTCGTTGAGTATCTAGACTCCGGTTATTCCATTGAGCGTTCAGGCTCCGGTTAGTTTCGTTAGGTATCCAGACTCCGGTTATTACTTATAGCGTTCAGGCTCTGGGTATTTTTGTTGAGTATCCAGACTCCAGTCATTATGTTGAGCGTTCAGGCTCCGGTCATTTTTGTTGAGTATCCAGACTCCGGTCATTCTGTTGAGCGTTGAGAATCCGGTCAGTTTCGTTGAGTATCCAGACTCCGGTTATTAAGTTGAGCATTCAGGCTCCGGTTATTTTTGTTGAGTATCCAGGCTCCGGTCATTAAGTTTATCGTTCATGCTCCGGTCAGTTTCGTTGATTATCCAGACTCCAGTTATTACTTTGAGCGTTCAGGCTCTAGTCAGTTTCGTCGGATATCCAGACTCCGATTATTCATTGAGCATTAAGGCTCCGGTCATTTTTGTTGTGTATCCAGAGTCCGGTTATTACGTTGAGCGTTCAGGCTCCGGTCAGTTTCGTTTAGTATCCAAACTCAGGTTATTAAGTTGAGCGTTCAGGCTCTGGTCATTTTCTTTGAGTATCCAGACTCCGGTTATTACGTTGAGCGTTCAGGCTACGGTCATTTTCGTTGAGTATCCAGACTCCGTTTATTACGTTGAGCATTCAGGCTCTGGTCACTTTCGTTGAGTATCCAGACTCCGGTTATTAAGTTTAGCGTTCAGGTTCTGTTCAGTTTCGTTGGGTATCCAGACTCCGGTTTTTACGTTGAGCGTTCAGGCTCCGGTCAGTTTCGTTGATTATCCAGACTCCGGTTATTACGTTGAGCACTCATGCTCTGGTCAGTTTCGTTGAGTATCCAGACTCCGGTTATTCCGTTGAGCGTTCAGGCTCCGGTTAGTTTCGTTAGGTATCCAAACTCCGGTTATTACGTATAGCGTCCATGCTCTGGTAAGTTTTGTTGAGTATCTAGACTCTGGTCATTACGTTGAGTGTACAGGCTCCAGTCATTTTTGTTAAGTATCCCGACTCCGGTCATTATGTTGAGCGTTCAGGCTCCGGTCATTTTTGTTGAGTATCCAGACTCCGGTCATTCTGTTTAGCGTTCAGAATCCGGTCAGTTTCGTTGTGTATCCAGACTCCGGTTATTAAGTTGAGCATTCAGGCTCTGGTTATTTTTGTTGAGTATCCAGACTCCGGTCATTATGTTGAGCGTTAAGGCTCTGGTCATTTTTGTTGAGTATCCAGACTCCGGTCATTCTGTTGAGCGTTGAGAATCCGGTCAGTTTCGTTGAGTATCCAGACTCCGGTTATTAAGTTGAGCATTCAGGCTCCGGTTATTTTTGTTGAGTATCCAGGCTCCGGTCACTAAGTTGATCGTTCATGCTCCGGTCAGTTTCGTTGACACTAGTGCAGAAATGACTTTTTACATCGGGCCAAAAACACATTTTACATCGGGTCTGGGTGCGATGTAAAGCCAAGCGATGTAGTAAATCAAAGACATTTTACATCGGGTCATAGACCGATGTAAAAAATACATCTACTACATCAGTTGACAGTTAAGACTGATGTGAAATATATTATTATTAATTTTTTTTTATAAAAAAAAGCACTTTTTACATCGGTCGTTATTCGGAACCGATGTAAAATGTGTCATAGGTGATTTTTTACATCGGTTGGTCAGTAGAACTGATGTAAAAGGTGTCATAGGTGTGTTTTTTTACATCGGTTGCCTTCTTGACCCGATGTAAAAGGTGTCATAGGTATGTTTTTTTACATCGGTTTCCTTTTTGACCCGATGTAAAAGGTGTGCTACGTGTCTTCAAAATTTATGTTTTTACATCGGTTTTTAAGCACACCCACCCGATGTTAAATGTAGGTTGTTTTTCTTAAATATTTAGACTAATTTTTATCCGAATCGATATGGAATCCCTGTAATTTTTTTGGTACTTAATTTTTCATATTTTTCCAACATCACACATACCAAATTTTAGTCCCTATTTGGTATGCAATTTTTTATATTTTTTCAACTAACCTTTTAGTTTCATTGCACCAAATAGCTAGGATACACATATTCTTCAACATGAACAAATTGATTTACAAAAGTACTAATCTAGTATACATACAACTGTTCAATCCACAAGAAATTGATTTACAAAAGTACTAATTGAGGAACAAAAGTACTAATCTAGTACACATATTCTTTCTTCAATATTCAACCATTTATAAGTCCTTTACCACACTTGAATACCAACATGCAATCCACAAGAAATCCGTTGTAGCTAGCTTCGGTAGAGAACACCAAAATCACATTTGCTGACAATAAATAATAATAACAATAAACATCAGCAGACAATACCAAAGTCAAGAAACTCAAATTAGGTATACATAGAAAATTCTATATAACTCACCATATAAAGTTTAATTTTTATATAACTCAAAGAAACATTTTGCCCAACGGAGTCGCAAATCATACAAATCATCTTGTGTTAATTCTGTTGGATCATCAAATACCTACAATATGTAAATAGCAATATAAAGTCATTCTTTGAAAATTCACCTTAAGTTGCAAATGCAAAGTAAATAACAAAGTAAAGTTATTTTTATTTACCTGCAACCAAGACTCGGTTATGTTGGCAGAGACAATATCCAACATATTTTTCATAACATAGTATCCACAGTCAATAGAGTTATGTTGTCGCCTTGTCTAAAATAAATGACACAGTTAGTGAATACTTATGATAAAATTAAATATAAAATTATAATTTACATGACGCTTACTTTGGGTTGGAGCCATGTAGCCTTTTTTCTATTTCCATTTGCCATTTGATAAACCCCGAAAGCACTAATTCAGAAAAAAATTCATATAGAGCAACATAAAATATGAAATTACTTTTGTAAAATTTTATGTATATGAGATATAACATATACTATAACAAAATTCACATAAAATATAAACTTACTTTGTAACAATTTTCTTCATGGTTGGATTAAGTTCCCGATGAAGTGAACAAAAGACGACCACAATATTGTCTCTTGGACAAATGACTATTAATTTCCAATGGTCTCTGTACGTGTGCGTGGAAACACAAAAAACACATCAAATATCTATGTTATCAAAAATAAAAAAATAAAAAACACAATTTCATACAAACTTACCCATGAATAAATGGTAGTAAGTGACACACTCTGTTTTCGTCACGTAACTTATCTTGTATGTATTTTTTAACCTCTGCTTCATTTTTTTGCATATTATCAACATACACACACCTAGCAGGGTCCATAAATCCATATACTTCCGATGTGGAATTATCAATACATACACGATGAATATACCTGAATAATTTTAAAGTAAATATTAGAGTCAAAGTGATGAGAGATATAACATATTAATATGTATTAACAGTAATAAAAAAAAGAAAATGTACTTACGTGGACCAAACTTGCAGAATAGACACGTCAAGCCATTGAAAACCCACCAATAACTCTCTGATACACTTAGCTGACATATAAAAATTAATGACACTTGCACAATGACTTAATTTTAATTCCAAGTGTGTGTCGCCCATTTTCAGAACCATGAGTAACAATCTCTGAACA
Source organism: Lathyrus sativus (assembly GCA_963859935.3). NCBI lineage: Eukaryota > Viridiplantae > Streptophyta > Magnoliopsida > Fabales > Fabaceae > Lathyrus > Lathyrus sativus. Next base: position 674,815 of record CAWUDS030000112.1, read on the forward strand.
TCGTCTTCCACTTCTTTTGTGCTTCCTTTTGCAGCTGAACAACTTCCTCTTCCGCTTCCATCGACAACTTCCATTTGTTCAATGCATTTTTTATTTTCGGTGCTTTGCGAGAGACCCATAGACCTAAGTGTCTCCATAAAAGATTGTTGCAACACCTTACGCTCTTCGACCAACTTTTGCTCAAAATCAGCTCTAAGCTTTGCTTCCAATTCCAAAGAAAATTGCGCTAGTTGTTCTTGTACATCCATATGTTGTCTTTGACGTGAAGACGACCTTCCAAAAAAAGTGCTAATTTTATGGTGTTTTCCAACACCACGAACACGACCTCCATGCTCAGATGTTCCAATGGCTACTGTTAAGATATCGTTAGGTCCATCCGAAACAAAGACACCCTTTTCAGCTTCCTCAACTAGAAAATCCTACAAAATTCAAAAATCAAAACTATTTTCAATAGTTTTTATCAATCACAACTATAATGATACTTGAAGTATTTTCCAAATTTTACTTACAATCTTCTCAGCAACAACTTGTGTAGAATGTGATGTGTATTCTCCCCCTTTCTTTTGTCGTGCTCTCTTCCATACTTCATGGCGTGACGGTGGAGATGGACTACCATTATCATCTACTGTAGAATCATCTCTCGATGATCTCCTTTCATTTTTCATTTTTTCCTCAAGCAAGCGATACCCTCCACGAGATAATACGTGTGGGTATACATTTCTAGCCACACTTTCCATACCCTTTTGACTTTTCTCCTATTATAAACTTAAAAAGTTATTAATCGCTAAACATAATAAAAAATTTATGCATGAAAAAATTAATATAATGCTTATTAACCTTAAATTCAGGGGTATCTCGAGACTTCAGAAACTCCTTCCATGTTTCTTCTTTAATATAATTATACTTGACATATGCAGGAGTGCAACCTTCTTTGGGATTTCTAATATATTCTTTTGTGAGTTGTGTCTTAAAACCTCTCCATCGCTCTCCCGCATATTTAATCCATTCATCCTTCAACGGATCCTTCTTTGGATCATCACATTCTAGAATAGTGAAATGAGCCTACACATATACATAAAGAATTTGTTGTTAGTATATGGCATATGTTGTTAGTATGTGATTATAAAATATAATAAAGTTTTGAATTTAAAATACCTGAACATCAACCCAAATAGCATCTTTTATATCTTTACTTATGTCTTTCCACTCATCTATTAAAATACTACATCTCTTACGAGCAAGAGATGCTACATAACTCTTAAAAGTAGAAGCATTTTTACCAACACCGATACATTCATAAGTTCTTGGATCAAACTCAACCTTTATCCTTTCACCCGTTTGATGAACTTTGTCAATTTGTGCCATCATAGTGGGACCTCTAACTCTTCTTTTACTAGGATTACTAGATGAAGAAGGGTTTTCGGTTGAATCAGCCATGTACCTGTTTACACAAAATAAAGATGATTAGAAATCAAATCAAGCACAAAATAAAAACAACTAGAAATCAAAGTAATGTCGAATTAACTTATAAAAAAACCTTACTAGTTCTCCCATATCCCTTCTTCATGATCTATGCGAATAGCATGCACATCATCCTCTTCATTATCTTCAATGAAGCTAGGCACATTTGTTGAGAAAGGAGGAGTTTCGGAAATATCAAGATTCGCATCTTGATTTTCATCACTACCATGCACCTTTCCTTGTATAACCACTGACCATCTTTTATTACAAGGATCTGTGACATAAAACACTTGTTTTGCTTGAGATGCCATGATGAAAGGTTCGTTCGCATAAGCTAACTTGCTAAGATCAACCAGTGTAAACCCAAATTCATCGATTCTTACACCACTGTTAATATCAATCCATTTGCATTTAAATACAGGAACTTTAAAAACAACATAATCAACTTCCCAAATCTCTTCAATCACCCCAAAGTAGGGTACAGATGCCATAACCGGGTTTTTATCTTTAGAACTAGAGAAGTGCATGGACTCTGCCACAATCATAACCCCACTATTTTGCGTGGTACTACGGTCATCCTTTGACTTTGTATAAAATGAAGTTTTATTAATATCATATCCACTCCAAGTTATTATGTTACATTTAGGCTCGTAGGACAACCACTTAATTGTATTAGAAGCAGTATCATCATTAGCAATTTTTTCTTTAAACCACTCAGAGAAACTCTTATTATGCTCTTTTAACAATCCTCTTTCATTCATCTTGGGGTACTTTTTCTTTATGATGCTTTTATGAGCAGATAAGTAAGGTTGAACTTCATCAGTGTTATTCAATATGTACAAATGTGCTTGTACAACCACCTCAATACTTAAGCTCTTTACCTTTAAACCTTGTGTACCTACACCGTCACATCTTCCATCATGACGAGACTTGGGAACCCCTACAGCATCCACTTCTGACAAATAGTTTGAACAAAACTCAATTGCTTCTTCTGCAATGTACCTCTCAATAATCGATGCTTCTGGACGGTGTGGGTTTTTTGTATACCCTTTTAGGATCTTCATGTATCGCTCTGTTGGATACATCCACCTTAAATAAATTGGACCACATATTCTAATCTCCCTTACTAGATGGACAATCAAGTGAACCATAATGTCAAAAAATGAAGGAGGAAAATACATCTCTAATTGGCACAGGATAACTACAGCCTCATTTTCCAAATCGTCTAACTTTAACGGATCAATGGCTTTACAACAAATTGCATTGAAAAATAAGCACAACCTAGTTATAGTTTTCCTAACATTGTTAGGCAATATCCCACGAATAGCCACTGGTAGTAGCTGTTGCATTAAGACATGGCAATCATGAGATTTTAACCCAACTAATTTGAGATCTTTAATTGATACAAGCCTCTTGATATTTGATGAGTAACCATGCGGAACTTTAATACTTTTTAAACACTCACAAAAACTTATTTTCTCCTTTTTAGACAAAGTGTAGCAGGCCGGAGGCAAATATATCTTGTTACCTATATGTTGTGGAGTTAACTCTTCTCGTATACCCATCAAACCCAAATCCAAACGAGCATTATAACCATCTTTTGTCTTACCTTGAATGTTGAGAAGTGTTCCGATTAAACTATCACATACATTTTTCTCCACGTGCATCACATCAATACAATGTCTTACATCAAGATTAGACCAATATGGAAGATCGAAGAAAATCGACCTCTTTTTCCATATATTTTTTGTAGTAGTTTGCTTTTGGTACTTTCCAAATACAACATTAATTCCCTGTTGTCGATGATAAACTTCCTCTCCAGTTAAGGGCTTTGGAGCAACACCATGCTCTTGTTCCCCATTAAAAGCTTTTCGCAATCTGCGATATGGATGATAACGATTTAGAAATTTTCGATGCCCGAGATAAACAGTCTTTTTTCCTTTTTCAAGTTGATGGTAACATGTGTCTTTTTCACATATAGGACACGCTTTATGCCCTTTAACTTTGTACCCAGACAAATTGCCATATGCCGGAAAATCGTTGATGGTGCAAAACAACATGGCATGCATATTGAAATGTTCACCAGAATACGCATCAAAAACATTCACCCCTTCCTCCCACAACACTCTTAAATCATCTATCAGTGGACTTAGATAAACGTCTATGTCATTTCCTGGTTGTTTTGGGCCCGAAATCATCATCGATAACATAATATATTTACGCTTCATGCACAACCTAGGAGATAGGTTGTAAATCATCAGGAGAACGGGCCAAGAAGTATGGTTAGTACTTAGATTACCAAATGGATTCATTCCATCAGTAGAAAGTCCAAGTCTAAGGTTTCTCGACTCTTTGCCAAAATTTGGAAACAAAGAATCTATTTTCTTCCATTGCAAAGAATCAGCTACATGGCGAATTTTCCCATCAGATTTTCTTTCTTCCGCATGCCATCTAAGATTCTTTGCGTCATTTTCATTAGCGAATAATCTCTTAAACCTTGAAATTATTGGTAGGTACCACACTACTTTCGCGGGAGGACCCTTTTTTACCACCTCATCATCACTAGAATAACCATCTTTCTCTTTGTAGCGTGACGCCTTGCACTTCGGACAGTGATTATAGTTTACATACTCTTTTCTGTATAGTATGCAATCATTAGGGCATGCATGTATCTTTTCATACTCCAAACCCATCGGACACAATAGTTTCTTCGCCTCGTAATAACGATTTGGCATTACGTTACCTTCGGGAAGCATTTGTGTCAACAATTCAAGCAATTCGGTAAAACTTTTATCAGTCCATCCATTATTTGCCTTTAAATTAAACAATTTTAACACAGCATACAAACGTGTAAAATTTGTGCATCCCGGGTACAAAGGTTTATCCTTGTCACTGCATAAAGTATCATACGCATGTGCCCTCTTAAACGAATCTTGTCCAATATCACGCATCATGTCTTCTAGACGATCATCCATTTCTACACTAACATTATCTTTTTTGGACACATTTGACTTTGCTACTACTTCACCATGCCATATCCATTGTGTATAACTTTGGCAAATCCCTTCACAAATTAGATGATCCATAATTTCTTTCTTATTAAGTTTTGGTTCTTGATTTGCACAACGAACACATGGACAAAGAAAAAGCACATGACGACTTTTTTCAGCACTACTTTTAGGAGGAGGAATATTTTTTTTAGCATTACTTTCAGCAAACTGTATAAATTCCATCACTCCATGCTCGTACTCAGCACTTAATCGATTAGCTCTCATCCAACTACGATCCATACCTATGTTCCGAAATTAACACATACAGAGTTAAATCATTGTGATACCTACAATAGTCCCTCTTTTGGACACATTAGAGAGAACAAAGTCTCTACGTGCAAACATGTGGCATTAAATTAAATCATAAAAATTATTCCTAACACAATGGTATTTGCGCATAAAATTCTATTACTCAAATTTAACCCAAATAGCACCAAATTGACATCAAAATTATTTGACATTTTTACAAAAAGCTATTATTAAAAACAGTAAAATCATGTACTATTAAAGATACCTTATTTATCGTTGTTATCACCGCCAGAGTGCTGGAAAGTAGAAAAAGCTCAAGGTTGTCTCTCCAATAGAAACTAAAAAATAAGATATTTCTTTCAGTAGCAAATAATATCAAAACTTCACGTTGAGAATAGTTAACTTTTCCAAGTGAAAGACAACACCTTAAATTTCACGTTGAGAATAGAAACCTATACGGGAGACAACACCTTAAAATTCAACCAAACTGAAAGTAAAAACAACCGATTAGAAGAATACACATGAGATGAACAACAAACCAAACATAAATAATAAAAATAAGCAATGCATGGATTTAGTTTCTCTACTATTATGAGTCGCATCACCAGTATCTTTTACTTATTATTTATTATTTTAATTTAGAAAAACCTATGATATACATGTACACTTTTGAATAAACATATTTATTTTTTGTATTTTATAAATTGGGGATTAAAAATAAGTAGCAGTACACGATAAACATATTTTGTTTTTGTATTCGTGTGTCCGTACGTATATGGCTAACTAATTCATCAACATTATGTAAATATGATGAGAGAAAATAATTAATCAGAGAAAATATGATGAGAAACTTACGTAAAAGGGATTCACCTCATCTTTGGCGAAGAGATTGGTGGCGGCGGAAAAAAAAGAAGAAGAATGACGGAAGGTGGCGGCGGTGACAGCACCTTAAAATTCAACCAAACTGAAAGCAAACACAACCTATTAGAAGAATACACATGAGATGAACAACAAACCAAACATAAATAATAAAAATAAGCAATGCATGGTTAGTTAACAATTTTATTTTATTTTGAATAAACAATTTTATTTTGAATACACCGATTAGTTAACAATTCTAGTTATTTACCAAAAGGATTAGAGCTTACTGAGTTTGGTTCTACTATTTATGATTTAAAAAAATTATTTCAAATCAATCTGACTTTACCAAGTGTTATATATATATATATATATATATATATATATATATATATATATATATATATATATATATATATATATATATATATATATATATATAAGAAATTTTTTTCATATATTAATAGAGCTTTTGAAATATAAAATATTTTATAAATAAAAAAACAATGAACTTACAGTATTCAAGTTTTTTCTTGAAGTTTCGTTACTGAGTATATGAAAACGATCAAGTGCAAGGAAAATACCAAGAACAGTAATCAACAGAACCTTAAAAATAGGCATTAATGCAACAACAAAAAGATTCCAGAATTCCATTTTATTATTACTACCCTGTTACATCAAACAACTTTTCTTCAATTAAATAAATAAACATGCATCATATTCATTTATTATTGGAAGTTTATAGTCTTATATATATATATATATATATATATATATATATATATATATATATATATATATATATATATATATATATATATATATATAAAAAAGAAAATAAATTAAAGAATTTCATATATATTATAAATTCTGCATTGGAAACAAATCATTTTAAGTTGATGTATCTAGTCTATGTATAAATTAAATTCGTAAATTCTTAAATATATCTAAAAATTAAAATTTGTTAGTATAGGATGGAAAATTACATAATATTACTCCAATTATATAACACTAGTTAAAGACAAAATAAGAGTGAAGTTATAATGAAGTTATAAAGACTTTTAGTAATTGTGAAGAAATGACAAAATAATAAAGTGAAGTCTGAACCTATTTTGATAAATAGTCTGAATTTCATTACCAAAATAATAAAGTGAAGTTCTAATAATAAATATTTCATTACAAGTCTGAATTTCACTATCAAAATAATAAAGTGAAGTTCTAATAATTGTGAAAAAATAACATACAGGTAAGTCTGAGTCTATAAAATAGAAGACTATAAACTTTTCATTTTTTTAAGGTCTGTAGTTGAATAATTTAGTTTACCAAGTCTTTAGTTGAATAAGTCAGGTCTATATTGTAGGAGAACTGAGTAGTAGTGGATTCCTAAATGTTAAGATTTTTTCAGTTGTACTTAGGCTATTTAAGTTTTCATTCCAAATTAATTGTTACAGTTCTGTTCTAACAAATTGGTATCAGAGCTCCAATTGGGGCCTGATAATTGAGAAATAAAATAGAGAATACAAATTGTCAATCTAGTTGTATGTATATACATAACTAATGTACATGTGAAAGATCCAAAATAATTTTACTGCATGAAATGTTATTCCTCCCAGATCTAGTTGAAATGTTCGTTTGTCTCTATGTGAGTCCCAGTGTCAATCCTAGTTTGTATGTATATTATAGGTTTGTCTTTATGTGAGTCTCAGTATCAAACCTATGATATACATGTACGAGTACGAGTATCAATCCTATTTTGAATAAACATATTTATTTTTTGTATTTTATAAATTGGGGATTAAAAATAAGTAGCAGTACATGATAAACATATTTGGTTTTTGTATTCACGATGAACATATTTGGTTTTTGTATTCTTGTGTCAGTATATGGCTAACTAATTCATCAACATTATGTAAATATGATGAGAGAAAATAATTAATTAGAGAAAATATGATGAGAAACTTACGTAAAAGGGATTTACCTCATCTTCCGCAAAAGGATTGGTGGCGGCGGGAAAAAAAGAAGAAGAATGACGGACGGTGGCGGCGGAGGAAGAAGAAGGGTAGACGGTGGCGGCAGAGGAAGAAGAAAAACAATGATGGTGGAAGCGTAAAAGAAGAAAAATGGAGACAGAGACGGGGAAGCGAAAAAGAAGAACGATAAGAGATTTTTGAGAGTTGGAGAATCTTAAGTTTTCAGATAGGGTTTTGGGATTTTAAGAAACATTTTTTATCGGTTGGCAAATAGGCCTGATGTAAAAGGTTTAATCAATTTTATTTAAATTTTTATTTAGAATCTTATTACATCAGTTGGGCTAATTGGCCTGATGTAAAAGGTTTAATAAATCTTATTTAATTTTTTATTGAGAAACTTATTACATCAGTTGGGCAAAATGACCCGATATAAAACGTTTAATCCATTTATTTTTTTATTGAAAAACTTTTTACATCCGTTGGGCAAAATGACCCGATGTAAAACGTTTAATCCATTTATTTTTTTATTGAAAAACTTTTTACATCGGTTGGGATAAACAACCCGATGTAAAATGACTTAATCTATATTTTTTATTAATATGAAGAAGCATCTCATAATATCTGTATTTTTTATACAATTTCATAGTTAATGCATGTGATCACATTTTATATGAATTTAAAAAAAAATATAATCTAGATGATATATACTAAAGAATTGAAATTTTTGTTTTAATCCTTTTATATTACAAAATAAAAATATCATGCAATTATTATCAGTTAAATATAAATCACTTAAAATTTTTTTAATTAAAATGACTTAATCTATTTTATTTATTTATTTATTGAGGACTTTTACATCGATTGGGGTAAACGGCCTGATGTAAAATCTTTTATAATAAAATTTTTTATTATGAGTAGCATCACCAGTATCTTTTATTTTTTATTTATTATTTTAATTAAGAACGTCCTATGATATACATGTACGAGTATCAATCCTATTTTGAATAAATATAGAGAAACTATAGAGAAAATAATTAATTAGAGAAAATACGATGAGAAACTTACGGAAAAGAGATTCACCTCATCTTCGGCGAAGGGATGGGTGGCGGCGAAAAAAAAAAGAAGAATGACGGATGGTGGCGGCGGAGGAAGAAGAATGGTAGACGGTGGCGGCGGAGGAAGAAGAATAACAATGATGGTGGAAGCGAAGAAGAAAAATGGAGACGAAGACGGTGGAAGCGAAGAAGAAGAATGATAAGAGATTTTTGGGAGTTGGAGAATCTTAAGTTTTCAGATAGGGTTTTGGGATTTTAAGAAACATTTTACATCGGATGGGCAAATAGGCCTGATGTAAAATTTTTAATCAATTTTATTTAAATTTTTATTTAGAATCTTATTACATCAGTTGGGCAAATTGGCCTGATATAAAATCTTAATCTATTTTATTTATTTATTTATTGAGGACTTTTACATCGGTTGGGATAAACAACCCGATGTAAAATCCTTTATAACAAAATTTGTTATTATTTACGACACTGCCACCGCATTATTTTTTACATCAGATGGGGTACATGGCCCGATGTAAAATGTTTCTCCCATTTTATTTATTTTTTATTGAGAACTTTTTACATCGGTTGGGATAAATGGCCCGATGTAAAATCCTTTATAACAAAATTTCTTATTATTTACGACAATGCCACCGCGTTATTTTTTACATCAGTGGAAATATATGTCTGATGTAAAATCTTTAAATCAAATATTTCTCACATCATATTGTTAATAAATCTGATGTAAAATCCTTTAACAAATATTTTTCACATCATATATCTAAAAATCTGATGTAAAATCATTTAACCAAATGTCTTATTTTTAGTAGTGTGAGTATCCAGACTCCAGTTATTACTTTGAGCGTTCAAGCTCTAGTCAGTTTCGTCGGATATCCAGACTTCGGTTATTACATTGAGCGTTAAGGCTCCGGTCATTTTTGTTGTGTATCCAGACTCCGGTTATTACGTTGAGCGTTCAGGCTCCGGTCAGTTTCGTTTAGTATCCAAACTCTGGTTATTAAGTTGAGCGTTCAGGCTCTGGTCAGTTTCGTTGAGTATCCAGACTCCGGTTATTACGTTGAGCGTTCACGCTCCGGTCAGTTTCGTTGGATATCCAGACTCCGGTTATTACGTTGAGCATTCAGGATCTGGTCAGTTTTGTTGAGTATCCAGACTCCGGTTACTAAGTTTAGCGTTCAGGCTCCAGTCATTTTTGTTGAGTCTCCAGACTCCGGTTATTAGGTTTTGTGTTCAAACTCCGATTAGTTTCGTTGAGAATCTAGACTCCAATTATTACGTTGCGCGTTCAGGCTCTGGTCTGTTTTGTTGGGTATCCAGTCTCCGGTTATTATGTTGAGCATTTAGGCTCCGGTGATTTTCATTGAGTATTCAGACTCCGGTTATTCCGTTGAGCGTTCAGGCTCCGGTTAGTTTCGTTGAGTATCCAGACTCCAGTTATTACTTATAGCGTCCAGGCTCTGGTAAGTTTTGTTGAGTATCTAGACTCCGGTCATTACGTTGAGTGTACAGGCTCCGGTCATTTTTGTTGAGTATCCAGACTCCGGTCATTACGTTGAGCGTTCAGGCTCCGGTCAGTTTCGTTGAGTATCCAGACTCTAGTTATTACTTTGAGCGTTCACGCTCCAGTCAGTTTCGTTGGGTATCTAGACTTCGGTTATTACGTTGAGCGTTCAGGTTCCGGTCATTTTTGTTGAGTATCCAGTCCGGTTATTATGTTGAGCATTCAGGCTTCCGTCATTTTTGTTATGGCTCTAGAATCCGGTTATTACGTTTTATGTTCAAACTCCGATTAGTTTCGTTGAGAATCTAGACTCCGATTATTACATTGAGCGTTTAGGCTCCGGTCAGTTTCGTTGGGTATCCAGACTCCGGTTATTACGTTGAGCATTCAGGCTCCAGTGATTTTCGTTGAGTATCCAGACTCCGGTTATTACGTTGAGCGTTCAGGCTCTGGTCAGTTTCGTTGAGTATCCAGACTCCTGTTATTAAGTTGAGCGGTCAGGCTCCGATCAGTTTCGTTGGGTATCCAGACTCCGGTTATTATGTTGAGCGTTCAGGCTCCGGTAAGTTTCGTTGAGTATCCAGACTCCAGTTATTACATTGAGCGATCACGCTCCGGTCAGTTTTGTTAGATATCCAGACTCCGGTTATAACGTTGAGCGTTCAGGTTCCGGTCAGTTTCGTTGAGTATCCAAACTCCGGTTATTAAGTTGAGCGTTCAGGCTCCGGTCATTTTCTTTGAGTATCCAGATTCCGGTTATTACGTTGAGCATTCAGGCTTCGGTCATTTTTGTTGAGTATCCAGACTCCGGTTATTACGTTGAGCGTTCAGGCTCCGGTCAGTTTCGTTGAGGATCCAGACTCCGGTTATTAGGTTTAGCGTTCAGGATCCGTTCAGTTTCGTTGGGTATCCAGACTCCGGTTATTACGTTGAGCGTTCAGGCTCCGGTCAGTTTCGTTGAGTATCCAAACTCTAGTTATTACGTTGAGCGTTCACGCTCCGGTCAGTTTCGTTGGGTATCCAGACTCCGGTTATTACGTTGAGCATTCAGGTTCCGATCATTTTTGTTGAGTATCCAGTTCGGTTATTATGTTGAGCATTCAGGCTTCCGTCATTTTTGTTATGGCTCTAGACTCCGGTTATTACGTTTTGTGTTCAAACTCCGATTAGTTTCGTTGAGAATCTAGACTCCGATTATTACGTTGAGCGTTCAGGCTCCGGTCAGTTTTGTTGGGTATCCAGACTCCGGTTATTACGTTGAGCATTCAGGCTCCTGTGATTTTCTTTGAGTATCCAGACTCCGGTTATTCCGTTGAGCGTTCAGGCTCCGGTTAGTTTCATTAGGTATCCAGACTCCGGTTATCACGTATAGCGTCCAGGCTCTGCTATGTTTTGTTAAATATATCGACTCCGGTCATTACGTTGAGCGTACAGGCTCCGGTCATTTTTGTTGAGTATCTAGACTCCGGTCATTACGTTGAGAGTTCAGGCTCCGGTAATTTTCGTTCAGTATCCAGACTCCGGTCATTCTGTTGATCGTTCAGGCTCTGGTCAGTTTCGTTGAGTATCCAGACTCTGGTCATTTTTGTTAAGTATCCAGTCCGGTTATTACGTTGAGCGTTCAGGCTCCAGTTAGTTTCGTTAGGTATTCAGACTCCGGTTATTACGTATAGCGTCCATGCTCTGGTAAGTTTTGTTGAGTATCCAGACTCCGGTCATTACGTTGAGCGTTCAGGCTCCGATCATTTTCGTTGAGTATCCAGACTCCAATTATTACGTTGAACATTCAGGCTCTGGTCAGTTTCGTTGGGTATCCAGAGTCCGGTTATTACGTTGAGCGTTCTGGCTCCAGTCAGTTTCGTTTAGTATCCAAACTCCAGTTATTAAGTTGAGCGTTCAGGCTCCGCTCATTTTCTTTGAGTATCTAGACTTCGGTTATTACGTTGAGCGATCAGGCTCCGGTCATTTTCGTTGAGTATCCAGACTCCGGTTATTACGTTGAGCGTTCAGGCTCTGGTCAGTTTCGTTGAGTATCTAGACTCCGGTTATTAAGTTAAGCGTTCAGGCTCCGATCAGTTTCGTTGGGTATCCAGACTCCGGTTACTATGTTGAGCGTTCAGGCTCCGGTCAGTTTCGTTGAGTATCCAGACTCCAGTTATTACATTGAGCGTTCACGCTCCGGTCAGTTTCGTTGGATATCCAGACTCCGGTTATTACGTTGAGCGTTCAGGCTCCTGTCATTTTTGTTGAGTATCCAGTCCGGTTATTATGTTGAGCATTCAGGCTGCAGTCATTTTTGTTGAGTCTCCAGACTCCGGTTATTAGGTTTTGTGTTCAAACTCCGATTAGTTTCGTTGAGAATCTAGACTCCAATTATTACGTTGCGCGTTCAGGCTCTGGTCTGTTTCGTTGGGTATCCAGACTCCGGTTATTATGTTGAGCGTTTAGGCTCCGGTGATTTTCATTAAGTATTCAGACTCCGGTTATTCCGTTGAGCGTTCAGGCTCCGGTTAGTTTCGTTAGGTATCCAGACTCCAGTTATTACTTATAGCGTCCAGGCTCTGGTAAGTTTTGTTGAGTATTTAGACTCCGGTCATTACGTTGAGCGTACAGGCTCCGGTCATTTTTGTTGAGTATCCAGACTCCGGTCGTTACGTTGAGTGTTCAGGCTCCGGTAATTTTCATTGAGTATCCAGACTCCGGTCATTATGTTGAGCGTTCAGGCTCAGGTCAGTTTCGTTGAGGATCCAGACTCCAGTTATTACTGAGCATTCAGGCTCTAGTCAGTTTCGTTGGGTATCCAGACTCCGGTTATTACATTGAGCGCTAAGGCTCCGGTCATTTTTGTTGAGTATCCAGACTCCGATTATTACGTTGAGCGTTCAGGCTCTGGTCAGTTTCGTTTGTATCCAAACTATAGTTATTAAGTTGAGCTTTCAGGCTCCGGTCATTTTCATTGAGTATCCAGACTCCGGTTATTACGTTGAGCGTTCAGGCTCTGGTAAGTTTCGTTGAGTATCCAGACTCCGGTTATTAAGTTTAGCGTTCAGGCTCCGTTCAGTTTCGTTGGGTATCCAGACTCCGGTTATTACGTTGAGCGTTTAGGCTCCGGTCAGTTTCGTTGATTATTCAGACTTCGGTTATTACGTTGAGCACTCATGCTCCGGTCAGTTTGGTTGGGTATCCAGACTCCGGTTATTACGTTGAACGTTCAGGCTCCGGTAATTTTTGTAGAGTATCCAGAATCCGGTTATTACGTTGAGCCTTCAGGTTCTGGTCAGTTTCGTTGAGTATCCAAACTCCGGTTATTAAGTTGAGCGTTCAGGCTCCGGTCATTTTCTTTGAGTATCCAGATTCCGGTTATTACGTTGAGTGTTCTGGCTCCGGTCATTTTCGTTGAGTATCCAGACTCCGGTTATTACGTTGAGTGTTCAAGCTCCGGTCAGTTTCGTTGAGTATCCAGACTCCGGTTATTAAGTTTATCGTTCAGGCTCCGTTCAGTTTCGTTGGGTATCCAGACTCCGGTTATTACGTTGAGCGTTCAGGCTCCGGTCAGTTTCGTTGATTATCCAGACTCCGGTTATTACGTTGAGCACTCATGCTCAGGTCAGTTTCGGTGAGTATCCAGACTCCGGTTATTCCGTTGAGTGTTCAGGCTCCAGTAAGTTTCGTTGGGTATCCAGACTCCGGTTATTACGTATAGCGTCCATGCTTTGGTAAGTTTTGTTGAGAATCTAGACTCTGGTTATAACGTTGAGTGTACAGGCTCTAGTCATTTTTGTTGAGTATCCAGACTCCGGTCATTATGTTGAGCGTTCAGGCTCCAATCATTTTTGTTGAGTATCCAGACTCCGGTCATTCTGTTGAGCGTTCAGAATCCGATCAGTTTTGTTGAGTATCCACACTCCGGTTATTAAGTTGAGCATTCAGGCTCCGGTCATTTTTGTTGAGTATCCAGACTCCGGTTATTGCGTTGAGCATTCAGGCTCCGTTCATCAAGTTGATCGTTCATGCTCCGGTCAGTTTCGTTGAGTATCTAGACTCCAGTTATTACTTTGAGCGTTCAGGTTCTAGTAAGTTTCGTTGGATATCCATACTCCGGTTATTACATTGAGCGTTAAGGCTCCGGACATTTTTGATGTGTATCCAGACTCCGGTCATTACGTTGAGCGTTCAGGCTCCTGTCAGTTTCGTTTAGTATCCAAACTTCGGTTATTAAGTTGAGCGTTCAGGCTCCGTTCATTTTCTTTGAGTATCCAGACTCCGGTTATTACGTTGAGCGTTCAGGCTACGGTCATTTTCGTTGAGTATCCAGACTCCGGTTATTACGTTGAGCATTCAGGCTCCGGTGATTTTCGTTGACTATCCAGACTCCGGTTATTCTGTTGAGCGTTCAGGCTCCGGTTAGTTTCGTTAGTTATCCAGACTCCGGTTATTACGTATAGCGTCCAGGCTCTGGTAAGTTTTGTTGAATATCTAGACTCCGGTCATTACGTTGAGCGTACAGGCTACGGTAATTTTTGTTGAGTATCTAGACTCCGGTCATTACGTTGAGCGTTCAGGCTCCGGTTATTTTCGTTCAGTATCCAGACTCCGGTCATTCTGTTGAGCGTTCAGGCTCTGGTCAGTTTCATTGAGTATCCAGACTACGGTTATTAAGTTGAGCGTTCAGGCTCTAGTCAGTTTCGTTTGGTATCCAGACTCCGGTTATTACGTTAAGCGTTCAGGCTCCGGTCATTTTTTTTTAGTATCTAGACTCTAGTTATTCCGTTGAGCGTTCAGGCTCCGGTTAGTTTCGTTAGGTATCCAGACTCCGGTTATAACGTATAACGTCCATGCTCTGGTAAATTTTGTTGAGTATCTAGACTCCGATCATTACGTTGAGTGTATAGGCTCCGGTCATTTTTGTTGAGTATCCAGACTCCGGTCATTACGTTGAGCGTTCAGACTCCGGTCATTTTCGTTGAGTATCCAGACTCCGGTCATTCTGATGAGCGTTCAGGCTCCGGTAAGTTTCGTTGAGTATCCAGACTCTGGTTATTAGGTTGAGCATTCAGGCTCCGATCATTTTTGTTGAGTATCCAGACTCCGGTTATCACGTTGAGTGTTCAAGCTCTAGTCATTACGTTGATCGTTCAGGCTCCGGTCAGTTTCGTTGAGTATCCAGACTCCAGTTATTACGTTGAGCGTTTAGGCTCTGGTCAGTTTCGTTGGGTATCCAGAGTCCGGTTATTACGTTGAGCGTTCAGGCTCTAGTCAGTTTCGTTTAGTATCCAAACTCCGGTTATTAAGTTGAGCGTTCAGGCTTCGGTCATTTTCTTTGAGTATCCAGACTTCGGTAATTACGTTGAGCGTTCAGGCTCCGGTCATTTTCGTTGAGTATCCAGACTCCGGTTATTACGTTGAGCGTTCAGGCTCCGGTCAGTTTCGTTGAGTATCCAGACTCCGATTATTAAGTTTAGCGTTCAGGCTCCGTTCAATTTCGTTGGGTATCCAGACTCCATTTATTATGTTGAGCGTTCAGGCTCTGGTCAGTTTCGTTGATTATCCAGACTCCAATTATTATGTTGAGCACTCATGCTCCAGTCATTTTTGTTGAGTATCCAGACTCCGGTTATTACGTTGAGCGTTCAGGTTCCGGTCAGTTTCTTTGAGTATCCAAACACCGGTTATTAATTTGAGCGTTCAGGCTACGGTCATTTTCTTTGAGTATCTAGACTCCGGTTATTACGTTGAGCGTTCAGGCTCCGGTCATTTTCGTTGAGGATCCAGACTCCGGTTATTATGTTGAGTGTTCAGGCTCCGGTCAGTTTCGTTGAGTATCCAGACCCAGGTTATTAAGTCGAGCGTTCAGGCTCCGATCAGTTTCGTTGGGTATCCAGACTCCAGTTACTA
Source organism: Lathyrus sativus (assembly GCA_963859935.3). Taxonomy (NCBI): domain Eukaryota; kingdom Viridiplantae; phylum Streptophyta; class Magnoliopsida; order Fabales; family Fabaceae; genus Lathyrus; species Lathyrus sativus. Next base: position 690,866 of record CAWUDS030000112.1, read on the forward strand.
CGTTGAGCGTTGAGGCTCCGGTCAGTTTCGTTGAGTATCCAGACTCCAGTTATTACATTGAGCGTTCACGCTCCGGTCAGTTTCGTTGGATATCCAGACTCCGGTTATTACGTTTAGCTTTCAGGATCCTGTCATTTTTGTTGAGTGTCCAGTCCGGTTATTACGTTGAGCATTCAGGCTCCGGTTATTTTTGTTGAGTCTCCAGAATCCGGTTATTACGTTTTATGTTCAAACTCCGATTAGTTTCATTGAGAATCTATACTCCGATTATTACGTTGAGCGTTCAGGCTCCGGTCAGTTTCGTTGGGTATCCAGACTACGGTTATTATGTTGAGCATTCAGGCTCCGAAGATTTTCGTTGAGTATTCAGACTCCGGTTATTCCATTGAGCGTTCAGGCTCCGGTTAGTTTCGTTAGGTATCCAGACTCCGGTTATTACGTATAGCGTCCAGACTCTGGTAAGTTTTGTTAAGTATCTAGACTCTGGTCATTACGTTGAGCGTACAGGCTCCGATCATTTTTGTTGAGTATCCAGACTCCGGTGATTACGTTGAGCGTTCAGGCTTCGGTAATTTTCGTTGAGTATCCAGACTCCAATCATTCTATTGAGCGTTCAGGCTCTGGTCAGTTTCGTTGAGTATCCAGACTCCGATTATTATGTTGAGCGTTCAGGCTCCGGTCAGTTTCGTTGAGTATCCAGACTCCAGTTATTACTTTGAGCGTTCAGGCTCTAGTCAGTTTCATTGGGTATCCAGACTCCGGTTATTACTTTGAGCGTTAAGGCTCCGGTCATTTTTGTTGAGTATCCAGACTCCGGTTATTACGTTGAGCGTTCAGGCTACGGTCATTTTCATTGAGTATCCAGACTCCGGTTATTACGTTGAGCGTTCAGGCTCTGGTCAGTTTCATTGAGTATCCAGACTCCGGTTATTAAGTTTAGCATTCAGGCTCCGTTCAGTTTCGTTGCGCATCCAGACTCCGGTTATTACGTTGAGCGTTCAGGCTCTTGTCAGTTTCATTGATTATCCAGACTCCGGTTATTACGTTGAGCACTCATGCTCCGGTCAGTTTCGTTGGGTATCCAGACTCCGGTTATTACGTTGACCGTTCAGGCTCCGGTTATTTTCGTTGGGTATCCAGACTCCGGTCATTCTGTTGAGCGTTCAGGCTCCGTTCAGTTTCGTTAAGTATCCAGACTCCGATTATTAAGTTGAGCATTCAGGCTCCGGTCATTTTTGTTGAGAATCCAGACTCCGGTTATCACGTTGAGCGTTCAAGCTCCAGTTATTACGTTGATCGTTCAGGCTCCAGTCAGTTTCGTTGAGTATCCAGACTCCAGTTATTACGTTGAGCGTTCAGGCTCAGGTCAGTTTCGTTTAGTATCCAAACTCCGGTTATTAAGTTGAGCGTTCAGGCTCCGGTCATTTTCTTTGAGTATCCAGACTTTGGTTATTACGTTAAGCGTTCAGGCTCCGGTCATTTTCGTTGAGTATCCAGACTCCGGTTATTACATTGAGCGTTCAGGCTCTGGTCGGTTTCGTTGAGTATCCAGACTCCGGTTATTAAGTTTAGCATTCAGGCTCCGTTCAGTTTCGTTGGGTATCCAGACTCCGGTTATTATGTTGAGCGTTCAGGCTCTGGTCCGTTTCGTTGATAATCCAGACTCCGGTTATTATGTTGAGCACTCATGCTCCGGTCATTTTTGTTGAGTATCCAGACTCCGGTTATTACGTTGAGCGTTCAGGTTCCGGTCAGTTTCGTTAAGTATCCAAACACCGGTTATTAAGTTGAGCGTTCAGGCTCCGGTCATTTTCTTTGAGTATCTAGACTCCGGTTATTACGTTGAGCGTTCAGGCTCCGGTCATTTTCGTTGAGTATCCAGACTCCGGTTATTATGTTGAGCGTTCAGGCTCCGGTCAGTTTCGTTGAGTATCCAGACTCAGGTGATTAAGTTGAGCGTTCATGCTCCGATCAGTTTCATTGGGTATCCAGACTCCGGTTACTACGTTGAGCGTTCAAGCTCCGTCAGTTTCGTTGAGTATCCAGACTCCAGTGATTACGTTGAGCGTTCACGCTCCGGTCAGTTTCGTTGGATATCCAGACTCCGGTTATTACGTTGAGCGTTCAGGCTCCTGTCATTTTTGTTGAGTATCCAGTCCGGTTATTACGTTGAGCATTCAGGCTCCGGTTATTTTTGTTGAGTCTCCAGAATCCGGTTATTATGTTTTGTGTTCAAACTCCGATTAGTTTCGTTGAGAATCTAGACTCTGATTATTACGTAGAGCATTCAGGCTCCGGTCAGTTTTGTTGGGTATCCAGACTCCGGTTATTATGTTGAGCATTCAGGCTCCGGCGATTTTCGCTGAGTATTCAGACTCCGGTTATTCCGTTGAGTGTTTAGGCTCCGGTTAGTTTCGTTAGGTATCCAGACTCCGGTTATTACGTATAGCGTCCAGGCTCCAGTAAGTTTTGTTGAGTATCTAGACTCCAGTCATTACGTTGAGCGTACAGGCTCCAGTCATTTTTGTTGAGTATCCAGACTCCAATCATTCTGTTGAGCGTTTAGGCTCTGGTCAGTTTCGTTGAGTATCCAGACTCCGATTATTAAGTTGAGCGTTCAGGCTTCGGTCAGTTTCCTTGAGTATCCAGACTCCAGTTATTACTTTGAGCGTTCAGGCTCTAGTCAATTTCGTTGGGTATTCAGACTCCGGTTATTACTTTGAGCGTTAAGGCTCCGGTCATTTTTGTTGAGTATCCAGACTCCAGTTATTACGTTGAGCGTTCAGGCTCCGGACAGTTTTATTTAGTATCCAAACTCCGATTATTAAGTTGAGCGTTCAGGCTCCGGTCATTTTCATTGAGTATCCAGACTCCGGTTATTACGTTGAGCGTTCAGGCTACGGTCATTTTCGTTGAGTATCCAGACTCCGGTTATTACGTTGAGCGTTCAGGCTTTGGTCTGTTTCGTTGAGTATCCAGACTCCGGTTATTAAGTTTAGCGTTCAGGCTCCGTTCAGTTTCGTTGGGTATCCAGACTCCGGTTATTACGTTGAGCGTTCAGGCTTCGGTCAGTTTCGTTGATTATCCAGACTCCGGTTATTACGTTGAGCACTCATGCTCTGGTCAGTTTCGTTGAGTATCCAGACTCCGGTTATTCCATTGAGCGTTCAGGCTCCGGTAAGTTTCGTTGGGTATCCAGACTCCGGTTATTACGTATAGCGTCCATGCTCTGGTAAGTTTTGTTGAGTATATAGACTCTGGTCATTACGTTGAGTGTACAGGCTCTAGTCAATTTTGTTGAGTATCCAGACTCCGGTCATTATGTTTAGCGTTCAGGCTCCGGTCATTTTTGTTGAGTATCCAGACTCCGGTCATTCTGTTGAGCGTTCAGAATCCGGTCAGTTTCGTTGAGTATCCAGACTCCGGTTATTAAGTTGAGCATTCAGGCTCCGGTCATTTTTGTTGAGTATCCAGACTCCGGTTATTACATTGAGCGTTCAGGCTCTATTCATTAAGTTGATCGTTCATGCTCCGGTCAGTTTCGTTGAGTATCTAGACTCCAGTTATTACTTTGAGCGTTCAGGCTCTAGTCAGTTTCGTTGATATCCAGACTCCGATTATTACATTGAGCGTTAAGGCTCCGGTCATTTTTGTTGTGTATCCAGACTCCGGTTATTATGTTGAGCGTTCAGGCTCCGATCAGTTTCGTTGGGTATCCAGACTCCGGTTACTACGTTGAGCGTTCAGGCTCCGGTCAGTTTCTTTGAGTATCCAGACTCCGGTTATTACGTTGAGCGTTCACGCTCCGGTCAGTTTCGTTGGATATCCAGACTCCGGTTATTACGTTGAGCGTTCAGGCTCCTGTCATTTTTGTTGAGTATCCAGTCCGGTTATTACGTTGAGCATTCAGGCTCCGGTTATTTTTGTTGAGTTTCCAGAATCTGGTTATTAAGTTGGGTATCCAGACTCCGGTTACTATGTAGAGCATTCATGCTCCGGTCAGTTTCGTTCGGTATCCAGACTCCGGTTATTATGTTGAGCATTGAGGCTCTGGTGATTTTCGTTGAGTATTCAGACTCCGGTTATTCTGTTGAGCGTTCAGGCTCCGGTTAGTTTCGTTAGGTATCCAGACTCCGGTTATTACGTATAGCGTCTAGGCTCCGGTAAGTTTTGTTGAGTATCTAGACTCTAGTCATTATGTTGAGCGTACAGGCTCCGGTCATTTTTGTTGAGTATCCAGATTCCGGTGATTACGTTGAGCGTTCAGGCTCTGGTAATTTCCGTTTAGTATCCAGACTCCAATCATTTTGTTGAGCGTTTAGGCTCTGGTCAGTTTCGTTGAGTATCCAGAATCCGGTTATTAAGTTGAGCGTTCAGGCTCCGGTCAGTTTCGTTGAGTATCCAGATTCCAGTTATTACTTTGAGCGTTCAGGCTCTAGTCAGTTTTGTTGGGTATCCAGACTCCGGTTATTACTTTGAGCGTTAAGGCTCCGGTCATTTTTGTTGAGTATCCAAACTCCGGTTATTAAGTTGAGCGTTCAGGCTCCGGTCATTTTCATTGAGTATCCAGACTCCGGTTATTACGTTGAGCGTTCAGGCTATGGTCATTTTCGTTGAGTATCCAGACTCCGGTTATTACGTTGAGCGTTCAGGCTATGATCAGTTTCGTTGAGTATCCAGACTCCGGTTATTAAGTTTAACATTCAGGCTCCGTTCTGTTTCGTTGGGTATCCAGACTCCGGTTATTACGTTGAGCGTTCAGGCTCCGGTCAGTTTCGTTGATTATCCAGACTCCGGTTATTACGTTGAGCACTCATGCTCCGGTCATTTTTGTAGAGTATCCAGAATCCGGTTATTACGTTGAGCCTTCAGGTTCTGGTCAGTTTCGTTGAGTATCCAAACTCCGGTTAGTAAGTTGAGCGTTCAGACTCCGGTCATTTTCTTTGAGTATCCAGATTCCGGTTATTATGTTGAGCGTTCAGGCTCCGGTCATTTTCGTTGAGTATCCAGACTCCGGTTATTACGTTGAGTGTTCAGGCTTCGGTCAGTTTCGTTGAGTATCCAGACTCCGGTTATTAAGTTTAGCGTTCAGGCTCCATTCAGTATTGTTGGGTATCCAGACTCCGGTTATTAAGTTGAGCGTTCAGGCTTTGGTCAGTTTTGTTGATTATCCAGACTCCGGTTATTACGTTGAACATTCATGCTCCGGTCAGTTTCGTTGAGTATCCAGACTCCAGTTATTCCGTTGAGCGTTCAGGCTCCGGTAAGTTTCGTTGGGTATCCAGACTCCGGTTATTACGTATAGCGTCCATGCTCTGGTATGTTTTGTTGAGTATCTAGACTCTGGTCATTACATTGAGTGTACAGGCTCTAGTCATTTTTGTTGAGTATCCAGACTCCGGTCATTATGTTGAGCGTTCAGGCTCCGGTCATTTTTGTTGAGTATCCAGACTCCGGTCATTCTGTTGAGCGTTCAGAATCCGGTCAGTTTCGTTGAGTATCCAGACTCCGGTTATTAAGTTGAGCATTCAGGCTCCGGTCATTTTTGTTGAGTATCCAGACTCCGGTTATTACGTTGAGCGTTCAGGCTCCGTTCATTAAATTGATCGTTCATGCTCCGGTCAGTTTCGTTGAGTATCCAGACTCCAGTTATTACTTTGAACGTTCAGGCTCTAGTCAGTTTCGTTGGATATCCAGACTCCGATTATTACATTGAGCGTTAAGGCTCCGGTCATTTTTGTTTTGTATCCAGACACCGGTTATTACGTTGAGCGTTCAGGTTCTGGTCAGTTTCGTTTAGTATCCAAACTCCGGTTATTAAGTTGAGCGTTCAGGCTCCGGTAATTTTCTTTGAGTATCCAGACTCCGGTTATTACATTGAGCGTTCAGGATACGGTCATTTTCGTTGAGTATCCATACTCCTGTTATTACGTTGAGCGTTCAGGCTCTGGTCAGTTTTGTTGAGTATCCAGACTCCGGTTATTAAGCTTAGTGTTCAGGCTCCGTTCAGTTTCGTTAGGTATCCAGACTCCGGTTATTATGTTGAGCGTTCAGGCTCCATTCAGTTTTGTTGGGTATCCAGACTTCGGTTATTACGTTTAGCGTTCAGGCTCCGGTCAGTTTTGTTGAGTATCTAGACTTCGGTTATTATGTTGAGTGTACATGCTCCGGTCATTTTTGTTGAGTATCGAGACTCCGATCATTACGTTGAGCGTTCAGGCTTCGGTCATTTTTGTTGAGTATCCAGACTCCGGTCATTCTGTTGAGCGTTCAGGCTCCTGTGAGTTTCATTGAGTATCCAGACTCCGGTTATTAAGTTGAGCATTCAGGCTCCGGTCATTTTTGTTGAGTATCCAGACTTCGGTTATTACGTTGAGCGTTGATGTTCCGGTTATTATGTTGATCGTTCAGGCTCCGCTCAGTTTCGTTGAGTATCCAAACTCCAGTTATTACGTTGAGCATTCAGGCTCTGGTCAGTTTCGTTGGGTATCCAGACTCCGGTTATTACATTGAGCGTTAAGGCTCCGATCATTTTTGTTGAGTATCCAGACTCCGGTTATTACGTTGAGCGTTCAGGTTCCGGTCAGTTTCATTAAGTATCTAGACTCCGGTTATTAAGTTGAGCATTCAGAGTCCGGTGAGTTTCGTTGGGTATCCAGACTCCGGTTATTATGTTGAGCGTTCAGGCTCTGGTCAGTTTCGTTGAGTATCCAGACTCCAGTTATTACGTTGAGCGTTCATGCTCCGGTCAGTTTCGTTGGGTATCCATACTCCGGTTATTACTATGAGCGTTCAGGCTCCAGTCATTTTTGTTGAGTATCCAGTCCGGTTATTACGTTGAGCATTCATGCTCCGGTCATTTTTGTTGAGTCTCCAGACTCCGGTTATTACGTTTTGTGTTCAAACTTCGATTAGTTTCGTTGGGAATCTAGACTCCGATTATTACTTTGAGCGTTCAGGCTCCGGTCAGTTTCGTTGGGTATCCAGACTCTGGGTATTATGTTGAGCATTCAGGCTCCGGTGATTTTCGTTGAGTATCCAGACTCTGGTTATTCCGTTGAGCGTTCAGGCTCCGGTTAGTTTCGTTAGGTATCTAGACTCCGGTTATTACGTATAGCGTCCATGCTCTGGTAAGTTTTGTTGAGTATCTAGACTCCGGTCATTACGTTGAGTGTACAAGCTCCGGTCATTTTTGTTGAGTATCCAGACTCTGGTCATTACGTTGAGCGTTCAAGCTCCTGTCATTTTCGTTGAGTATCCAGACTCCGGTCATTTTGTTGAGCGTTCAGGCTCCGGTCAGTTTCGTTGAGTATCCAGACTTCGGTCATTAAGTTGAGCATTCAGGCTTTGGACATTTTTGTTGAGTATCCAGACTTCGATTATTACGTTGAGCGTTCAGGCTTCGGTCATTACGTTGATCGTTCAGGCTCCGGTCAGTTTCGTTGAGTATCCAGACTCCAGTTATTACTTTGAGCGTTCAGGCTCTGTTCAATTTTGTTAGGTATCCAAACTCCGGTTATTACATTGAGCGTTAAGGCTCCGGTCATTTTTGTTGAGTATCCAGACTCCGTTTATTCCGTTGAGCGTTCAGGCTCCGGCCAGTTTCGTTTAGTATCCAAACTCCGATTATTAAGTTGAGTGTTCAAGTTCTGGTCATTTTCTTTGAGTATCCAGACTCCGGTTATTACATTGAGCATTCAGGCTCCGGTCATTTTCGTTGAGAATCCAGATTCCGGTTATTACGTTGAGCGTTCAGGCTCCGATAATTTTCGTTGAGTATCGAGACTCCGGTTATTACGTTTAGCGTTCAGGCTCCGGTCAGTTTTGTTGGGTATCCAGACTCCGGTTATATCGTTGAGCGTTCAGGCTCCGGTCATTTTTGTTGAGTATCCAGACTCCGGTTGTTACATTGAGCGTTCAGGTTTCGGTCAGTTTCGTTGAGTATCCAAACTCCTGTTATTAAGTTGAGCGTTCAGGCTCCGGTCATTTTCTTTGAGTATCCAGACTCCGGTTATTACATTGAGCGTTAAGGCCCCGGTCATTTTCGTTGAGTATCCAGACTCCAGTTATTACATTGAGCGTTCAGGCTCCGGTCAGTTTCGTTGAGTATCCAGACTCCGGTTATTAAGTTTAGCGTTCATGCTCTGGTCAGTTTCGTTGGGTATCCAGACTCCGGTTATTACGTTGAGCGTTCAGGATCCGGTGAGTTTCGTTGAGTATCCAGACTCCAGTTATTACGTTGAGCGTTCAGGCTCCGGTTAGTTTCGTTGGGTATCCAGACTCCGGTTATTACGTTGAGCGTTCAGGCTCCGGTCATTTTTGTTGAGTATCTAGTTCGGTTATTACGTTGAGCATTCAGGCTCCGGTCATTTTTGTTGAGTCTCCAGATTCCGGTTATTACATTTTGTGTTCAAACTCCGACTAGTTTTGTTGAGAATCTAGACTCCGATTATTACGTTGAGCGTTCAGGCACCGGTCTGTTTCGTTGGGTATCCAGACTCCAGTTATTACGTTAAGCATTCAGGCTCCGGTGATTTTCGATGAGTATCCAGACACCGGTTATTCCGTTGAGCGTTCAGGCTCCGGATAGTTTCGTTAGGTATCCAGACTCCGGTTATTATGTATAGCGTCTATGCTCCTGTAAGTTTTGTTGAGTATCTAGACTTCGGTCATTATGTTGAGTGTACAGGCTCCGGTCATTTTTGTTGAGTATCCAGACTCCGATCATTACGTTGAGCGTTCAGGCTTCGGTCATTTTCGTTGAGTATCCAGACTCCGGTCATTCTGTTGAGCGTTCAGGCTCCTGTGAGTTTCGTTGAGTATCCAGACTCCGGTTATTAAGTTGAGCATTCAGGCTCCGGTCATTTTTGTTAAGTATCCAGACTTCGGTTATTACGTTGAGCGTTGAGGCTCCGGTCATTATGTTGATCGTTCAGGCTCCGGTCAGTTTCGTTGAGTATCCAAACTCCAGTTATTACGTTGAGCGTTCAGGCTCTGGTCAGTTTCGTTGGGTATCCAGACTCCGGTTATTACATTGAGCGTTAAGGCTCCGATCATTTTTGTTGAGTATATAGATTCTGGTTATTACGTTGAGCGTTCAGGCTCCGGTCAGTTTCATTAAGTATCTAGACTCCGGTTATTAAGTTTAGCATTCAGGCTCCGGTCAGTTTCGTTGGGTATCCAGACTCCGGTTATTACGTTGAGTGTTCAGGCTCCGGTCAGTTTCGTTGAGTATCCAGACTCCAGTTATTAAGTTGAGCGTTCATGCTCCGGTCAGTTTCGTTGGGTATCCAGACTCCAGTTATTACGTTGAGCTTTCAGGCTCCGGTCATTTTTGTTGAGTATCCAGTCCGGTTATTACGTTGAGCATTCATGCTCCGGTCATTTTTGTTGAGTCTCCAGACTCTGGTTATTAGGTTTTGTGTTCAAACTCCGATTAGTTTCGTTGAGAATCTCGACTCCGATTATTACGTTGAGTGTTCAGGCTCCGGTCAGTTTCGTTGGGTATCCAGACTCTGGGTATTATGTTGAGCATTCAGGCTCCGGTGATTTTCGTTGAGTATCCAGACTTTGGTTATTCCGTTGAGAGTTCAGGCTCCGGTTAGTTTCGTTACGTATAGCGTCCATGCTCTGGTAAGTTTTGTTGAGTATCTAGACTCCGGTCATTACGTTGAGTGTATAACCTCCGGTCATTTTTGTTGAGTATCCAGACTATGGTCATTACGTTAGGCGTTCAGGCTCCTGTCATTTTCGTTGAGTATCCAGACTCCGGTCATTTTGTTGAGCGTTCTGGCTCCGGTCAGTTACGTTGAGTATCCAGACTTCGGTTATTAAGTTGAGCATTCAGCCTCCGGTCATTTTTGTTGAGTATCCAGACTTCGGTTATTACGTTGAGCGTTCAGGCTCCGGTCATTACGTTGATCGTTCAGCCTCCGGTCAGTTTCGTTGAGTATCCAAACTCCAGTTATTACTTTGAGCGTTCAGGCTCTGGTCAATTTTGTTGGGTATCCAGACTCCGATTATTACATTGAGCGTTAAGGCTCCGTCATTTTTGTTGAGTATCCAGACTCCGGTTATTACGTTGAGCGTTCAGGCTCCTGTCAGTTTCGTTTAGTATCCAAACTCCGATTATTAAGTTAAGTGTTCAGGCTCCGGTCATTTTCTTTGAGTATCCAGACTCCGGTTATTACATTGAGCATTCAGGCTCCGGTCATTTTCGTTGAGAATCCAGACTCTGGTTATTACGTTGAGTGTTCAGGCTCCGATCAGTTTCGTTGAGTATCGAGACTCCTGTTATTAAGTTTAACGTTTAGGCTCCGGTCAGTTTCGTTGGGTATCCAGACTCCGGTTATTACGTTGAGCGTTCGGGTTCCGGTCATTTTTGTTGAGTATCCTGACTCCGGTTATTACGTTGAGCATTCAGGTTCCGGTCAGTTTCGTTGAGTATCCAAACTCCTGTTATTAAGTTGAGCGTTCAGGCACCGGTCATTTTCTTTGAGTATCCAGACTCCAGTTATTACATTGAGCGTTCAGGCTCCGGCCAGTTTCGTTGAATATCCAGACTCCGGTTATTAAGTTGAGAGTTCAGGCTCCGGTCAGTTTCGTTGTGTATCCAGACTCTAGTTATTACGTTGAGCGTTCAGGCTCCGGTCATTCTTGTTGAGTATCCAGTCCGGTTATTATGTTGAGCATTCAGGCTCCGGTCATTTTTATTGAGTCTTCAGACTCTGGTTATTACGTTTTGTGTTCAAACTCCGACTAATTTCGTTGAGAATCTAGACTCCGATTATTACGTTGAGCATTCATGCTCCGGTCAGTTTCGTTGGGTATCCAAACTCCGGTTATTACGTTGAGCATTCAGGCTCCGGTGATTTTCGTTGAATATCTAGACTACGGTTATTCCGTTGAGCGTTCAGGCTCTGGTTAGTTTTGTTAGGTAACCAGGCTCCAGTTAATACGTATAGCGTCCAGGCTCTGGTAAGTTTTGTTGAGTATCTAGACTTCAGTCATTACTTTGAGCGTACAGGCTCCGGTCATTTTTGTTGAATATCCAGAATTCGGTCATTACGTTGATCGTTCAGGCTCTGGTAATTTTCTTTGAGTATCCAGACTCCGGTCATTCTGTTGAGCGTTCAGGCTATGGTCAGTTTCATTGAGTATCCAGATTCCGATTATTAAGTTGAGCGTTCCGGCTCCGGTCAGTTTCGTTCGGTATCCTGACTCCGGTTATTACGTTGAGCGTTCACGCTCCGGTCAGTTTCGTTCGGTTTCCTGACTCCGGTTATTACGTTGAGCGTTCAGGCTTCGGTCATTTTTTTTGAGTATCCAGTCCGGTTATTACGTTGAGTATTCAGGCTTCGATTCTTTTTTGTTCAGTCTCCAGACTCCGGTTATTACGTTTTGTGTTCAAACTCTGATTAGTTTCGTTGAGAATCTAGACTCCGATTATTACATTGAGCGTTCAGGCACCGGTCAGTTTCGTTGGGAATCCAGACTCCGGTTATTACGTTGAGCGTTCAGGCTCCGGTTAGTTTCGTTAGGTATCTAGACTCCGGTTATTATGTATAACGTCTATGCTTTGGTAAGTTTTGTTGAGTATCTAGACTTCGGTCATTATGTTGAGTGTACAGGCTCCGGTCATTTTTGTTGAGTATCAAGACTCCGGTCATTACGTTGAGCGTTCAGGCTCCGGTCATTTTCGTTGAGTATCCAGACCCCGGTCATTCTGTTGAGCGTTCAGGCTCCTGTCAATTTTGTTGAGTATCCAGACTCCGGTTATTAAGTTGAGCATTCAGGCTCCGGTCATTTTTGTTGAGTATCCAGACTTCGGTTATTACGTTGAGCGTTCAGGCTCCGGTCATTATGTTGATCATTCACGCTCCGGTCAGTTTCGTTGAGTATCCAAACTCCAGTTATTACGTTGAGCGTTCAGGCTCTGGTCAGTTTCGTTGGGTATCCAGACTCTGGTTATTACATTGAGCGTTAAGGCTCCGATCATTTTTGTTGAGTATCCAGACTCCGGTTATTACGTTGAGTGTTCAGGCTCCGGTTAGTTTCGTTTAGTATCCAAACTCCGGTTATTAAGTTGAGCGTTCAGGCTTCGTTCTATTTCTCTGAGTATCCAGACTCCGATTATTACGTTGAGCGTTCAGGCTCCGGTCATTTTCGTGGAGTATGCACACTCTGGTTATTACGTCGAGCGTTCTGGCTCCGGTCAGTTTCGTAGAGTTTCCAGACTCCAGTTATTAAGTTTAGCGTTCAGGCTCTGTTCAGTTTCATTGGGTATCCAGACTCCGGTTATTACGTTGAGTGTTCAGGCTCCGGTCAGTTTCGTTGAGTATCCAGACTCCGGTTATTACGTTGAGCGTTTAGGCTCCGGTCATTTTTGTTGAGTATCCAGACTCCGGTTATTACGTTGAGTGTTCAGGTTCCAGTCAATTTTGTTGAGTATCCAAACTCCGGTTATTAAGTTAAGCGTTCAGGCTCCGGTCATTTTCTTTGAGTATCCAGACTCCGGTTATTATGTTGAGCGTTCAGGCTCCGGTCATTTTCGTTGAGTATCCAGACTCTGGTTATTACGTTGAACGTTTAGGCTCCGGTCAGTTTCGTTGAGTATCCAGACTCCGGTTATTAAGTTGAGCGTTCAGGCTCCGGTTAGTTTCGTTGGGTATCCAGAATCCGGTTATTATGTTGAGCGTTCAGGCTCCGGTCAGTTTCGTTGAGCATACAGACTCCGGTTATTACGTTGAGCGTTCACGCTCCGGTCAGTTTCGTTGGGTATCCAGACTATGGTCATTACGTTGAGCGTTCAGGCTCCGGTCAATTTTATTGAGTATCCAGTCCGGTTATTACGTTGAGCATTCAGGCTTCGGTCATTTTTGTTGAGTCTCCAGACTCCGGTTATTACATTTTGTTTTCAAACTCTGATTAGTTTTGTTGAGAATCTAGACTCCGATTATTACGTTGAGCATTCAGGCTCGGGTCAGTTTTGTTGGGTATCCAGACTCCGGTTATTACGTTGTGCATTAAGGCTCCGGTGATTTTCGTTGAGTATTCAGACTCTGGTTATTTCGTTGAGCGTTCAGGCTCCGGTTAGTTTCGTTAGGTATCCAGACTCCGGTTATTACGTATAGCGTCCAGGCTCTGATAAGTTTCGTTGAGTATCTAGACTCCGGTTATTATGTTGAGCGTTCAGGCTCCGGTCTTTTTCGTTGAGTATCCAGACTCTGGTTATTACGTTGAGCGTTCAGGCTCCCGTCAGTTTCCTTGAGTATCTAGACTCTGGTTATTAAGTTGAGTGTTCAGGCTCCGGTCAGTTTCGTTGGGTATCCAGACTCCGGTTATTATGTTGAGCATTCAGGCTCCATTAAGTTTCGTTGGGTATCCAGACTCCGATTATTATGTTGAGCGTTCAGGCTCCGGTCACTTTCGTTGAGTATCCAAACTCCGGTTATTCCGTTGAGCGTTCAGGCTCCGGTCAGTTTCGTTGAGCATCCAGACTCCGGTTATTAAGTTTAGCATTCAGGCTCCGTTCAGGTGTGTTGGGTATCCAGACTCCGATTATTACATTGAGCATTCAGGCTCCAGTCAGTTTCGTTGATTATCCAGACTCCGGTTATTACGTTGAGCACTCACGCTCCGGTTATTTTTGTTGAGTATCCAAACTCCGGTTATTAAGTTTCGCGTTCAGGCTTCGGTCATTTTCTTTGAGTATCCAGACTCCGTTTATTACGTTGAGCGTTCAGGCTTCGGTCATTTTCGTTGAGTATCCAGACTCCTGTTATTACGTTGAGCATTCAGGCTCCGGTCAGTTTCGTTGAGTATCCAGACTCCGGTTATTAAGTTGAGTGTTCAGGCTCCAGTCAGTTTCGTTGGGTATCCAGACTCCGGTTATTACGTTGAGCATTCAGGCTCCGGTCAGTTTTGTTGGGTATCCAGACTCCGATTATTATGTTGAGCGTTAAGGCTCCGGTCACTTTCGTTGAGTATCCAAACTCCGGTTATTACGTTGAGCGTTCAGGCTCCGGTCAGTTTCGTTGAGCATCCAGACTCCGGTTATTAAGTTTAGCGTTCGGGCTCCGTTCAGGTGTGTTGGGTATCCAGACTCCGATTATTACATTGAGCATTCAGTCTCCAGTCAGTTTCGTTGATTATCCAGACTCCAGTTATTACGTTGAGCACTCACGCTCCGGTTATTTTTGTTGAGTATCCAAACTCCGGTTATTAAGTTGAGCGTTCAGGCTTCGGTCATTTTCTTTGAGTATCCAGACTCCATTTATTACGTTGAGCGTTCAGGCTCCGGTCATTTTCGTTGAGTATCCAGACTCCTGTTATTACGTTGAGCGTTCAGGCTCCGGTCAGTTTCGTTGAGTATCCCGACTCCGGTTATTAAGTTGAGCGTTCAGGCTCCGGTCAGTTTCGTTGGGTATCCAGACTCCGGTTATCACGTTTAGCGTTCAGGCTCCGGTCATTTTTATTGAGTATCCAGTCCGGTTGTTACATTGAGCATTCAAGCTCTGGTCATTTTTGTTGAGTCTCCAGACTCCGGTTATTACATTTTATGTTCAAACTCCGATTAGTTTCTTTGAGAATCTAGACTCGGATTATTATGTTGAGCGTTCAGGCTCCGTTCAGTTTCGTTAGGTATCCAGACTCCGGTTATTACGTTGAGTAATCAGGCTCCGGTGATTTTCGTTGAGTATCCAGACTCCGGTTATTCCGTTGAGCGTTCAGGCTCCGGTTAGTTTCGTTAGGTATCCAGACTCCGGTTATTCCGTTGAGCGTTCAGGCTTCGGTTAGTTTCGTTAGGTATCCAGACTCCGGTTATTATGTATAGCGTCTATGCTCTGGTAAGTTTTGTTGAGTATCTAGACTCCGGTCATTACGTTGAGTGTACAGGCTCCGACCATTTTTGTTGAGTATCCAGACTCTAGTCATTACGTTGAGCGTTCAGGCTCCGGTCATTTTCGTTGAGTATCTAGATTCCGATCATTCTGTTGTGCGTTCAGGCTCCTGTCAGTTTCGTTGAGTATCCAGACTCCGGTTATTACATTGAACGTTCAGACTGTGGTCATTACGTTGTTCGTTCAGGCTCCGGTCAGTTTCGTTGAGTATCCAGACTCCAGTTATTACGTTGAGCATTCAAACTCTGGTCAGTTTCGTTGGGTATCCAGACTCCGGTTATTACATTGAGCGTTAAGGCTCCGATCATTTTTGTTGAGTATCCAGACTCCGGTTATTACGTTGAGCGTTCAGGCTTCAGTCAATTTCATTTAGTATCCAAACTCCGGTTATTACGTTGAGCGTTCAGGCTCCGGTCATTGTCTTTGAGTATCCAGACTCCAGTTATTACGTTGAGCGTTCAGGCTCTGGTCATTTTCGTTTAGTATCCAGACTCTGGTTATTACGTTGAGCGTTCAGGCTCCGGTCAGTTTCGTTGAGTATCCAGACTCCGGTTATTCAATTTAGCGTTCAGGCTCCGGTCAGTTTCGTTGGGTATCTAGACTCTGGTTATTACGTTGAGCGTTCAGGGTCCGGTCAGTTTCGTTGATTATCCAGACTCCGGTTATTACGTTGAGCACTCACGCTCCGGTCAGTTTCCTTGGGTATCCAGACTCCGGTTATTACGTTGAGCATTCAGGCTCTGGTCATTTTTGTTAAGTATCCAGACTCTGGTTATTACGTTCAGCGTTCAGGTTCCGGTCAATTTCGTTGAGTATCCAAACTCCGGTTATTAAGTTGAGCGTTCAGGCTCCGGTCATTTTCTTTGAGTATCCAGACTCCGGTTATTATGTTGAGCATTCAGGCTCTGGTCATTTTCGTTGAGTATCCAGACTCTGGTTATTACGTTGAGCGTTCAGGCTCCGGTCAGTTTCGTAGAGTATCCAGACTCAGGTTATTAAGTTGAGCGTTCAGGCTCCGGTCAATTTCGTTGGGTAGCCAGACTCTAGTTATTAAGTTGAGCGTTCAGGCTCCGGTCAGTTTCGTTGAGTATCCAGACTCCAGTTATTACGTTGAGCGTTCACGCTCCGGTCAGTTTCGTTGGGTATCCAGACTCCGGTTATCACGTTGAGCATTCAAGCTCTGGTCATTTTTGTTGAGTCTCCAGACTCCGCTTATTAAGTTTTGTGTTCAAACTCTGATTAGTTTTGTTGAGAATCTAGACTCTGATTATTACGTGGAACGTTCAGGCTCCGGTCAGTTTTGTTGGGTATCCAGACTCCGGTTATTACATTGTGTATTCAGGCTCCGGTGATTTTCGTTGAGTATCCAGACTCTGGTTATTCCATTGAGCGTTCAGGCTCCGGTTAGTTTCGTTAGGTATCCAGACTCCGGTTATTACGTATAGCGTCCATGCTCTGGTAAGTTTTGTTGAGTATCTAGGCTCTGTTCATTACGTTGAGTGTACAGGCTCCGGTCATTTTTGTTGAGTATCCAGACTCCGGTCATGACGTTGAGCGTTCAGGCTCCGTTCATTTTCATTGAGTATCCAGACTTCGGTCATTCTGTTGAGGGTTCATGCTCCGGTCAGTTTCGTTGAGCATCCAGACTCCGGTTATTAAGTTGAGCATTCAGGCTCCGGTCATTTTGTTGAGTATCCAGACTCCGGTTATTAAGTTTAGCGTTCAGGTTCCGTTCAGGTGTGTTAGGTTTCCAGACTCCGATTATTACACTGAGCATTCAGGCTCTGGTCAGTTTCATTGATTATCCAGACTCCGGTTATTACGTTGAGCACTCACGCTTCGGCCATTTTCTTTGAGTATCCAGACTCCGGTTATTACGTTGAGCGTTCAGGCTCCGGTCATTTTCGTTGAGTATCCAGACTCCTGTTATTACGTTGAGCGTTCAGGCTCCGGTCAGTTTCGTTGAGTATCCAGACTCCGGTTATTAAGTTGAGCGTTCAGGCTCCGGTCAGTTTCGTTGGGTATCTAGACTCCGGTTATTACGTTTAGCGTTCAGGCTCCGGTCAGTTTCGTTGCGTATCCAGACTTCGGTTATTACGTTGATCGTTCAAGCTCCGGTCAGTTTCATTGGGTATCCAGACTCCGGTTTTTACTTTGAGTGTTAAGGCTCCGGTCAGTTTCGTTGGGTATCCAGACTCCGGTTATTACGTTGAGCGTTCAAGCTCCGGTCAGTTTCGTTGGGTATCCAGACTCCGGTTATTACGTTTAGCAGTCAGGCTCCGGTCATTTTTGTTGAGTATCCAGACTCCGGTTATTACATTGAGCATTCAGGCTCCGGTCATTTTTGTTGAGTCTCCAGACTCTGGTTATTAAGTTTAGCGTTTAGGTTCCGTTCAGGTGTGTTAGGTTTCCAGACTCCGATTATTACATTGAGCATTCAGGCTCCGGTCAGTTTCGTTGATTATCCAGACTCCGGTTATTACGTTGAGCACTCACGCTTCGGTTATTTTTGTTGAGTATCCAAACTCCGGTTATTAAGTTGATTGTTTAGGCTTCGGCCATTTTCTTTGAGTATCCAGACTCCGGTTATTACGTTGAGCGTTCAGGCTCCGGTCATTTTCGTTGAGTATCCAGACTCCTGTTATTACGTTGAGCGTTCAGGCTCCGGTCAGTTTCGTTGAGTATCCAGACTCCGGTTATTAAGTTTAGCGTTCAGGCTCCGGTCAGTTTCGTTGGGTATCCAGACTCCGGTTATTACGTTTAGCGTTCAGGCTCCGGTCATTTTTGTTGAGTATCCAGTCCGGTTATTACCTTGAGCATTCAGGCTCCGGTCATTTTTGTTGAGTCTCCAGACTCCGGTTATTACATTTTATGTTCAAACTCTGATTTGTTTCTTTGAGAATCTAGACTCCGATTATTATGTTGAGCGTTCAGGCTCCGGTCAGTTTCGTTAGGTATCCAGACTCCGGTTATTACGTTGAGCATTCAGGCTCCGGTGATTTTCGTTGAGTATCCAGACTCCGGTTATTCCGTTGAGCGTTCAGGCTTCAGTTAGTTTTGTTACGTATCCAGACTCCGGTTATTATGTATAGCGTCTATGCTCTGGTAAGTTTTGTTGAGTATCTAGACTCCGGTCATTAAGTTGAGTGTACAGGCTCCGGCCATTTTTGTTGAGTATCCAGACTCCGGTCATGACGTTGAGCGTTTAGGCTCCGGTCATTTTTGTTGAGTATCCAGACTCCGGTTATTCTGTTGAGGGTTCATGCTCCGGTCAGTTTCGTTGAGCATCCAGACTCCGGTTATTAAGTTGAGCATTCAGGATCCGGTCATTTTTGTTGAGTATCCAGACTCCGGTTATTACATTGAGCGTTCAGGCTCCGGTCATTACGTTGATCGTTCAGGCTCCGGTCAGTTTCGTTGAGTATCCAGACTCCAGTTATTACATTGAGCGTTCAGGCTCTGGTCAATTTCGTTGGGTATCCAGACTCCGGTTATTACATTGAGCGTTAAGGCTCCGGTCATTTTTGTTGAATATCCAGACTCCGGTTATTACGTTGAGCGTTCAGGCTTCGGTCATTTTTCGTTTAGTATCCAAACTCCGGTTATTACGTTGAGCGTTCAGGCTCCGGACATTTTCTTTGAGTATCCAGACTCCAGTTATTACGTTGAGCGTTCGGGCTCCGGTCATTTTCATTGAGTATCCAGACTCTGGTTATTACGTTGAGCGTTCAGGCTTCGGTCAGTTTCGTTGGGTATCCAGACTCCGGTTATTACATTGAGCGTTCAGACTCCGGTCAGTTTCGTTGATTATCCAGACTCCGGTTATTACGTTGAGCACTCACGCTCCGATCAGTTTCCTTGGGTATCTAGACTCCGGTTATTACGTTGAGCGTTCAGGCTCCGGACATTTTCGTTGAGTATCCAAACTCCAGTTATTAAGTTGAGCGTTCAGGCTCCGGTCATTTTCTTTGAGTGTCCAGACTCCGGTTATTATGTTGAGCATTCAGGCTCCGGTCATTTTCGTTGAGTATCCAGACTCTGGTTATTACGTTGAGCATTCAGGCTCCGGTCAGTTTCATTGAGTATCCAGACTCCGGTTATTAAGTTTAGCGTCCATGCTCCGTTCAGTTTCGTTGGGTATCCAGATTCCGGTTATTACGTTGAGCGTTCAGGCTCCGGTCAATTTCGTTGATTATCCAGACTCCGGTTATTACGTTGAGCACTCACGCTCCGGTCATTTTTGTTGAGTCTCCAGACTCTGGTTATTACATTTTGTGTTCAAACTTCGATTAGTTTCTTTTAGAATCTAGACTCCGATTATTATGTTGAGCGTTCAGGCTCCGGTCAGTTTCGTTAGGTATCCAGACTCCGGTTATTAGGTTGAGCATTCAGGCTCCGGTAATTTTCGTTGAGTATCCAGACTCCGGTTATTCCGTTGAGCGTTCAGGCCCCGGTTAGTTTCGTTAGGTATCCAGACTCCAGTTATTATGTATAGCGTCTATGCTCTACTAAGTTTTGTTGAGTATCTAGACTCCGGCCATTACGTTGAGTGTACAGGCTCCGGCCATTTTTGTTGAGTATCCAGACTCTAGTCATTACGTTGAGCGTTTAGGCTCCGGTCATTTTCGTTGAGTATCTAGACTCCGGTCATTCTGTTGAGCGTTCAGGCTCCTATCAGTTTTGTTGAGTATCTAGACTCTGGTTATTCCATTGAGCGTTCAGGCTCCGGTTAGTTTCGTTAGGTATCCAGACTCCGGTTATTACGTATAGCGTCCAGGCTCTGGTAAGTTTCGTTGAGTATATAGACTCTGATTATTACGTTGAGCATTCAGGCTCTGGTCAGTTTCGTTGGGTATCCAGACTCCGGTTATTACATTGAGCATTCAGGCCTCGGTGATTTTCTTTGAGTATCCAGACTCTGGTTATTCCGTTGAGCGTTCAGGCTCCGATTAGTTTCGTTGGGCATCCAGACTCCGGTTATTACGTATAGCGTCCATGCTCTAGTAAGTTTTGTTGAGTATCTAGACTTTGTTCATTACGTTGTGGGTACAGGCTCCGGTCATTTTTGTTGAGTATCCAGACTCCGGTCATGACGTTCAGCGTTCAGGCTCCGGTCATTTTCGTTGAGTATCCAGACTTCGGTCATTCCGTTGAGGGTTCATGCTCCGGTTAGTTTCGTTGAGCATCCAGACTCCGGTTATTAAGTTGAGCATTCAGGCTCCGGTCATTTTGTTGAGTATCCAGACTAAGGTTATTAAGTTTAGCATTCAGGTTCCGTTCAGGTGTGTTAGGTTTCCAGACTCCGATTATTACACTGAGCATTCAGGCTCTGGTCAGTTTCGTTGATTACGTTGAGCACTCACGCTTCGGTTATTTTTGTTGAGTATCCAAACTCCGGTTATTAACTTGAGTGTTCAGGCTTCGGCCATTTTCTTTGAGTATCCAGACTCTGGTTATTACGTTGAGCGTTCAGGCTCCGGTCATTTTCGTTGAGTATCCAGACTCCTGTTATTACGTTGAGCGTTCAGGCTCCGGTCAGTTTCGTTGAGTATCCAGACTCCGGTTATTAAGTTGAGCGTTCAGGCTCCGGTCAGCTTCGTTGGGTATCTAGACTCCGGTTATTACGTTTAGCGTTCAGGCTCCGGTCAGTTTCGTTGCGTATCCAGACTTCGGTTATTACGTTGATCGTTCAGGCTCCGGTCAGTTTCATTGGGTATCCAAACTCCGGTTTTTACGTTGAGTGTTAAGGCTCCGGTCAGTTTCGTTGGGTATCCAGACTCCGGTTATTACGTTGAGCGTTCAGGCTCCGGTCAGTTTCGTTGGGTATCCAGACTCCGGTTATTACGTTTAGCAGTCAGGCTCCAGTCATTTTTGTTGAGTATCCAGACTCCGGTTATTACATTGAGCATTCAGGCTCCGGTTATTAAGTTTAGCGTTTAGGTTCCGTTCAGGAGTGTTAGGTTTCCAGACTCCGATTATTACATTGAGCATTCAGGCTCCGGTCAGTTTCGTTGATTATCCACACTCCGGTTATTACGTTGAGCACTCACGCTTCGGTTATTTTTGTTGAGTATCCAAACTCCGGTTATTAAGTTGAGTGTTTAGGCTTCGGCCATTTTCTTTGAGTATCCAGACTCCGGTTATTACGTTGAGCGTTCAGGCTCCGGTCATTTTCGTTGAGTATCCAGACTCCTGTTATTACGTTGAGCGTTCAGGCTCCGGTCAGTTTCGTTGAGTATCCAGACTCCGGTTATTAAGTTGAGCGTTCAGGCTCCGGTCAGTTTCGTTGGGTATCCAGACTCCGGTTATTACGTTTAGCGTTCAGGCTCCGGTCATTTTTGTTGAGTATCCAGTCCGGTTATTACCGTGAGCATTCAGGCTCCGATCATTTTTGTTGAGTCTCCAGACTCCGGTTATTACATTTTATGTTCAAACTCTGATTTGTTTCCTTGAGAATCTAGACTCTGATTATTATGTTCAGCGTTCAGGCTCCGGTCAGTTTCGTTAGGTATCCAGACTCCGGTTATTACGTTGAGCATTCAGGCTCCGGTGATTTTCGTTGAGTATCCAGACTCCGGTTATTCCGTTGAGCGTTCAGGCCCCGGTTAGTTTCGTTACGTATCCAGACTCCGGTTATTATGTATAGCGTCTATGCTCTGGTAAGTTTGGTTGAGTATCTAGACTCCGGTCATTACGTTGAGTGTACAGGCTCCGACCATTTTTGTTGAGTATCTAGACTCCGGTCATGACGTTGAGCGTTTAGGCTCCCGTCATTTTTGTTGAGTATCCAGACTCCGGTTATTCTGTTGAGGGTTCATGCTTCGGTCAGTTTCGTTGAGCATCTAGACTCCGGTTATTAAGTTGAGCATTCAGGCTTCGGTCATTTTTGTTGAGTATCCAGACTCCGGTTATTACATTGAGCGTTCAGGCTCCGGTCATTACGTTGATCGTTCAGGCTCCGGTCAGTTTCGTTGAGTATCCAGACTCCAGTTATTACGTTGAGCGTTCAGGCTCTGGTCAATTTCGTTAGGTATCCAGACTCCGGTTATTACATTGAGCGTTAAGGCTCCGGTCATTTTTGTTGAGTATCCAGACCCTGGTTATTACGTTGAGCGTTCAGGCTTCGGTCAGTTTTTGTTTAGTATCCAAACTCCGGTTATTACGTTGAGCGTTCAGGCTCCGGTCATTTTCTTTGAGTATCCAGACTCCAGTTATTACGTTGAGCGTTCAGGCTCCGGTCATATTCGTTGAGTATCCAGACTCTGGTTATTACGTTGAGCGTTCAGGCTCCGGTCAGTTTCGTTGGGTATCCAGACTCCGGTTATTACATTGAGCGTTCAGACTCCGGTCAGTTTCGTTGATTATCCAGACTCCGGTTATTACGTTGAGCACTCACGCTCCGGTCAGTTTCCTTGGGTATCTAGACTCCGGTTATTACGTTGAGCGTTCAGGCTCCGGTCATTTTTGTTCAGTATCCAGACTCCGGTTACTATGTTGAGCGTTCAGGTTCCGGTCAATTTCGTTGAGTATCCAAACTCCAGTTATTAAGTTGAGCGTTCAGGCTCCGGTCATTTTCTTCGAGTGTCCAGACTCCAGTTATTATGTTGAGCATTCAGGCTCCGGTCATTTTTGTTGAGTATCCAGACTCTGGTTATTACGTTGAGCATTCAGGCTCCGGTCAGTTTCGTTGAGTATCCAGACTCCGGTTATTAAGTTTAGCGTCCAGGCTCCGTTCAGTTTCGTTGGGTATCCAGATTCCGGTTATTACGTTGAGCGTTCAGGCTCCGGTCAGTTTCGTTGATTATCCAGACTCCGGTTATTACGTTGAGCACTCACGCTCCAGTCATTTTTGTTGAGTCTCGAGACTCTGGTTATTACATTTTGTGTTCAAACTCCGATTAGTTTCTTTGAGAATCTAGACTCTGATTATTATGTTGAGCGTTCAGGCTCCGGTCAGTTTCGTTAGGTATCCAGACTCCGGTTATTACGTTGAGCATTCAGGCTCCGGTAATTTTCATTGAGTATCCAGACTCCGGTTATTCCGTTGAGCGTTCAGGCCCCGGTTAGTTTCGTTAGGTATCCAGACTCCAGTTATTATGTATAGCGTATATGCTCTACTAAGTTTTGTTGAGTATCTAGACTCCGGTCATTACGTTGAGTGTACAGGCTCCGGCCATTTTTGTTGAGTATCCAGACTCTAGTCATTACGTTGAGCGTTCAGGCTCCGGTCATTTTCGTTGAGTATCTAGACTCCGGTCATTCTGTTGAGCGTTCAGGCTCCTGTCAATTTTTTTGAGTATCTAGACTCCGGTTATTAAGTTGAGCATTCAGGCTCCGGTCATTTTTGTTGAGTATCCAGACTCCGGTTATTACATTGAGCGTTCAGGCTCCGGTCATTACGTTGATCGTTCAGGCTCCGGTCAGTTTCGTTGAGTATCCAGACTCCAGTTATTACGTTGAGCGTTCAGGCTCTGGTCAATTTCGTTGGGTATCCAGACTCTGGTTATTACATTGAGCGTTAAGGCTCCGGTCATTTTTGTTGAGTATCCAGACTCCGGTTATTACGTTGAGCGTTCAGGCTTCGGTTAGTTTTCGTTTAGTATCCAAACTCCGGTTATTACGTTGAGCGTTCAGGCTCCGGTCATTTTCTTTCAGTATCCAGACTCCAGTTATTACGTTGAGTGTTCAGGCTCGGGTCATTTTCGTTGAGTATCCAGACTCTGGTTATTACGTTGAGCGTTCAGGCTCCGGTCAGTTTCGTTGGGTATCTGTCGCTACTGCGAAAATCGGCGCCGGCTTGACAGGAGAGTCGCCACCGTGCGTTATTTATCCCTCAGAGCGGGAAAGGAAACGCTCGAAGTAAACCTCGCGAAGACGGGAAAAGGTATGGTTATCGCAACCAAAACCTGGATTCGGGAGTCGGTTACGCAAGGGGAAGGTATTAGCACCCCTCACGTCCATCGTACTCGATGGGATCCACGCTTGGTGTTTATAGGTAACAGGGTGTATTATCTATCTACGCTAATGGCTGGTCTGAAAATAAAATAAAAGGACAGGACTCGACAGAACATACGGTGTTCTGGGCCTACGTATTCCCTCGTGCAATGGGAAAGTCAGAGTCAACGTAGTTCGACTTCCTACGTCTAAACGGGGGAAAGGTTGCTCGCCAGGACATCGCGTCCTGTGCCTACGTACTTTCATCTGGAATGAAAGATCAGAGCAAACGTAGTTCGGCTAACTACGGGTAAACAGGGGCTCTCACACAGCAGTGAAAAGACAAACTGGTTCTCTAAGGCTCGGGAACCTACAACTACGATCTAGTCTCAAATGCGCTCAGGCAGGAGAAAGGAGAACGACTAGTCGTTAGCGGGAAAGTCTCGATCGCACAGCCGCGAGAGAACAAAAGGTTAGTCGTTAGTGTGCTCGCTAGGATATCGCATCCTATGCCTACATATCTTCGTCTGGAACGAAGAATCAGAGCAGCTGTAGTTCAGCTAACTACGGGTCAAGCTGCTCAAAAGCTCCTACAGAAAGGAAAGGGAAACCCTAGAACTATAGCTGAGAAACAGGGGAATCTACCTACTGCTATCACACCTGGTTGACCATCCTAATGTCTATCATAACAACTCCGCAGCGGAGAAGTCAGAGCTCCTAAGGGATCATGGCAACAGGATTAAACCACAATCAAGAAACTGCAAAGTAAAGGAATACTGAAAATATGCATGAATGCAACAACTAAACAAACAAGGCACAGAGGCCGCAAACCACAAAGGCAAGGGAGCTCAGCTCTACCAAATACCAACAAGCAAAGCCACGCAATAACAAACAAGCAGAAGGAGGACCACCTCAACTTCTCATGCACACAAAGTCTACTTCTAAGATGCACCTATTTAGAATCATCTAGATGAATACCTAAGTCTAATGCAACATAACATCACGCAAGTCAAACAATACAAAGAGACTAACCCTAAGCAGGGCCTCTAACAAACCTGAAACAAGCTCCTAATCTGCCTCTAAACAAAACTCTATACAACACCTTAAGCAAGGATCTCAGCAACAGTCTAATCAGAACCCTAAGCAGGAGGAATCAATCCCAGTCTCTAAGCTTCAGAACAAGCTTACCAGAGAAAGGAAGCTAAGCAGACAAGCTCATAGTGCTTTCCTCAGGAAAGTACCAGGAGGTTACTACTCAGGAGTCATATCCTATGCGGCTCGACAACTGTGATCAGTTTACATTCCTCCTCAGGAGAAACTAAACTCACATGAAGGCTCCGGCATCACTGGATACTTGAGAAATACCTATATGCACTAGGGGAACTAAGTGAGCAGACTCATAGGACCTTCCTCAGGAAAGTACTAGGAGGCTTACACTTAGGAATCGTATCCTACGTGGCTCAACAACTGTGATCAGTTTACATTCCTCCTCAGGAGAAATTAAACTCACAAGTTGGCTCCAACATCACTGGATACTTAAGAAATCCTAGGTAAACTAATGGAACTAAGTGAATAGACCCATAGGACCTTCCTCAGGAAAGTACTAGGGGACTTCCACTTAGGAATCGTATCCCATGTGGCTCAACAACATGTGATCAGTTTACATCCCTCCTCAGGAGGAATTAAACTCACAAGTCGGCTCCGACATCATTGGATACTTACGAAAGAGGTGAGAAGAAAGAATGAAAGTCGTTCATAGTGCCTTCCTCAGGAAAGTACCATAAACTTCCTTCAAACTTCAGGATCTCGAACCTCACAAACAGACAACAAGCTCCTAGACTAAGCCTCAATCCACTGCTCCTCTGCAAGCTCCAACAGGACTTCCATCAGCTCCTACCTTCAAGAAGAAACCACAGGCCAACAATCCACAGGAGACTATCTCTGAAGTTCAACCACAGTTGAACTTCAAAGTCAGAAGTCATCAAGACTTCTCCTATCTTCAGGCTCAGACAAATCCTATCAGAATACCCTACAAAAATCTATCAAAAATCTAATGGGAGACCTGCATGGCTCTAGGATAACATACTAAAAAATCAGAACAAAATTCAACACCAGATGAAAGAACTAAAATCAGCAACACAGACATATCCACAGACCAATTATTCAACATCAATAACAGTGAAAAAAATGCAATTAAAATAAAAATGCATGGTTAAGCTAATGTTTCTGCACTATAAAATTCTACACTGAATTACGAGTCTACAGAAAAAAGAACGGAATTATTTGACCCAATCTACCATTTTTTATGAATTTTCTAATGATATGCATGCATTGAAAATATTAAAAAAACATCAATTAAAATGAAAAAATATGCAAAAAATAACAAACAAAAATAAAATGCCCTTTTTATTTTTATTTAATTTTCTTAACATTTTCATGAAATGGCTGAAAAAAGAATTATTAAAAAAACAATTATTTCAAATTTTTATGAATTATTTAATATGGAAATATAAAAGAAAAATCAAAATAAAAGAAAATAAAATGGAGGGGGTTTAAACAGCAACAGATTCAAGCCTATTCTACATTGGGCCCTGATTGGGGGGTGCCAATAGTACTAGGGCGCAGGGCCCATGCATTGTCAAAAACCATTAGTAAACTCAGAAAAGAAAAAACGCCAGGGGGTGCTATTAGCAGCAAGTTCAGTTGTCTCTTACTGGGCTTACGCCCAGGGGGGTGTTGAAAGTAAATTGGGGCCTAAGGCCCAACTCAGTCATTCAGACTCACACAGGGGGGGGGGCATACATGCACTTGGGATGGTACGCGTTCAGAAACATGTTTGGGCCTAAGCCCAGTACGCCAAACCCTAATCCAAACAACCTAATCAAAACTATCTTCCCCTCAAAACACTCTGGTACTGTTCACCCTTCTGATTCCCCAAACCCTAGCCGCTCACCCGTCTTCCCCAACTCACTCTCTCTGCAACTCATCCTAAAATCCTCAAACAATCCAACAAGCCCTGAACGAAACAACTCCACACAAACCCCAAACACCTCAATCTCTCAACTAAACATGGCCTAGCTTCACAAGCATTGTCAGATTGAAGTTCTTGCGCTATAAATCCTCAAGATCCTAAGTCTACAGAATCTAACACGCGCATGCAAATGGAGGAGTTTAAGGAAGAAGGCTGTAAAAACCTGGAACGACGAACGTTAGTTGATGTTCTTTGAAGAGGTGGATCGTTCGCTGAAGATCTTCGAGCGGAGACGATTTCTGATGGTGGACCCGTCGCTTGCTCTTGAGTGGATGAGTATTCTTGAGGCGCTTTGGAGACGTTCACGACGAAGATCTTTGAATGATTTCTGAATGTATGAGCGTTTCTGGAGAAATTTGATGAAGCTTGATATTGTTCTGGAAAAAGTCTTGAGGACGATGAAGATCTGAGATGATTTCTGGAAAAGTCGCTTGAAGATGGATGAAGGTATGAGCGGATTCTGGAAAAAGTCTTGAGGACGATGAAGGTTTTCTGGAAAAATTGATGGAGATTGTTGCAGAACGATGAAGGTTGTTGGTTTCTGGAAAAAAAATGATGAAGAACGATGAAGGTTCAAGGGAGGGGATCGGAGGAAGGAGATGAAGAAAAGAGGGTTTCTGGGGAAAAATGGTTTTCCGGCGACGGTTGGTGGTGGCCGGAGTCCGTTAGCAGTGGTCGGAGGCCGTTACCGCCGGTTTTGCATGCCCGGCGAGGAGTCTCCGGTGAGGAAGTGAGGGAGACACGTGGTGGCCGTTGCACAGAGAGAGAGAGAGAGTGGTGGGGACAGGTGTGTAACACGTGTGAGGGTCTGGGACGTCTCTGAGTGGTGGTGGCGCTCTCGAGGCGAAACGCGTGGGACCCTCCTTTTGCAGACACGTGTCTGCTTTTATACCACTGAAAATGCCAGAACTCTCTAGAAACTTCCAGGCTGCGCTGGACTTTTGGACATGCTGAGATCATTTTGCTGGACCTTTTTTTTTGCTGATGAAATCTGGGCCTTAACAAAAACTGGACTATGGCCCATACGAAAAATGACCAAAAACCATTAAAAACTGAATTAAAAACAATTAAAACTAATTAAACTCTAATCAATTATTAACACCTAATTAACTAATGATTAATCCTAATAAAATCTAACAAAATTCAATTAAATCCTAAACAAAAAGATTTAAATCCTAATTAATTCTAAAAAATCAATTAACCTAATTAAACTCTAAAAAATCAATTAACCTAATTAATTCCATATTTCTACTAATTCTATTAAACTTCTAATATTATTTAATGAAAGTAAGTCTATTATTAATAAAAGAAACTATATGATTTCTATATTATCTAAAAACCAATTAAACCCAATTAAAAATCTATACAAAAATTCCTAAAAATGATTTAAAAATTCTTATACAATCCTAGAAAAGAGAATTAAGCTATTAAAATATTCTATAAACCTATTTAAATTCCAGAAAAATCTATAAAGCCTGTTAAAAATTCACAAAAGTCTATAAAAATCCTAAAAATGCAGATGAATGCAAATGACCCCCATAAAAGCGCACGAGACCAGATCGAATCGAACAGAGATCCCCGGGCATCAGAATATCCTCAAAATCACTGAAAAATCACCGAGGAGCGCACAATTTCCCGAAAATAAAACCCCGATAATCTGGACTGAATCTGCCATATCTGATAGACGACAGTCAAGCTGTAAACTCTGATATCCCCTGCTTGTGCACAAAAATCATACATCTGAGCTGTGAATATGAAATTAAACCATGAGTCAGATAGGAGAATCAGTTGGTCAAATTTTAGGGTGCAACAGCTGCCCCTATTCAAGCGACTTGGACCTGAAGGGTTTGAAGAGCGCTCAGCCTTCCAACATTCCGAGGTACGAGACGGTTGAATACAAATGAAACCCGAAAATTTGCCAACCGCGAGCATATACTGTAAACTGCTTGGGGAATAACGTCCAGAAAACCGAGTCCAGTTATTATGGCACCAAACTGATCAATCATCTGATAAAGAGCCCCCTGATTTGAATACCCGTTGCTTGTGATACCCCATATAACAAACTCGAGAGCTGCAACAAAATACCTGATTCTTTCACATTGCCTACTGATAGGTAGGAAGAGAAATATACTCACATCGCCCAAAGATGGACGGGAAGACATCCTGATTGAATACTCACCTCGTCTAATGATAGACGGAAAGACAACATTAATCTCCAAATTCACATCGTCTAAGAGTAGACGGGATCATCCTGATTGATGAGACGAAACAATCCACATCGTCTAAGAGTAGACGGGAAGAAAGCCTTAATCTCCATACCCACATCGTCTAAGGATAGACGGAAAGACACCGTTAATCTCCATACTCACATCGTCTAAGGGTAGACGGCATCATCCTGATCGATGAACAAATCAATATTCTCATCGTCTAAGGGTAGACGGGATCAAATTCTTAATCTCCATACACACATCGTCTAAGGGTAGACGGCATCATCCTGATTGATGAACAAATCAATATTCTCATCGTCTAAGGGTAGACGGGAACATCCTGATTGATGAAACAAAACAACTCACATCGCCTAAGGATAGACGGAAAGCAATTCATGAATCTCCATATTCACATCGTCTAAGGGTAGACGGTATCATCCTGATTGATGAACAAATCCAATTCTCATCGTCTAAGAGTAGACGGCATCACCATAATTTCCATACTCACATCGTCTAAGGGTAGACGGCATCACCATAATCTCCATATTCACATCGTCTAAGGGTAGACGGCATCACCATAATCTCCATATTCACATCGTCTAAGAGTAGACGGCATCACCATAATCTCCATATTCACATCGTCTAAGAGTAGACGGAAAGTCACCATTATCTCCATATTCACATCGTCTAAGGATAGACGGGAAGAAATAATCTTCGTGCTCACATCGTCTAAGAGTAGACGGGATCATCCTGATTGATGAACCAAATCAATTCACATCGTCTAAGGATAGACGGAAAGGCATTCATAATCTCTATATTCACATCGTCTAAGGGTAGACGGGAAGACACCATAACGCAATTCAACACCATCCTTTGAATTTCAGAATCCTTCTATTCACGGGAATTGATGGAAAGATCAATATCCTTGAAGGGGCCACATCGTCAGTATGGACCGACGGTAAGAAAAACCACCTTTTAAGGAACCATGTCGTCAATAAGAATCGACAATCACGAAAACTGAACATTCTTCGAAGAGCCTCGACATCAATAAGGATTGATGGTCAGAAAAGTACCTCTTGAAACGTCATCATATCCAATAACCAGAGAGAGAACCAATATCCAAAATCATTTTGAAACCCCTCAACAACCAAGGATAGCCGGAGAAGACTCGCTGGGGAAACACCTCATCATATGTATGATCTGGCAATAAGAAACCCGCTGAACAATAACCAAAACTTCACATCGTCTGCTGACAGACGGAAAGGAAAGCCACTTGCTAGAAAAGTTCTATTTTGAACTCCATTGAAGATTGCCTGAAACTTCACATCGTCTACTGGTAGACGGTAAGAAAAACACATCCTGGGGAAACCCCTTCTGGAAGCCTCACTGCGACCATCCGCAACTTCACATCGTCTATGGATAGACAGAAAGAAAACCATATTCGTGCTCAAGACGTCTAATGATAGACGGAGAAATCCATTTATTGGAGGAACACATCGTCAATATGAATTGACGGGAAGAAAAGCTTGTCGATATCAGATGACTGCTTGGTCAAAGCACAACTATCGTTGTATGATCTGAGATACAAATAATCTGCTGCACTGTCTGAATACTGTTGCTGGATAAATGCCCCTGAACTGATCACAGAGTAATTCACGTGCCATATGAAGCTAATAGAAAACCTGACTTATGCTTCGTATGCCTACGCAAATGCTTTAGTCTTTCTACAGCGTAATGCTCCATTCGGGATGGAAATGCTACGCATTCTGGAAATGTCATGCAGGTATGATGCTAATATGATGCATGCAATATGCTAACGCAGGCTCGAGCTGCCGGAGAGGGCTAGGTATAGAACCACTTCAGTAGAATAAATGCTGAAGGCGAGGCCAACTCTGCTGGGGATAACCCGGATATCACTGAGTCGTCCTAGCAAAATAAATGCTGGGAGAGTGAAATCAGCTCTGCTGGGGATATTGGGAACTCAACCGAACGCCTCGACGAAGTAATACCCTGCTGGGGTATGTAACTCCGCTGCTAAATAGCAGATGTGCTGAGTATGACTAGACTCCTCTAGGGATAGCTTATCCATGCCAATGACAAATTGGGCTTTGCTGGCAAAATGGAGGGAGTCCTCCTGCGCTCTGATGAAGCTCGGATCTGGAAATTGATGCGCCAACACGGATGGGATTCACAGTAATCGTAATCTTGGATTTGAGCTCTTAAGCCATCTTACTGGGTCAGATACAACTGACACTGGAAAATATTCTTCCTGGATACACATCCTTTTAGTGAAAGGGTCAAGGGATAGTAACACGACTTCCCGCATTCATCTCGCTCTCGGAAACCGACTGCACCTGCTTGAATGACTCCAACTGACCCTGTAGGTACGGAGAACAACAATCCTTTCGCTTCTGATATGCCCCAGCCTATAGGATGTCTGTGGGGATAGTCCTCGAAAGGAAACCTGCAAATCTGTTTCTGATAGTCTGATATAACATGCCTCAGCGTTCTGAACTCCTGAGAGATACTTCACCTTGAATGCTTCTCGCGCAACCTTTGCATGCTTAAGGTGGTCTGCCCCTGACTGCCATGACCTTGCCCCGATCATCTGATTCGGAGTAATGCTCTTGACTGCGCCGTATTCACCGAATCTCAACCTGATTGCCCCAGAATAACTGTCTTCGAAAAGCTGACCTGACTGGGGATCACAATAAAGCTTGCCCCTGCTCTCGGAACATTCGGGCGCTCTGCATTCTATCTTGACCATACTTTCCATTGTAGGAAACTTTTCTGCTGTCAAGCGCTTACTCGCAAGTAAAACAAGTTGTTCGGCGTAAAAGATGTATTAATGCAACACATATGACAGCTTTGACATCCAATCTGTTCACTGGGAATAGGAAACGACAGTTTATGGCATATAATGCACAAAACATTTATCAACATCAGTACCAACATGGTAAGAGGAACCTTTTTTAAGAGTCAGAATCGACACGACCTTTACCGGAGTATGCTTTCGAAACAACCTGCTTCAATTAGGACTTTTGAAGGTTGTAACGTGGTTAGGTTCATGGTTTTGAAGGAAAAGGATAAAGGCTCAAAGTTTGCTTTAACCCACCCATTCTCCTTGATGTTCTCCCATCCTACGTTCAGCTAATTTGACCTTAGCGCTTACCTCTCAAAGGTTGAAAGATAGGAATGATAGTTCGAGAAACTTTCGGCTCTGGGAGTGACAGCCACTCACTCTTCACCTTTGGCACTTGAGGTCACACGACTCGTATTTCTATCGAAGTCTTTTCTTCTGATCCTTTTCATCTTTTTCTTTTCATATCCCTAACTTTTGCCTGGACTGACTCCTTTTGAGTTTCTTTTGATTTTTTTTAAGTCCAGCGGGATGCCCTCGTTTTTGCCTAAGTCATTTGTTTTGAAGTTTTCTTGACTTAGCGGGCTTTTGATTTCTTTTTCATTTTTTCTTTCGGACAAGTCGTGTGACACTGGTTGCCTGGCTCTTTGGGGAATGATGTGGCTGTCCCACTCTTGATTGAACCATTGTGGTTTTTTAGGCACGACCTCTTGGGATGTGATTGATCCTTGAACGGACACTCCTCTTGCAATCTGGACGCTCAGTCAAATTAGCTAACACCTACCCTGCCCCAGGTTATGATTGAGGGTTTTTCGTTCACAGAAAGAACTCCTACTACAAGGCTCAAAGGGGTTGACAAGGGATTATCTTCCTTATATCTCCGGTGTTTAGGGATTTGAAACAATGCCTGTACATCATCAGCAGGTTTATTTCAAAAGCATACAATATCGGTAGTTGCATGTCGGTCATTTTCGTCATCCTCCCCAAATTCTTCTTAACCAAACGTTGGACATTTGCAAACAGTTAGTGAACACGACTGGATTCAATCAAAACATGCATATTTATTTCATTATCATCAATTGAAATGAAAACAACAAGTTTTACAAACAAGCTTACAAATTCAAGCAGGAAAGCAACTACAAATGTAAAGAAATGACAAGCTAAAACAAAGAAAATATGCTAGCTTCCGAGAACCGGGCTTTTGCATCTGCCCTGCTGCTGAACCAGCTATCTTTATTAGAGGCAATTCGGTGCTGTCCTGATCTGCTTTCAACGACTCAACCAAATTACAGAGCCCTTCCTCCTTCATTTAGATGACTTGGGGACCTCTTGGCCCGAAGCTGATTGCTGCACTATCAAGCAAATCCTGCACTTGGTGCTTAAAAGCGTGGCAACCTTCGATATCGTGACCCGGGGCTCCAGAATGAAACTCACAATGCTTGCTTGCATCATAGCCAAACGGGGGAGTTCCCGTTATTGGTGCCAGAGTTCTTGTCTTTACCAGATTCAATCTCAACAATGTCTGCAACAAATCAGCATAGGTTGAGGGAGGCTTCTCAAACACTCTTTTCGGTTTACCACCCTGGAATCTTCTTTGAGTTTGCTGTGCCCCTTGCTGAGGCTGCTGCTGCTGGTATCGGGTTGACCCTTGAACACCCTTTGTATCAAATGCAACATTGTTTTCTTGACCTTCAATGTACTGAACACTCTCCTTATGCTTAACCATTTTCTTTCTCAGATCTGCCCCAGGAATAGGCAACAATTGTGGGCCTGGAGATTCTGACACCATGGAGTCCAGGATACGCTTCTGACCCACTGCAGCTTTAGAAACATCTGTCATCTTAGCCTCGACTGAGACAGGAGCAATATGCACAGCTACGCCGCCCGGCGTGAATTCAATATCGTGCGAGTCAATCAGGTCTTGAACATTGTGCTTAAAAGCATGACAACCCTCGATGTCATGTCCGAATGCCCCGGAATGAAATTCACATTGCTTACTGGCATCGTACCCTTGAGGAAACACTCTCGTTGGTGGTGTCAACGTTCTCTTCTCAACCAGATTAAACCTTAATAAGATCTGCAAGAGCTCAGCATAGGTCATAGGTGGTGCCTCAAATATTCTCCTTGGCTTCCCTTCCTGGATCTTCCGTTGAACCGGATGTATCTTCTGTTGCTGCTGCTCAGGTTCCACATGCACAGGTGGCACGAGCTTCTTCATTGCGGCTTCAAGTAGCTGATCGTCTTCTTTTCTAAGCACATTCTTGACTACCTCCATGATCAAGCTCATTTGGGTCTTCAGCTGACTGTTCTCCTCTTTGAGAATCTTCTGTTCTAGACGCATCTCTTGCATGTCTCTCATCATCTGCCCCAGCTGGCTTCGGACTTCGATCAATTCAAACTGATTCTGTTCCATATCTCTGAAGGAATTCCTGCAATAAACTGGATGATGAGGAAATAAGGCCCACGGTTCTGATATACCTGTTAAATGATAATGCAGCGTAGAAAGCAAACACATATTCATAACGAGACAAAGAGAAACTCAAGCTGTAAGCACACAGACAAACATCTCCCACACATGTGCAACCAACAAAATCAGCAGGTAAGCACAAATGAGTATGAATATAACGACCCCAGCCAACAATCCTGGTGGTGGTCGGCAAATACTGATGCACAAAAGCTAAACGGGTTAGGCAGAGAAACAGATGCGACACCCGGCATAGAAACCTCTAGAAACTTCCCCCATATTCAACTGAACTCTCTGATGGACAATCTTCAGAGTACACACTTCCTGTGGAGTCTTCCATGACATTAACTGACGAACCCCCACAACTGGAAGATGGAAAATCATTAATCTGAACACAACCCTGAGAAGTGATGCAAATACGGCTGGAGTCTAACAGATCTTGAACCTGGCTTCTAAGCACCTTACAATCATTGGTTGAATGCCCCTGTGCCCCAACATGGTACTCACAGCAGGCGCTGGCATCAAAACCTGGAGGATACGGTGGAATCACCGGCTTAGTCTCTTTCGGCACTATCAATCCGCTTTTGACCAGACCTGGCAACAACTGACTGTATGACACCGGTAGCTGAGTAAACTGCCTTTCAGGCTTCCTTGGTCTTCGTGGAGCATGCAGACGCGATCGGCGATAGGATGATCGTTGACTTGAGGTGTCTGAAAACTGATCCTGAGATGCTAGAGATTCTGAGGTGGCATCATCTCCTTCCCACTCTTCTTGAGAACTGACAACTGACTCAATCTTATTAACTGGGACGTAAGGAACACCTCGAAACTTTCCACTCCTGAGTCCTCTCTCAACAATCTCTCCCAGCCTCATCAGGCCCACAAAGCTTGTGCAACTGAACAACTTGTCAAAATAATGGCCTTTCAGAGTACCCAAGAAGATATCAACCAGTTCCCTTTCCGGAAGCGGTGGTTGGACACTAGCAGACAATTCTTTCCATCTTCGCAAATACGCTCTGAATGATTCATTCTCTGCCTGAGACAATTCTTGCAGATCTACGAGACTAGGAGTCAAATCCAAGTTGTAATCGTACTGTTTCATGAAAGCTCTGGCTAAATCCACCCAAGATCGAATCTGATTACTCTCTAATTGCACATACCATCTCAACGATGCCCCAGTCAGGCTATACTGGAAGCAATGGATCATCAATTTGTCATTTCGCACAAACGAAGTCATCCTTCGACAGAACATCATCAAATGCAGCTTCGGACAGCTATCTCCCGTATATTTTTCAAATTCCGGCATTTTGAACTTGTACGGCAACACGAGGTCAGGGACCAAGCACATGGCTACAGCATCCAGGTTAACGGCATCTTTCGCTTCTAAGGCTTTCATTTGCTCTTCCAACACTCGGACTCTTCTACCATAGTCAAGAGCTCTTGGATCTACTAACCCGGTCACGGGAATATCTCTCCGGTAATTCATCACAGGGAAAGCAACACATTGATTGTTAACAGGCGGATAACGTTCATTCTGGGCAAGAAACTGCTCATGCCGATCTCTGCTCTCAACAGTTGGCTGTACGACTTGGTCTGCAGTAAGATTGTTCGCTTGCGGGAAGCCTTCCATAGAATCATACTGATGGTTGGACGCCATAGTAAACCCTGCCAAAGTGTTAGGAGCCTGGAAATTGCCTTCAGCCATAGCCACCAATTATCTGTAACCGACTATGCTGCTTGATTCTGCTCAAATCTGCTTCAACCCCTTGGTCGTCTTCACTCTTGCCTCAAACAATTCCCCGAGAATCACTTTCTGGCGAAAACAAAGGCTGGATAAGTGCTCTGGCCTGCTAGAGAAATGCTATGCAGTATGATTTATGCAAACAGAAATACAAAAATGCTAACGTGCATGTGTGCATTGGAGATATTTTCCCTCCAATTCCAGTGTCAGTGGTAGCAAGACGAGATAAACCATAGAGACAATATTTGAAAAAAACCCTCATATATTGATTAGAACAGCAGTCTTGTCAAGAAGTTACATAACTATGCTCCATACAGCTGATATGATAAGGAGGATCCCAGCCAACATGCCTGGTGGTGATCTCAACATACGGAATACAAGAGAGAAATCAAATACGGGCACGGTTGCGGAAGTCCTCGACCATCTTCTTTGTCTCTGCATGATCTGGTTGATAAATCAAACCTTCTATCAGTCGATCCCTCTTCCTGACTGTCCCCTGGATGTCTCTGACAAAGTCTTCCCAAGCTTTATCATTAGCACCATCCCCAGGTTTGGGTCTCTTGGCATCTGCTCTATGCTGGAGATCTTCCAAATTCTTTATGGCATCTGTCAACTTGCGCTCGGCTTCGTATCGGCGACAGGCTTCTTCTTCAAGCTCTTCATTCTTCACTTTGACCTGTTCTTCTAACTGAGCAATCTGTGTCTTCAGCTCTTCTTCTCGCTCCTTGCGCTTGGTCATAGTGAGATCCTAGTGTTCTCTGAACTTGGCTAGCTTTGTGTAGGCCCTGTCCAGCTCTTGCTTCTTGGTGGCCAACACACTACTAACTGAATCTACATCTAACTCTAGACGCTTCTTGGTTTCAGTCAATTCCAATAGCGTAGTCTTCAGATGTTTCAGAGTTTCAGCCTGTTGCTTAGAAATATATCCTGTTTCAATCTTTTCATGCCGAAGCTGGGCATTCTCCTGCTCTAAAGCCTCTTTTGCCCTTGCTAGCTCTTCTTTTTCCGCCATCAGCTGCTTGTAGACCTGCATGTCCATAGTGGTAGGCTCCTCTACTGGAGAAGGATGCGATGGCTGAACTGCTGGATATGGCATAAGGAACTTCACAGCTCGCTCACGAATCCATTCTTCATATGGGCTAGGAACTCGAGTATCCCCTCTGCTACCTGAAAACTTCCCTCTCTTGTGCAAGTTTTTCCAGGCTTTCTCAAGTTTGGTCAGCATCTCTTTCCCTATTGCCCCGGTGAGATACAGAGATTCCTGTATCTCCTCGGGCTTTGGCGCTCCTTGAGGTATGTACCCAAATTGCTTGATCAATAAGGAAGGGTTATAGTTGACACAACCTTTCCTTCCTATTAACGGAACATTCGGGAATCCTTCGCCTTTGAGTATGACTTCAGCTCCAAATACCTCTTTATTGGTCCATACCACGTCCTCAGCAGTTAATCCCATTAAGCGCTCGGGCCATCCTAGAGAATTGATAGAGGTGACAAACGGGCCTGACTTAGGCATATGACTGGTGAACCACCTGCATAGGAGAGGTACGCAGCAAGACACATTCCTTCCTCGTCGCTTTTCATTCTGGTAATGAGTTGAATGGTGGATATCTCCCAGCAAAGTAGGAACTGGGTTCTTCGCAGCCAAAATATAGAAGGCATCTGAATCAACGAAATCAGGAATGTTTGGGAATAACACGATGCCATACACACATACAGCAAGGATAACGTCAAAAACCTCCCAGCTACCCTTCTGGGCATACTCTCGAGCCTTCTCTACTAAGACATCCAACGGAAATCCCCATACGTCTCCTCTTCTGATCATCTTCCCAGACAGCTCAGACTCTTTCAAGCACAGGATGGCAGAAAGCTCAGCCAGCTTAGGCTCAGCGCCCGTACGATAAAAAGGCATTTGCTCACGGATCGGTATATCCAGAAGTGCAGAGTACTCCTCCAGGGTAGGAGCCAAAACAAAGTCGGGAAATACAAAACACCTGAGCTCCGCGTCGTAGAACTGTAACAGAGTATAGATGCCGCTGGTCTCGTAGGCAGATGGCTGATAAACGTAGGTCAGAATCCTCCCATATCTCTTTCTGAAGTCACCCATTCCTCTCTTCTTAGCAACAGCAATCAACTCTAACAATAGACTGATATTCGGCGACGGAAACTTATAGGGCAATACTCTCTTCAGGTTTTCCATGTCTTGCTAGGAACAAACACCAGAACTGGAAGGGAAAATATGTACCTGCAATACACACACGTTAGTTGAATGCAGATGGTGATGCAATGATGCAATATGATAAATAATGCAATCTGCGAACATAGGGGCTATGCTGTAGCCTGAAGAGGACTATCTCTGTGATCGAGAACAGAAAACCAACACGGTCATCGGAACCTCATGCCACTAACTATCATCTGATACTCAAAATATCAATCCCCTGGTAAGAAAACCATCTGATCCTCTGTATCTGACGAGAATACCATCTGATAATAGCCTCAACCTCAGATAAGAAACCCATCTGACCCAGACAACACAACTGGAGATGAATCAAGAACACCATCTGATAAAAATACTGAATCATGGTTTCTGAAGGCCAGTTTTCCTGCAATAACCCAGCCCCTCTCACAGGTAGGATGAACCTAATCCACGGACAAGGGTACGGCGTCCTATGCGGTCATCAGCGTCACAGACTTTCATGAATGATGATACGATTCCCAGAAGGAGTGGCATCATCAAGTCATGAAGAGGCCTCACTTAGCTGACTTCCAAATGATCGGTCCCCAGAGTCGACAACCCTCACGTCTGGACTCCCCTCAGATCCTCAGGACCGGAAAGGAGCACCTCTGCAAGAATCTCGTCTGAGCGCAGATTTTCGTAGGGAACTGTGCCTGCTCAGCAGACAGGTTCGTCTACTACTTCTCCACAACTACATCTAGGTGTGTACTCAAGCCCAGGTCCGGCTTTTCACTCACAGTAACCTCCCTTTGCCCACAACAATAATCATGATAATATAATGCTGGAAAATAAATGCGGAAAGGTAAAGGTACAGAAAAGTAAAGTGCAGAAAAGTAAAACACAATATGCACAACACCCAACAAATAAACATCCAAGCGCTAGGATTGACTCGCGTAGGGGATGGGAAACGGTCCCAGCATAAGGGATGGGAAAAGTCCCTAGATGCTATAAGTCCCCAGCAGAGTCGCCAGCTGTCGCTACTGCGAAAATCGGCGCCGGCTTGACAGGACAGTCGCCACCGTGCGTTATTTATCCCTCAGAGCGGGAAAGGAAACGCTCGAAGTAAACCTCGCGAAGACGGGAAAAGGTATGGTTATCGCAACCAAAACCTGGATTCGGGAGTCGGTTACGCAAGGGGAAGGTATTAGCACCCCTCACGTCCATCGTACTCGATGGGATCCACGCTTGGTGTTTATAGGTAACAGGGTGTATTATCTATCTACGCTAATGGCTGGTCTGAAAATAAAATAAAAGGACAGGACTCGACAGAACATACGGTGTTCTGGGCCTACGTATTCCCTCGTGCAATGGGAAAGTCAGAGTCAACGTAGTTCGACTTCCTACGTCTAAACGGGGGAAAGGTTGCTCGCCAGGACATCGCGTCCTGTGCCTACGTACTTTCATCTGGAATGAAAGATCAGAGCAAACGTAGTTCGGCTAACTACGGGTAAACAGGGGCTCTCACACAGCAGTGAAAAGACAAACTGGTTCTCTAAGGCTCGGGAACCTACAACTACGATCTAGTCTCAAATGCGCTCAGGCAGGAGAAAGGAGAACGACTAGTCGTTAGCGGGAAAGTCTCGATCGCACAGCCGCGAGAGAACAAAAGGTTAGTCGTTAGTGTGCTCGCTAGGATATCGCATCCTATGCCTACATATCTTCGTCTGGAACGAAGAATCAGAGCAGCTGTAGTTCAGCTAACTACGGGTCAAGCTGCTCAAAAGCTCCTACAGAAAGGAAAGGGAAACCCTAGAACTATAGCTGAGAAACAGGGGAATCTACCTACTGCTATCACACCTGGTTGACCATCCTAATGTCTATCATAACAACTCCGCAGCGGAGAAGTCAGAGCTCCTAAGGGATCATGGCAACAGGATTAAACCACAATCAAGAAACTGCAAAGTAAAGGAATACTGAAAATATGCATGAATGCAACAACTAAACAAACAAGGCACAGAGGCCGCAAACCACAAAGGCAAGGGAGCTCAGCTCTACCAAATACCAACAAGCAAAGCCACGCAATAACAAACAAGCAGAAGGAGGACCACCTCAACTTCTCATGCACACAAAGTCTACTTCTAAGATGCACCTATTTAGAATCATCTAGATGAATACCTAAGTCTAATGCAACATAACATCACGCAAGTCAAACAATACAAAGAGACTAACCCTAAGCAGGGCCTCTAACAAACCTGAAACAAGCTCCTAATCTGCCTCTAAACAAAACTCTATACAACACCTTAAGCAAGGATCTCAGCAACAGTCTAATCAGAACCCTAAGCAGGAGGAATCAATCCCAGTCTCTAAGCTTCAGAACAAGCTTACCAGAGAAAGGAAGCTAAGCAGACAAGCTCATAGTGCTTTCCTCAGGAAAGTACCAGGAGGTTACTACTCAGGAGTCATATCCTATGCGGCTCGACAACTGTGATCAGTTTACATTCCTCCTCAGGAGAAACTAAACTCACATGAAGGCTCCGGCATCACTGGATACTTGAGAAATACCTATATGCACTAGGGGAACTAAGTGAGCAGACTCATAGGACCTTCCTCAGGAAAGTACTAGGAGGCTTACACTTAGGAATCGTATCCTACGTGGCTCAACAACTGTGATCAGTTTACATTCCTCCTCAGGAGAAATTAAACTCACAAGTTGGCTCCAACATCACTGGATACTTAAGAAATCCTAGGTAAACTAATGGAACTAAGTGAATAGACCCATAGGACCTTCCTCAGGAAAGTACTAGGGGACTTCCACTTAGGAATCGTATCCCATGTGGCTCAACAACATGTGATCAGTTTACATCCCTCCTCAGGAGGAATTAAACTCACAAGTCGGCTCCGACATCATTGGATACTTACGAAAGAGGTGAGAAGAAAGAATGAAAGTCGTTCATAGTGCCTTCCTCAGGAAAGTACCATAAACTTCCTTCAAACTTCAGGATCTCGAACCTCACAAACAGACAACAAGCTCCTAGACTAAGCCTCAATCCACTGCTCCTCTGCAAGCTCCAACAGGACTTCCATCAGCTCCTACCTTCAAGAAGAAACCACAGGCCAACAATCCACAGGAGACTATCTCTGAAGTTCAACCACAGTTGAACTTCAAAGTCAGAAGTCATCAAGACTTCTCCTATCTTCAGGCTCAGACAAATCCTATCAGAATACCCTACAAAAATCTATCAAAAATCTAATGGGAGACCTGCATGGCTCTAGGATAACATACTAAAAAATCAGAACAAAATTCAACACCAGATGAAAGAACTAAAATCAGCAACACAGACATATCCACAGACCAATTATTCAACATCAATAACAGTGAAAAAAATGCAATTAAAATAAAAATGCATGGTTAAGCTAATGTTTCTGCACTATAAAATTCTACACTGAATTACGAGTCTACAGAAAAAAGAACGGAATTATTTGACCCAATCTACCATTTTTTATGAATTTTCTAATGATATGCATGCATTGAAAATATTAAAAAAACATCAATTAAAATGAAAAAATATGCAAAAAATAACAAACAAAAATAAAATGCCCTTTTTATTTTTATTTAATTTTCTTAACATTTTCATGAAATGGCTGAAAAAAGAATTATTAAAAAAACAATTATTTCAAATTTTTATGAATTATTTAATATGGAAATATAAAAGAAAAATCAAAATAAAAGAAAATAAAATGGAGGGGGTTTAAACAGCAACAGATTCAAGCCTATTCTACATTGGGCCCTGATTGGGGGGTGCCAATAGTACTAGGGCGCAGGGCCCATGCATTGTCAAAAACCATTAGTAAACTCAGAAAAGAAAAAACGCCAGAGGGTGCTATTAGCAGCAAGTTCAGTTGTCTCTTACTGGGCTTACGCCCAGGGGGGTGTTGAAAGTAAATTGGGGCCTAAGGCCCAACTCAGTCATTCAGACTCACACAGGGGGGGGGGGCATACATGCACTTGGGATGGTACGCGTTCAGAAACATGTTTGGGCCTAAGCCCAGTACGCCAAACCCTAATCCAAACAACCTAATCAAAACTATCTTCCCCTCAAAACACTCTGGTACTGTTCACCCTTCTGATTCCCCAAACCCTAGCCGCTCACCCGTCTTCCCCAACTCACTCTCTCTGCAACTCATCCTAAAATCCTCAAACAATCCAACAAGCCCTGAACGAAACAACTCCACACAAACCCCAAACACCTCAATCTCTCAACTAAACATGGCCTAGCTTCACAAGCATTGTCAGATTGAAGTTCTTGCGCTACAAATCCTCAAGATCCTAAGTCTACAGAATCTAACACGCGCATGCAAATGGAGGAGTTTAAGGAAGAAGGCTGTAAAAACCTGGAACGACGAACGTTAGTTGATGTTCTTTGAAGAGGTGGATCGTTCGCTGAAGATCTTCGAGCGGAGACGATTTCTGATGGTGGACCCGTCGCTTGCTCTTGAGTGGATGAGTATTCTTGAGGCGCTTTGGAGACGTTCACGACGAAGATCTTTGAATGATTTCTGAATGTATGAGCGTTTCTGGAGAAATTTGATGAAGCTTGATATTGTTCTGGAAAAAGTCTTGAGGACGATGAAGATCTGAGATGATTTCTGGAAAAGTCGCTTGAAGATGGATGAAGGTATGAGCGGATTCTGGAAAAAGTCTTGAGGACGATGAAGGTTTTCTGGAAAAATTGATGGAGATTGTTGCAGAACGATGAAGGTTGTTGGTTTCTGGAAAAAAAATGATGAAGAACGATGAAGGTTCAAGGGAGGGGATCGGAGGAAGGAGATGAAGAAAAGAGGGTTTCTGGGGAAAAATGGTTTTCCGGCGACGGTTGGTGGTGGCCGGAGTCCGTTAGCAGTGGTCGGAGGCCGTTACCGCCGGTTTTGCATGCCCGGCGAGGAGTCTCCGGTGAGGAAGTGAGGGAGACACGTGGTGGCCGTTGCACAGAGAGAGAGAGAGAGTGGTGGGGACAGGTGTGTAACACGTGTGAGGGTCTGGGACGTCTCTGAGTGGTGGTGGCGCTCTCGAGGCGAAACGCGTGGGACCCTCCTTTTGCAGACACGTGTCTGCTTTTATACCACTGAAAATGCCAGAACTCTCTAGAAACTTCCAGGCTGCGCTGGACTTTTGGACATGCTGAGATCATTTTGCTGGACCTTTTTTTTTGCTGATGAAATCTGGGCCTTAACAAAAACTGGACTATGGCCCATACGAAAAATGACCAAAAACCATTAAAAACTGAATTAAAAACAATTAAAACTAATTAAACTCTAATCAATTATTAACACCTAATTAACTAATGATTAATCCTAATAAAATCTAACAAAATTCAATTAAATCCTAAACAAAAAGATTTAAATCCTAATTAATTCTAAAAAATCAATTAACCTAATTAAACTCTAAAAAATCAATTAACCTAATTAATTCCATATTTCTACTAATTCTATTAAACTTCTAATATTATTTAATGAAAGTAAGTCTATTATTAATAAAAGAAACTATATGATTTCTATATTATCTAAAAACCAATTAAACCCAATTAAAAATCTATACAAAAATTCCTAAAAATGATTTAAAAATTCTTATACAATCCTAGAAAAGAGAATTAAGCTATTAAAATATTCTATAAACCTATTTAAATTCCAGAAAAATCTATAAAGCCTGTTAAAAATTCACAAAAGTCTATAAAAATCCTAAAAATGCAGATGAATGCAAATGACCCCCATAAAAGGGCACGAGACCAGATCGAATCGAACAGAGATCCCCGGGCATCAGAATATCCTCAAAATCACTGAAAAATCACCGAGGAGCGCACAATTTCCCGAAAATAAAACCCCGATAATCTGGACTGAATCTGCCATATCTGATAGACGACAGTCAAGCTGTAAACTCTGATATCCCCTGCTTGTGCACAAAAATCATACATCTGAGCTGTGAATATGAAATTAAACCATGAGTCAGATAGGAGAATCAGTTGGTCAAATTTTAGGGTGC
Source organism: Lathyrus sativus (assembly GCA_963859935.3). NCBI lineage: Eukaryota > Viridiplantae > Streptophyta > Magnoliopsida > Fabales > Fabaceae > Lathyrus > Lathyrus sativus. The sequence continues at coordinate 735,216 of CAWUDS030000112.1, forward strand.
AACAGTATCCAGACTCCGGTTATTACATTGAGCGTTCAGACTCCGGTCAGTTTCGTTGATTATCCAGACTCCGGTTATTACGTTGAGCACTCACGCTCCGGTCAGTTTCTTTGGGTATCTAGACTCCGGTTATTACGTTGAGCATTCAGGCTCCGATCATTTTTGTTCAGTATCCAGACTCCGGTTTTTATGTTGAGCGTTCAGGTTCCGGTCAATTTCGTTGAGTATCCAAACTCCAGTTATTAAGTTGAGCGTTCAGGCTCCGGTCATTTTCTTTGAGTGTCCAGACTCCGGTTATTATGTTGAGCATTCAGGCTCCGGTCATTTTCGTTGAGTATCCAGACTCTGGTTATTAAGTTGAGCATTCAGGCTCCAGTCAGTTTCGTTGAGTATCCAGACTCCGGTTATTAAGTTTAGCGTCCAGGCTCCGTTCAGTTTCGTTGGGTATCCAGATTCCGGTTATTACGTTGAGCGTTCAGGCTCCGGTCAGTTTCGTTGATTATCCAGACTCCGGTTATTACGTTGAGCACTCACGCTCCGGTCATTTTCGTTGAGTCTCCAGACTCTGGTTATTACATTTTGTGTTCAAACTCCGATTAGTTTCTTTGAGAATCTAGACTCCGATTATTATGTTGAGCGTTCAGGCTCCGGTCAGTTTCGTTAGGTATCCAGACTCCGGTTATTACGTTGAGCATTCAGGCTCCGGTAATTTTCGTTGAGTATCCAGATCCGGTTATTCCGTTGAGCGTTCAGGCCCCGGTTAGTTTCGTTAGGTATCCAGACTCCAGTTATTATGTATAGCGTCTATGCTCTACTAAGTTTTGTTGAGTATCTAGACTCCGGCCATTACGTTGAGTGTACAGGCTCCGGCCATTTTTGTTGAGTATCCAGACTCTAGTCATTGCGTTGAGCGTTCAGGCTCCGGTCATTTTCGTTGAGTATCTAGACTCCGGTCATTCTGTCGAGCGTTCAGGCTCCTGTCAGTTTTGTTGAGTATTTAGACTCCGGTTATTAAGTTGAGCATTCAGGCTCCGGTCATTTTTGTTGAGTATCCAGACTCCGGTTATTACATTGAGCATTCAGGCTCCGGTCATTACATTGATCGTTCAGGCTCCGGTCAGTTTCGTTGAGTATCTAGACTCCAGTTATTACGTTGAGCGTTCAGGCTCTGGTCAGTTTCATTGGGTATCCAGACTCCGGTTATTACATTGAGCGTTAAGGCTCCGGTCATTTTTGTTGAGTATCCAGACTCCGGTTATTATGTTGAGCGTTCAGGCTTCGGTCAGTTTCGTTTAGTATCCAAACTCCGGTTATTACGTTGAGCGTTCAGGCTCCGGTCATTTTCTTTGAGTATCCAGACTCCAGTTATTACGTTGAGTGTTCAGGCTCCGGTCATTTTCGTTGAGTATCCAGACTCTGGTTATTACGTTGAGCATTCAGGCTCCTGTCAGTTTCGTTGAGTATCCAGACTCCGGTTATTAAGTTTAGCGTCCAGGCTCCGTTCAGTTTCGTTGGGTATCCAGATTCCGGTTATTAGGTTGAGCGTTCAGGCTCCGGTCAGTTTCGTTGATTATCCAGACTCCGGTTATTACGTTGAGCACTCACGCTCCGGTCATTTTTGTTGAGTCTCCAGACTCTGGTTATTACATTTTGTGTTCAAACTCCGATTAGTTTCTTTGAGAATCTAGACTCCGATTATTATGTTGAGCGTTCAGGCTCCGGTCAGTTTCGTTAGGTATCCAGACTCCGGTTATTACGTTGAGCATTCAGGCTCCGGTAATTTTCGTTGAGTATCCAGATCCGGTTATTCCGTTGAGCGTTCAGGCCCCGGTTAGTTTCGTTAGGTATCCAGACTCCAGTTATTATGTATAGCGTCTATGCTCTACTAAGTTTTGTTGAGTATCTAGACTCTGGCCATTACGTTGAGTGTACAGGCTCCGGCCATTTTAGTTGAGTATCCAGACTCTAGTCATTGCGTTGAGTGTTCAGGCTCCGGTCATTTTTGTTGAGTATCTAGACTCCGGTCATTCTGTCGAGCGTTCAGGCTCCTGTCAGTTTTGTTGAGTATTTAGACTCCGGTTATTAAGTTGAGCATTCAGGCTCCGGTCATTTTTGTTGAGTATCCAGACTCCGGTTATTACATTGAGCATTCAGGCTCCGGTCATTACATTGATTGTTCAGGCTCCGGTCAGTTTCGTTGAGTATCTAGACTCCAGTTATTACGTTGAGCGTTCAGGCTCTGGTCAGTTTCATTGGGTATCCAGACTCCGGTTATTACATTGAGCGTTAAGGCTCCGGTCATTTTTGTTGAGTATCCAGACTCCGGTTATTATGTTGAGCGTTCAGGCTTCGGTCAGTTTCGTTTAGTATCCAAACTCCGGTTATTACGTTGAGCGTTCAGGCTCCGGTCATTTTCTTTGAGTATCCAGACTCCAGTTATTACGTTGAGTGTTTAGGCTCCGGTCATTTTCGTTGAGTATCCAGACTCTGGTTATTACGTTGAGCATTCAGGCTTCTGTCAGTTTCGTTGAGTATCCAGACTCCGGTTATTAAGTTTAGCGTCCAGGCTCCGTTCAGTTTCGTTGGGTATCCAGATTCCGGTTATTAGGTTGAGCGTTCAGGCTCCGGTCAGTTTCGTTGATTATCCAGACTCCGGTTATTACGTTGAGCACTCACGCTCCGGTCATTTTTGTTGAGTCTCCAGACTCTGGTTATTACATTTTGTGTTCAAACTCCGATTAGTTTCTTTGAGAATCTAGACTCCGATTATTATGTTGAGCGTTCAGGCTCCGGTCAGTTTCGTTAGGTATCCAGACTCCGGTTATTACGTTGAGCATTCAGGCTCCGGTAATTTTCGTTGAGTATCCAGATCCGGTTATTCCGTTGAGCGTTCAGGCCCCGGTTAGTTTCGTTAGGTATCCAGACTCCAGTTATTATGTATAGCGTCTATGCTCTACTAAGTTTTGTTGAGTATCTAGACTCTGGCCATTACGTTGAGTGTACAGGCTCCGACCATTTTAGTTGAGTATCCAGACTCTAGTCATTGCGTTGAGCGTTCAGGCTCCGGTCATTTTCGTTGAGTATCTAGACTCCGGTCATTCTGTCGAGCGTTCAGGCTCCTGTCAGTTTTGTTGAGTATTTAGACTCCGGTTATTAAGTTGAGCATTCAGGCTCCGGTCATTTTTGTTGAGTATCCAGACTCCGGTTATTACATTGAGCATTCAGGCTCCGGTCATTACGTTGATCATTCAGGCTCCGGTCAGTTTCGTTGAGTATCTAGACTCCAGTTATTACGTTGAGCGTTCAGGCTCTGGTCAGTTTCATTGGGTATCCAGACTCCGGTTATTACATTGAGCGTTAAGGCTCCGGTCATTTTTGTTGAGTATCCAGACTCCGGTTATTATGTTGAGCGTTCAGGCTTCGGTCAGTTTCGTTTAGTATCCAAACTCCGGTTATTACGTTGAGCATTCAGGCTCCGGTCATTTTCTTTGAGTATCCAGACTCCAGTTATTACGTTGAGTGTTCAGACTCCGGTCATTTTTGTTGAGTATCCAAACTCTGGTTATTACGTTGAGCGTTCAGGCTTCGGTCAGTTTCTTTGACTATCCAGACTCCGGTTATTAAGTTTAGCGTTCAGGCTCCGTTCAATTTCGTTGGGTATCCAGACTCTGGTTATTATGTTGAGCGTTTAGGCGCCGGTCAGTTTCGTTGATTATCCAGACTCCGGTTATTACGTTGAGCACTCACGCTCCGGTCAGTTTCTTTGGGTATCCAGACTCCGGTTATTACATTGAGCGTTCAGGCTCCGGTCATTTTTGTTGAGTATCCAGACTCCGGTTATTACGTTAAGCGTTCAGGTTCCGGTCAATTTTGTTGAGTATACAAACTCCGGTTATTAAGTTGAGCGTTCAGGATCCGGTCATTTTCTTTGAGTATCCAGACTCCGGTTATTATGTTGAGTATTCAGGCTCCTGTCATTTTCGTTGAGTATCCAGACTCTGGTTATTACGTTGAGCGTTCTTGCTCCGATCAGTTTCGTTGAGTATCCAGACTCCGGTTATTAAGTTGAGCGTTCAGGCTCCGGTCAATTTCGTTGGGTATCCAGACTCCGGTTATTACATTGAGCGTTAAGGCTCTGTTTATTTTTGTTGAGTATCTAGACCCCGGTTATTACGTTGAGCGTTCAGGCTCTGGTCAGTTTCGTTTAGTATCCAAACTCCGGTTATTAAGTTGAGCGTTCAGGCTCCGGTCATTTTCTTTGAGTATCCAGACTCCGGTTATTACGTTGAGCGTTCAAACTCTGGTCATTTTCGTTGAGTATCTAGACTCCGGTTATTACGTTGAGTGTTCAGACTCTGGTCAGTTTCATTGAGTATCCAGACTCCGGTTTATAAGTATAGCATTCAGGCTCCGTTCAGTTTCGTTGGGTATCCAGACTCCGGTTATTACGTTGAGCGTTCAAGCTCCGGTCAATTTCGTTGATTATCCAGACTCCGGTTATTACGTTGAGCACTCATGCTCCGGTCAATTTCGTTGAGTATACAGACTCCGGTTATTACGTTGAGCGTTCAGGCTCCGATCATTTTTGTTGAGTATCCAGACTCTGGTTATTACGTTGAGCGTTCAGGTTCCGGTCAATTTCGTTGAGTATCCAAACTCCGGTTATTAAGTTGAGCGTTCAGGTTCCGGTCATTTTCTTTGAGTATCCAGACTCCGGTTATTATGTTGAGCGTTCAGGCTCCGATCATTTTCGTTGAGTATCCAGACTCTACTTATTACGTTGAGCGTTTAAGCTCCGGTCAGTTTCGTTGAGTATCCAGACTCCGGTTATTAAGTTGAGCGTTCAGGCTCCGGTCAGTTTCGTTGGGTATCCAGACTACGGTTATTACGTTGAGCGTTCAGGCTCCGGTCAGTTTCGTTGAGTATCCAGACTCTAGTGATTTCATTGAGCGTTAAAGCTCCGGTCAGTTTCGTTGGGTATCCAGACTCCGGTTATTACGTTGAGCGTTCAGGCTCCGGTCCTTTTTGTTGAGTATCCAGTCCGGTTATTACGTTAAGCATTCAGGCTTCGGTCATTTTTGTTGAGTCTCTAGACTCCGGTTATTACATTTTGTGTTCAAACTCTGATTAGTTTTGTTGAGAATCTAGACTCCGATTATTACGTTGAGCGTTCAGGCTCCGGTCAGTTTTGTTGGGTATCCAGACTCCGGTTATTACGTTGTGCATTAAGGCTCCGATGATTTTCGTTGAGTATTCAGACTCTGGTTATTCCGTTGAGCGTTCAGGCTCCGGTTAGTTTCGTTAGGCATCCAGACTCCGGTTATTACGTATAATGTCCAGGCTCTGGTAAATTTTGTTGAGTATCTAGACTCCGGTCATTATGTTGAGCGTTCAGGCTCCGGTCATTTTCGTTGAGTATCCAGACACTGGTTATTAAGTTGAGTGTTCAGCCTCCGGTCAGTTTCGTTGGGTATCCAGACTCCGGTTATTACGTTGAGCGTTCAGGCTCCGGTCAGTATCGTTGGGTATCCAGACTCTGGTTATTACATTGAGCGTTCAGGCTCCGGTCAGTTTTGTTGAGTATCCAGACTCCAGTTATTACGTTGAGCGTTCACGCTCCGGTCATTTTCGTTGAGTATCCAAACTCCAGTTATTACATTGAGCGTTCAGGCTCCGGTCAGTTTCGTTGAGTATCCAGACTCTGGTTATTAAGTTTAGCGTTCAGGCTACGTTCAGGTGTGTTGGGTATCCAGACTCTGATTATTACATTGATCATTCAGGCTCCGGTCAGTTTTGTTGATTATCAAGACTCCGGTTATTACGTTGAGCACTCACGCTCCAGTTATTTTTGTTGAGTATCCAAACTCCGGTTATTAAGTTGAGCGTTCAGGCTTCGGTCATTTTCTTTGAGTATCCAGCCTCCGGTTATTATATTGAGCGTTTAGGCTCCAATCATTTTCGTTGAGTATCCAGACTCCTGTTATTACGTTGAGCGTTCAGGCTCCAGTCAGTTTCGTTGAGTATCCAGACTCTGGTTATTAAGTTGAGCGTTCAGGCTTCGGTCATTTTCTTTGAGTATCCAGACTCCGGTTATTACGTTGAGCGTTCAGGCTCCGGTCATTTTCGTTGAGTATCCAGACTCCTGTTATTACGTTGAGCGTTCAGGCTCCGGTCAGTTTCGTTGAGTATCCAGACTCCGGTTATTACATTGAGCATTCAGGCTCCGATGCTTTTCGTTGAGTATCCAGACTCCGGTTATTCCGTTGAGTGTTCAGGCTCCAGTTAGTTTCGCTAGGTATCCAGACTCCAGTTATTATGTATAGCGTCTATGCTCTGGTAAGTTTTGTTGAGTATCTAGACTCCAGTCATTACGTTGAGTGTACAGGCTCCGGCCATTTTTGTTGAGTATCCAGACTCTAGTCATTACGTTGAGCGTTCAGGCTCCGGTCATTTTCGTTGAGTATCTAGACTCCGGTCATTCTGTTGAGCGTTCAGGCTCCTCTCAGTTTCGTTGAGTATCCAGACTCCGGTTATTAAGTTGAGCATTCAGGCTCCGGTCATTTTTGTTGAGTATCCAGACTCCGGTTATTACATTGAGCGTTCAGGCTCCGGTCATTACGTTGATCGTTCAGGTTCCGGTCAGTTTCGTTGAGTATCCAGACTCCAGTTATTACATTGAGAGTTCAGGCTCTGGTCAGTTTCGTTGGGCATCCAGACTCCGGTTATTAAGTTGAGCGTTAAGGCTCCGGTCAGTTTCGTTGAGTATCCAGAATCCGGTTATTACGTTGAGCGTTCAGACTTCGGTCAGTTTCGTTTAGTATCCAAACTCCGGTTATTACGTTGAACGTTCAGGCTCCGGTCATTTTCTTTGAGTATCCAGACTCCAGTTATTACGTTGAGCGTTCAGGCTCCGGTCATTTTCGTTGAGTATCCAGACTCTGGTTATTACGTTGAGTGTTCAGGCTCCGGTCAGTTTCATTGAGTATCCAGACACTATTTATTACGTTGAGCTTTCACGCTCCGGTCAGTTTCGTTGGGTATCTAGACTCTGGTTATTACGTTGAGCGTTTAGGCTCCGGTCATTTTTGTTGAGTCTCCATTCCGGTTATTACGTTGAGCATTCAGGCTCCGGTCATTTTTGTTGAGTCTCCAGACTCCGCTTATTACGTTTTGTGTTCAAACTCTGATTAGTTTCATTGAGAATCTAGACTCCAATTATTACGTTGAGTGTTCAGGCTCTTGTCAGTTTCGTTGGGTATCCAGACTCCGGTTATAACATTGAGCGTTAAGGCTCCGGTCATTTTTGTTGAGTATCCAGACTCCGGTTATTACGTTGAGCGTTCATGCTTCGGTCAGTTTCGTTTAGTATCCAAACTCCGGTTATTACGTTGAGCGTTCAGGCTCCGATCATTTTCTTTGAGTATCCAACTCCAGTTATTACGTTGAGCGTTCAAGCTCCAGTCATTTTCGTTGAGTATCCAGACTCTGGTTATTACGTTGAGCGTTCAGGCTCTGGTCAGTTTCGTTGAGTATCCAGACTTCGGTTATTACATTGAGCACTCACGCTTCGGTCTGTTTCCTTGGGTATCCAGACTCCGGTTATTACGTTGAGCGTTCAGGCTCCAGTCGTTTTTGTTGAGTATCCAAACTCCGGTTATTAAGTTGAGCATTCAGGCCCCGGTCATTTTCTTTGAGTATCCAGACTCCGGTTATTATGTTGAACATTCAGGCTCCGGTCATTTTCATTAAGTATCCAACCTCTGGTTATTACGTTGAGGGTTCAGGCTCCGGTCAGTTTCATTGAGTATCCAGACTCTGGTTATTAAGTTGAGCGTTCAGGCTCCGGTCAATTTCGTTGGGTATCCAGACTCCGGTTATTACGTTCAGCGTTCAGGCTCCGGTCAGTTTCGTTGAGTATCCAGACTCCAGTTATTACGTTGAGCGTTCACGTTCCGGTCTGTTTTGTTGGGTATCCAGACACCAGTTATTAAGTTGAGCGTTCAGGCTCCGGTCATTTTTGTTGAGTCTCCAGTCCGGTTATTACGTTGAGCATTCAGGCTCCGGTCATTTTTGTTGTGTCTCCAGACTCCGCTTATTACGTTTTGTGTTCAAACTCAGATTAGTTTCGTTGAGAATCTAGACTCTGATTATTACGTTGAGCGTTCAGGCTCTGGTCAGTTTCGTTGGGTATCCAGACTACGGTTATTACGTTGTGCATTCAGGCTCCGGTGATTTTCGTTGAGTATCCAGACTCTGGTTATTCTGTTGAGCGTTCAGGCTCCGGTTAGTTTCGTTAGGTATCCAGACTCCGGTTATTACGTATAGCGTCCAGGCTCGGGTAAGTTTCGTTGAGTATATAGACTCCGATTATTACGTTGAGCATTCAGGTTCCGGTCAGTTTCGTTGGGTATCCAGACTTCGGTTATTCCGTTGAGCATTCAGGCTCCAGTGATTTTCTTTGAGTATCCTGACTCTGGTTATTACGTTGAGCGTTCAGGCTCAGGTTAGTTTTGTTAGGCATCCAGACTCCGGTTATTACGTATAGCGTCCATGCTCTGGTAAGTTTTGTTGAGTATCTAGACTCCGATTATTATGTTGAGTGTACAAGCTCCGGTCGTTTTTGTTGAGTATCCAGACTCCGGTCATGACGTTGAGCGTTCAGGCTCCGGTCATTTTCGTTGAGTATCCAGACTTTGGTCATTCTGTTGAGGGTTCATGCTCCGGTCAGTTTCATTGAGCATCCAGACTCCGGTTATTAAGTTGAGCATTCAGGCTTCGGTCATTTTTGTTGAGTATCCAGACTCCGGTTATTAAGTTTAGCGTTCAGGCTCCATTCAGGTGTGTTGGGTATCCAGACTCCGATTATTAAATTGAGCATTCAGGCTCCGGTCAGTTTCGTTGATTATCCAGACTCCAGTTATTACGTTGAGCACTCACGCTCCGGTTATTTTTGATGAGTATCCAAACTCCGGTTATTAAGTTGAGCGTTCAGGCTTCGGTGATTTTCTTTGAGTATCCAGACTCCGGTTATTACGTTGAGCGTTCAGGCTCCGGTCATTTTCATTGAGTATCCAGACTCCTGTTATTACGTTGAGCGTTCAGGCTCCGGTCAGTTTTGTTGAGTATCCAGACTCTGGTTATTAAGTTGAGCGTTCAGGTTGCGGTCAGGTTCGTTGAGTATCCAGACTCCGGTTATAACGTTAGGCGTTCAGACTTCGGTCAGTTTCGTTTAGTATCCAAACTCCGGTTATTATGTTGAGCGTTCAGGCTCCGGTCATTTTCTTTGAGTATCCAGACTCCAGTAATTACGTTGAGCGTTCAGGCTCCGGTCATTTTCGTTGAGTATCCAGACTCTGGTTATTACGTTGAGCGTTCAGGCTCCGGTCAGTTTCGTTGAGTATCCAGACTCCGGTTATTAAGTTTAGCGTTCAGGCTCCGTTCAGTTTCGTTGGGTATCCATACTCCGGTTATTACGTTGAGCGTTCCGGCTTCGGTCAGTTTCGTTGATTATCTAGACTCCGGTTATTACGTTGAGCACTCACGCTCCGGTCAGTTTCCTTGGGTATCCAGACTCCGGTTATTACGTTGAGCGTTCAGGCTCCGGTCATTTTTGTTGAGTATCTGGACTCTGGTTATTACGTTGAGCGTTCAGGTTCCGGTCAATTTCGTTGAGTATCCAAACTTCGGTTATTAAGTTGAGCGTTCAGGCTCTGGTCATTTTCGTTGAGTATCCAGACTCTGGTTATTACGTTGAGCGTTCAGGCTCCGGTCAGTTTCGTTGAGTATCCAGACTCCGGTTATTAAGTTGAGCGTTCAGGCTCCGGTCAATTTCGTTGGGTATCCAGACTCCGGTTATTACGTTGAGTGTTCAGGCTCCGGTCAGTTTCGTTGAGTATCCAGACACCATTTATTACGTTGAGCATTCACGCTCCGGTCAGTTTCGTTGGGTATCCAGACTCCGGTTATTACGTTGAGCGTTCAGGCTCCGGTCATTTTTGTTGAGTCTCCAGTCCGGTTATTACGTTGAGCATTCAGGCTCCGGTCATTTTTGTTGAGTCTCCAGACTCCTCTTGTTATGTTTTGTGTTCAAACTCTGATTAGTTTCATTGAGAATCTAGACTCCGATTATTACGTTGAGCGTTCAGCCTCTGGTCAGTTTCGTTGGGTATCCAGACTCCGGTTATTACATTGAGCGTTAAGGCTCCGGTCATTTTTGTTGAGTATCCAGACTCCGGTTATTACGTTGAGCGTTCATGCTTCGGTCAGTTTTGTTTAGTATCCAAACTTCGGTTATTATGTTGAGCGTTTAAGCTCCGATCATTTTCTTTGAGTATCCAAACTCCAGTTATTATGTTGAGGGTTCAAGCTCCAGTCATTTTTGTTGAGTATCCAGACTCTGGTTATTACGTTGAGCGTTCAGGCTCTGGTCAGTTTCGTTGAGTATCCAGACTCCGGTTATTAAGTTTAGCATTCAGGCTCCGTTCAGTTTCGTTGGGTATCCAGACTCCGGTTATTAAGTTGAGCGTTCAGGCTCCAGTCAATTTCGTGGGGTATCCAGACTCCGGTTATTACGTTGAGTGTTCAGGCTCCGGTCAGTTTCGTTGAGTATCCAGACACCATTTATTACGTTGAGCGTTCACGCTCCGGTCAGTTTCGTTGGGTATCCAGACTCCGGTTAATACGTTGAGCGTTCAGGCTCCGGTCATTTTTGTTGAGTCTCCAGTCCGGTTATTTTGTTGAGCATTCAGGCTCCGGTAATTTTTGTTGAGTCTCCAGACTCCGCTTGTTACGTTTTGTGTTCAAACTCTGATTAGTTTCATTGAGAATCTAGACTCCGATTATTACGTTGAGCGTTCAGGCTCTGGTCAGTTTCGTTGGGTATCCAGACTCCGGTTATTACATTGACCGTTAAGGCTCCGGTCATTTTTGTTGAGTATCCAGACTCCGATTATTACGTTTAGCGTTCATGCTTTGGTCAGTTTTGTTTAGTATCCAAACTCCGGTTATTACGTTGAGCGTTCAAGCTCCGATCATTTTCTTTGAGTATCCAAACTCCAGTTATTACGTTGAGGGTTCAAGCTCCAGTCATTTTTGTTGAGTATCCAGACTCTGGTTATTACGTTGAGCGTTCAGGCTCTGGTCAGTTTCGTTGAGTATCCAGACTCCGGTTATTAAGTTTAGCATTCAGGCTCCGTTCAGTTTCGTTGGGTATCCAGACTCCAGTTATTACGTTGAGCGTTCAGGCTCCGGTCAGTTTCGTTGATTATCCAGACTCCGGTTATTACATTGAGCACTCACGCTCCGGTCAGTTTCCTTGGGTATCCAGACTCCGGTTATTACGTTGAGCGTTCAGGCTCCGGTCGTTTTAGTTTAGTATCCAGACTCTGGTTATTACGTTGAGCGTTCAGGTTCCGGTCAAATTCGTTGAGTATCCAAACTCCGGTTATTAAGTTGAGCATTCAGGCTCCGGTCATTTTCTTTGAGTATCCAGACTCCGGTTATTATGTTGAACATTCAGGCTCCGGTCATTTTCGTTGAGTATCCAAACTCTGGTTATTACGTTGAGCGTTCAGGCTCCGGTCAGTTTCATTGAGTATCCAGACTCCGGTTATTAAGTTGAGCGTTCAGGCTCCGGTCATTTTTGTTGAGTCTCTAGTCCGGTTATTACGTTGAGAATTCAGGCTCCGGTCATTTTTGTTGAGTCTCCAGACTCCGCCTGTTACGTTTTGTGTTCAAACTCTGATTAGTTTCGTTGAGAATCTAGATTCCGATTATTACGTTGAGCGTTCAGGCTCCGGTCATTTTTGTTGACTCTCCAGTCCGGTTATTACGTTGAGCATTCAGGCTCCGATCATTTTTGTTGTGTCTCCAGACTCCGCTTATTACGTTTTGTGTTCAAACTCAGATTAGTTTCATTGAGAATCTAGACTCTGATTATTACGTTGAGCGTTCAGGCTCTGGTCAGTTTCGTTGGGTATCCAGACTACGGTTATTACGTTGTGCATTCAGGCTCCGGTGATTTTCGTTGAGTATCCAGACTCTGGTTATTCCGTTCAGCGTTCAGGCTCCGGTTAGTTTCGTTAGGTATCCAGACTCCGGTTATTACGTATAGCGTCCAGGCTCTTGTAAGTTTCGTTGAGTATATAGACTCCGATTATTACGTTGAGCATTCAGGTTCCGGTCAGTTTCTTTGGGTATCCAGACTCCGGTAATTACGTTGAGCATTCAGGCTCCGGTGATTTTCTTTGAGTATCTAAACTCTGGTCATTACGTTGATCGTTCAGGTTCCGGTCAGTTTCGTTGAGTATCCAGACTCCAGTTATTACGTTGAGCGTTCAGGCTCTGGTCAGTTTCGTTGGGCATCCAGACTCCGGTTATTAAATTGAGCGTTAAGGCTCCGGTCAGTTTCATTGAGTATCCAGACTCCGGTTATTACGTTGAGCGTTCAGACTTTGGTCAATTTCGTTTAGTATCCAAACTCCGGTTATTACGTTGAACGTTCAGGCTCCGGTCATTTTCTTTGAGTATCCAGACTCCAGTTATTACGTTGAGCGTTCAGGCTCCGGTCATTTTCGTTGAGTATCCAGACTCCGGTTATTACGTTGAGTGTTCAGGCTCCGGTCAGTTTCGTTGAGTATCCAGACACTATTTATTACGTTGAGCTTTCACGCTCCGGTCAGTTTCGTTGGGTATCCAGACTCCGGTTATTACGTTGAGCGTTCAGGCTCCGGTCATTTTTGTTGAGTCTCCAGTCCGGTTATTACGTTGAGCATTCAGGCTTCGGTCATTTTTGTTGAGTCTCCAGACTCCGCTTATTACGTTTTGTGTTCAAACTCTGATTAGTTTCGTTGAGAATCTAGACTCCGATTATTACGTTGAGTGTTCAGGCTCTGGTCAGTTTCGTTGGGTATCCAGACTCCGGTTATTACATTGAGCGTTAAGGCTCCGGTCATTTTTGTTGAGTATCCAGACTCCGGTTATTACGTTGAGCGTTCATGCTTTGGTCAGTTTCGTTTAGTATCCAAACTCCGGTTATTACATTGAGCGTTCAGGCTCCAATCATTTTCTTTGAGTATCCAACTCCAGTTATTACGTTGAGCGTTCAAGCTCCATTCATTTTCGTTGAGTATCCAAACTCTGGTTATTACGTTGAGCGTTCAGGCTCTGGTCAGTTTCGTTGAGTATCCAGACTCCGGTTATTACATTGAGCACTCATGCTCCGGTCAGTTTCCTTGGGTATCCAGACTCCGCTTATTACATTGAGCATTCAGGTTCCAGTCGTTTTTGTTGAGTATCCAAACTCTGGTTATTAAGTTGAGCATTCAGGCCCCAGTCATTTTCTTTGAGTATCCAGACTCCGGTTATTATGTTGAACATTCAGGCTCCGGTCATTTTCATTGAGTATCCAAACTCTGGTTATTACGTTGAGCGTTCAGGCTCCGGTCAGTTTCATTGAGTATCCAGACTCCGGTTATTAAGTTGAGCGTTCAGGCTCCGGTCATTTTTGTTGAGTCTCTAGTCCGGTTATTACGTTGAGAATTCAGGCTCCGGTCATTTTTGTTGAGTCTCCAGACTCCGCTTGTTACGTTTTGTGTTCAAACTCTGATTAGTTTCGTTGAGAATCTAGATTCCGATTATTACGTTGAGCGTTCAGGCTCCGGTCATTTTTGTTGACTCTCCAGTCCGGTTATTACGTTGAGCATTCAGGCTCCGATCATTTTTGTTGTGTCTCCAGACTCCGCTTATTACGTTTTGTGTTCAAACTCAGATTAGTTTCGTTGAGAATCTAGACTCTGATTATTACGTTGAGCGTTCACGCTCTGGTCAGTTTTGTTGGGTATCCAGACTACGGTTATTACGTTGTGCATTCAGGCTCCGGTGATTTTCGTTGAGTATCCAGACTCTGGTTATTCCGTTCAGCGTTCAGGCTCTGGTTAGTTTCGTTAGGTATCCAGACTCCGGTTATTACGTATAGCGTCCAGGCTCTTGTAAGTTTCGTTGAGTATATAGACTCCGATTATTACGTTGAGCATTCAGGTTCCGGTCAGTTTCTTTGGGTATCCAGACTCCGGTTATTACGTTGAGCATTCAGGCTCCGGTGATTTTCTTTGAGTATCTAAAATCTGGTCATTACGTTGATCGTTCAGGTTCCGGTCAGTTTCGTTGAGTATCCAGACTCCAGTTATTACGTTGAGCGTTCAGGCTCTGGTCAGTTTCGTTGGGCATCCAGACTCCGGTTATTAAATTGAGCGTTAAGGCTCCGGTCAGTTTCGTTGAGTATCCAGACTCCGGTTATTACGTTGAGCGTTCAGACTTCGGTCAATTTCGTTTAGTATCCAAACTCCGGTTATTACGTTGAACGTTCAGGCTCCGGTCATTTTCTTTGAGTATCCAGACTCCAGTTATTACGTTGAGCGTTCAGGCTCCGGTCATTTTCGTTGAGTATCCAGACTCCGGTTATTACGTTGAGTGTTCAGGCTCCGGTCAGTTTCGTTGAGTATCCAGACACTATTTATTACGTTGAGCGTTCAGGCTCCGGTCATTTTTGTTGAGTCTCCAGTCCGGTTATTACGTTGAGCATTCAGGCTTCGGTCATTTTTGTTGAGTCTCCAGACTCCGCTTATTACGTTTTGTGTTCAAACTCTGATTAGTTTCGTTGAGAATCTAGACTCCGATTATTACGTTAAGTGTTCAGGCTCTGGTCAGTTTCGTTGGGTATCCAGACTCCGGTTATTACATTGAGCGTTAAGGCTCCGGTCATTTTTGTTGAGTATCCAGACTCCGGTTATTACGTTGAGCGTTCATGCTTCGGTCAGTTTCGTTTAGTATCCAAACTCCGGTTATTACATTGAGCGTTCAGGCTCTGATCATTTTCTTTGAGTATCCAACTCCAGTTATTACGTTGAGCGTTCAAGCTCCAGTCATTTTCGTTGAGTATCCAAACTCTGGTTATTACGTTGAGCGTTCAGGCTCTGGTCAGTTTCGTTGAGTATCCAGACTCCGGTTATTACATTGAGCACTCATGCTCCGGTCAGTTTCCTTGGGTATCCAGACTCCGGTTATTACATTGAGCGTTCAGGTTCCAGTCGTTTTTGTTGAGTATCCAAACTCTGGTTATTAAGTTGAGCATTCAGGCCCCGGTCATTTTCTTTGAGTATCCAGACTCCGGTTATTATGTTGAACATTCAGGCTCCGGTCATTTTCATTGAGTATCCAACCTCTGGTTATTACGTTGAGGGTTCAGGCTCCGGTCAGTTTCATTGAGTATCCAGACTCTGGCTATTAAGTTTAGCGTTCAGGCTCCGGTCAATTTCGTTGGGCCAGACTCCGGTTATTACATTGAGCGTTCAGGCTCCGGTCAGTTTCGTTGAGTATCCAGACTCCAGTTATTACGTTGAGCGTTCACGTTCCGGTCTGTTTTGTTGGGTATCCAGACTCCAGTTATTACGTTGAGCGTTCAGGCTCCGGTCATTTTTGTTGAGTCTCCAGTCCGGTTATTACGTTGAGCATTCAGGCTCCGGTCATTTTTGTTGTGTCTCCAGACTCCGCTTATTACGTTTTGTGTTCAAACTCAGGTTAGTTTCGTTGAGAATCGAGACTCTGATTATTACGTTGAGCGTTCAGGCTCTGGTCAGTTTCGTTGGGTATCCAGACTACGGTTATTACGTTGTGCATTCAGGCTCCGGTGATTTTCGTTTAGTATCCAGACTCTGGTTATTCCGTTGAGCGTTCAGGCTCCGGTTAGTTTCGTTAGGTATCCAGACTCCGGTTATGACGTATAGCGTCCAGGCTCTGGTAAGTTTCGTTGAGTATATAGACTCCGATTATTACGTTGAGCATTCAGGTTCCGGTCAATTTAGTAGGGTATCCAGACTCCGGTTATTACGTTGAGCATTCAGACTCCGATGATTTTCTTTGAGTATCCAGACTCAGGTTATTCCGTTGAGCGTTCAGGCTCCGGTTAGTTTCGTTAGGCATCCAGACTCCGGTTATTACGTATAGCGTCCATGCTCTGGTAAGTTTTGTTGAGTATCTAGACTCCGGTTATTACGTTGAGTGTACAGGCTCCGGTCGTTTTTGTTGAGTATCCAGACTCCGGTCATGACGTTGAGCGTTCAGGCTCCAGTCATTTTCGTTGAGTATCCAGACTCCGGTCATTCTGTTGAGGGTTCATGCTCCGGTCAGTTCTGTTGAGCATCCAAACTCCGGTTATTAAGTTGAGCATTCAGGCTCCGGTCATTTTTGTTGAGTATCCAGACTCCGGTTATTAAGTTTAGCGTTCAGGATCCATTCAGGTGTGTTGGGTATCCAGACTCCGATTATTAAATTGAGCATTCAGGCTTCGGTTATTACGTTGAGCACTCATGCTCCGGTTATTTTTTATGAGTATCCAAACTCCGGTTATTAAGTTGAGCGTTCAGGCTTCGGTCATTTTCTTTGAGTATCTAGACTCCGGTTATTACGTTGAGCGTTCAGGCTCCGATCATTTTCATTGAGTATCCAGACTCCTGTTATTACGTTGAGCATTCAGGCTGCGGCCAGTTTCGTTGGTTATCCAAACTCCGGTTATTACGTTGAGCGTTCAGACTTCGGTTAGTTTCGTTTAGTATCCAAACTCCGGTTATTACGTTGAGCGTTCAGGCTCCGGTCATTTTCTTTGAGTATCCAGACTCCGGTTATTACATTTTGTGTTCAAACTTCGATTAGTTTCTTTGAGAATCTAGACTCCGATTATTATGTTGAGCATTCAGCCTCCGGTCAGTTTCGTTAGGTATCCAGACTCCGGTTATTACGTTGAGCATTCAGGCTCCGGTGATTTTCATTGAATATCTAGGCTCCGGTTAGTTTCGTTAGGTATCAAGTCTCCGGTTATTATGTATAGCGTCTATGCTTTGGTAAGTTTTGTTGAGTATCTAGACTCTGGTCATTACGTTGAGTGTATAGGCTTCGGCCATTTTTGTTGAGTATCCAGACTTTAGTCATTACGTTGAGCGTTCAGGCTCCGGTCATTTTCGTTGAGTATCTAGACTCCGGTCATTCAGTTGAGCATTCAGGCTTCTGTCAGTTTCGTTGAGTATCCAGACTCCGGTTATTAAGTTGAGCATTCAGGCTCCGGTCATTTTTGTTGAGTATCCAGACTCCGGTTATTACATTGAGCGTTCAGGCTCCGGTCATTACGTTGATCGTTCAGGCTCCGGTCAGGTTCGTTGAGTATCCAGACTCCAGTTATTACGTTGAGCGTTCAGGCTCTGGTTAGTTTCGTTGGGTATCCAGACTCCGGCTATTACATTGAGCGTTAAGGCTCTGGTCATTTTTGT
Source organism: Lathyrus sativus (assembly GCA_963859935.3). Taxonomy (NCBI): domain Eukaryota; kingdom Viridiplantae; phylum Streptophyta; class Magnoliopsida; order Fabales; family Fabaceae; genus Lathyrus; species Lathyrus sativus. The sequence goes on from CAWUDS030000112.1 coordinate 752,534, forward strand.
TGAGTATCCAGACTCCGGTTATTACGTTGAGCGTTCAGGCTTCGGTCAGTTTCATTTAGTATCCAAACTCCGGTTATTACATTAAGCGTTCAGGCTCCGGTCATTTTCTTTGAGTATCCAGACTCCAGTTATTACGTTGAGCGTTCAGGCTCCGGTCATTTTTGTTAAGTATCCAGACTCTGGTTATTACGTTTAGCGTTCAGGCTCCGGTCAGTTTCGTTGAGTATCCAGACTCCGGTTATTAAGTTTAGCGTTCAGGCTCCGTTCAGTTTCGTTGGGTATCTAGACTCCGGTTATTACGTTGAGCGTTCATGGCTCCGGTCATTTTTGTTGATTATCCAGACTCCGGTTATTACCTTGAGCACTCACGCTCCGGTCAAGTTCCTTGGGTATCCAGACTCCGGTTATTACGTTGAGCGTTCAGGCTCCGGTCATTTTTGTTGAGTATCCAGACTCCGATTATTACATTGAGCGTTCAGGTTCCGGTCAATTTCGTTGAGTATCCAAACTCCAGTTAATAAGTTGAGCGTTCAGGGTCCGGTCATTTTCTTTGAGTATCCAGACTCCGGTTATTATGTTGAGCATTCAGGCTCCGGTCATTTTCATTGAGTATCCAGACTCTGGTTATTACGTTGAGCGTTCAGGCTCCGGTCAGTTTCGTTGAGTATCCAGACTCCGGTTATTAAGCTGAGCGTTCAGGCTCCGGTCAATTTCGTTGGGTATCCAGACTCCGGTTATTACGTTGAGCGTTAATGCTCCGATCATTTTTGTTGAGTATCTAGACTCCGGTTATTACGTTGAGCGTTCAGGCTCCTGTCAGTTTCGTTTAGTATCCAAACTCCGGTTATTAAGTTGAGCATTCAGGCTCCGGTCATTTTCTTTGAGTATCCAGACTCCGGTTATTACGTTGAGCGTTCAGGCTCTGGTCATTTTCGTTGAGTATCTAGACTCCGGTTATTACGTTGAATGTTCAAGCTCCGGTCAGTTTCGTTGAGTATACAGACTCTGGTTATTAAGTATAGCATTCAAGCTCCGTTCAGTTTCGTTGGGTATCCAGACTCCGGTTTTTACGTTGAGCGTTCAGGCTCCGGTCAGTTTCGTTGATTATCCAGACTCTGGTTATTACGTTGAGCACTCACGCTCCGGTCAGTTTCGTTGGGTATCCAGACTCCGGTTATTACGTTGAGCGTTCAGGCTCCAGTTATTTTTGTTTAGTATCCAGACTCCAGTTATTACGTTGAGCGTTCAGGTTCCTGTCAATTTCGTTGAGTATCCAAACTCCGGTTATTAAGTTGAGCGTTCAGGCCCCGGTCATTTTCTTTGAGTATCCAGACTTCGGTTATTATGTTGAGCGTTCAGGCTCTGGTCATTTTCGTTGAGTATCCAGACTCTGGTTATTACGTTGAGCGTTCAGGCTCCGGTCAGTTTCGTTGAGTATCTAGACTCCGGTTATTAAGTTGAGCGCTCAGGCTCCGGTCAGTTTCGTTGGGTATCCAGACTCCGGTTATTACGTTGACGTTCAGGCTCTGGTCAGTTTCGTTGAGTATCCAGACTCCAGTTATTACGTGGAGCGTTCACGCTTCGGTCAGTTTCGTTGGGTATCCAGACTCCGGTTATTACGTTGAGCGTTCAGGCTCCGGTCATTTTTATTGAGTATCCAGTCCAGTTATTACGTTGAGCATTCAGGCTTCGGTCATTTTTGTTGAGTCTCTAGACTCCGGTTATTACATTTTGTGTTCAAACTCTGATTAGTTTTGTTAAGAATCTAGACTCGGATTATTACGTTGAGCGTTCAGGCGCCGATCAGTTTTTTTGGGTATCCAGACTCCGGTTATTACGTTGTGCATTAAGGCTCCGGTGATTTTCGTTGAGTATTCAGACTCAGATTATTCCGTTGAGCGTTCAGGCTCCGGTTAGTTTCGTTAGGTATCCAGACTTCGGTTATTATGTACAGCGTCTATGCTCTGGTAAATTTTGTTGAGTATCTAGACTCCGGTCATTACGTTGAGTTTACAGGCTCCGACAATTTTTGTTGAGTAACCAGACTCTAGTCATTACATTGAGCGTTCAGGCTCCGGTCATTTTCGTTGAGTATCTAGACTCCGGTCATTCTGTTGAGCGTTCAGGCTCTTGTTAGTTTTGTTGAGTATCCAGACTCCGGTTATTAAGTTGAGCATTTAGGCTCCGGTCATATTTGTTGAGTATCAAGACTCTGGTTATTACATTGAGCATTCAGGCTCCGGTCATTACGTTGATCGTTCAGGCTCCGGTCAGTTTCGTTGAGTATCCAGACTTCAGTTATTACGTTGAGCGTTCAGGCTCTGGTCAGTTTCGTTGGGTATCCAGACTCCGGTTATTACATTGAGCGTTAAGGCTCCGGTCATTTTTGTTGAGTATCCAAACTCCGGTTATTACGTTGAGCGTTCAGGCTTTCGGTCAGTTTCGTTTAGTATCCAAACTCCTATTATTACGTTGAGCGTTCAGGCTCCGGTCATTTTCTTTGAGTATCCAGACTCCAGTTATTACGTTGAGCGTTCAGGCTCCGGTCATTTTCGTTGAGTATCCAGACTCTGGTTATTACATTGAGCGTTCAGGCTCTGGTCAGTTTCGTTGAGTATCGAGACTCCGGTTATTAAGTTTAGCGTTCAGGCTCCGTTCAGTTTCGTTGGGTATCCAGACTCCATTTATTACGTTGAGCGTTCAGGCTCCGGTCAGTTTCGTTGATTATCCACACTCTGGTTATTACGTTGAGCACTCACGCTCCGGTCAGTTTCCTTGGGTATCCAAACTCTGGTTATTACATTGAGCGTTCAGGCTCCGGTAATTTTTGTTGAGTATCCAGACTCTGGTTATTACGTTGAGCCTTCAGGTTCCAGTCAATTTCGTAGAGTATCCAAACTCCGGTTATTAAGTTAAGCATTCAGGCTCCGGTCATTTTCTTTGAGTATCCGGAATCCGGTTATTATGTTGAACATTCAGGCTTCGGTCAGTTTCGTTGAGTATCCAGACTCCGGTTATTAAGTTGAGCATTCAGGCTCCGGTCAATTTCGTTGGGTATCCAGACTCCGGTTATTATGTTGAGCGTTCAGGCTCCAGTCAGTTTCGTTGAGTATCCAGACTCCAGTTATTACGTTGAGCGTTCAGGCTCCGGTCAGTTTCGTTGGGTATCCAGACTCCGGTTATTACGTTGAGCGTTCAGGCTCCAGTCATTTTTGTTGAGTCTCCAGTTCGGTTATTACGTTGAGCATTCAGGCTCCGATCATTTTTGTTGAGTCTCCAGACTTCGCTTATTACGTTTTGTGTTCAAACTCTGATTAGTTTCGTTGAGAATCTAGACTCCGATTATTACGTTGAGCGTTTAGGCTCCGGTCAGTTTCGTTGGGTATCTAGACTCCGGTTATTACGTTGTGCATTCAGGCTCCGGTGATTTTCGTTGAGTATCCAGACTCTGGTTATTCCGTTGAACTTTCACGTTCCGGTTAGTTTTGTTAGGTATCCAGACGCCGGTTATTACATATAGCGTCCAGGCTCTGGTAAGTTTCGTTGAGTATATAGACTCCGATTTTTACGTTGAGCATTCAGGCTCCGGTCAGTTTCGTTGGGTATCCAGACTCCGGTTATTACATTGAGCATTTAGGCTCCGGTTAGTTTCGTTAGGCATCCAGACTCCGTTTATTACGTATAGCGTCCATGCTCTGGTATGTTTTGTTGAGTATCTAGACTCCGGTCATTACATTGAGTGTACAGGCTCCCATCATTTTTGTTGAGTATCCAGACTTCGGTCATGACGTTGAGCGTTCAGGCTCCGGTCATTTTCGTTGGGTATCCAGATTCCGGTTATTAAGTTAAGCATTCAGGCTTCGGTCATTTTTGTTGAGTATCCAGACTCCGGTTATTAAGTTTAGCGTTCAGGCTCCGTTCAGGTGTGTTGGGTATCCAGACTTCGATTATTACATTGAGCATTCAGGCTCCGGTCAGTTTCGTTGATTATCCAGACTCCGGTTATTAGGTTGAGCACTCACGCTCCAGTAATTTTTGTTGAGTATCCAAACTCCGGTTATTAAGTTGAGCGTTCAGGCTTCGGTCATTTTCTTTGAGTATGCAGACTCCGGTTATTACGTTGAGCGTTCAGGCTCCGGTCATTTTCGTTGAGTATACAGACTCCAGTTATTACGTTGAGCGTTCACGCTCCGGTCAGTTTCGTTGGGTATCCAGACTCCGGTTATTACGTTGAGCGTTCAGGCTCCGGTCAGTTTCGTTAGGTATCCAGACTCCGGTTATTACGTTGAGCGTTCAGGCTCCGGTCAGTTTCGTTAGGTATCCAGACTCCGGTTATTCCGTTGAGAGTTCAGGCTCCGGTTAGTTTCGTTAGGCATCCAGACTCCGGTTATTACATTGAGCGTTCAGGTTCCGGTCAATTTCGTTGAGTATCCAAACTCCAGTTAATAAGTTGAGCGTTCAGGGTCCGGTCATTTTCTTTGAGTATCTAGACTCCGGTTATTATGTTGAGCATTCAGGCTCCGGTCATTTTCATTGAGTATCCAGACTCTGGTTATTACGTTGAGCGTTCAGGCTCCGGTCATTTTTGTTGAGTATCCAGACTCCGATTATTACATTGAGCGTTCAGGTTCCGGTCAATTTCGTTGAGTATCCAAACTCCAGTTAATAAGTTGAGCGTTCAGGGTCCGGTCATTTTCTTTGAGTATCCAGACTCCGGTTATTATGTTGAGCATTCAGGCTCCGGTCATTTTCATTGAGTATCCAGACTCTGGTTATTACGTTGAGCGTTCAGGCTCCGGTCAGTTTCGTTGAGTATCCAGACTCCGGTTATTAAGCTGAGCGTTCAGGCTCCGGTCAATTTCGTTGGGTATCCAGACTCCGGTTATTACGTTGAGCGTTAATGCTCCGATCATTTTTGTTGAGTATCTAGACTCCGGTTATTACGTTGAGCGTTCAGGCTCCTGTCAGTTTCGTTTAGTATCCAAACTCCGGTTATTAAGTTGAGCATTCAGGCTCCGGTCATTTTCTTTGAGTATCCAGACTCCGGTTATTACGTTGAGCGTTCAGGCTCTGGTCATTTTCGTTGAGTATCTAGACTCCGGTTATTACGTTGAATGTTCAAGCTCCGGTCAGTTTCGTTGAGTATACAGACTCTGGTTATTAAGTATAGCATTCAAGCTCCGTTCAGTTTCGTTGGGTATCCAGACTCCGGTTTTTACGTTGAGCGTTCAGGCTCCGGTCAGTTTCGTTGATTATCCAGACTCTGGTTATTACGTTGAGCACTCACGCTCCGGTCAGTTTCGTTGGGTATCCAGACTCCGGTTATTACGTTGAGCGTTCAGGCTCCAGTTATTTTTGTTTAGTATCCAGACTCCAGTTATTACGTTGAGCGTTCAGGTTCCTGTCAATTTCGTTGAGTATCCAAACTCCGGTTATTAAGTTGAGCGTTCAGGCCCCGGTCATTTTCTTTGAGTATCCAGACTTCGGTTATTATGTTGAGCGTTCAGGCTCTGGTCATTTTCGTTGAGTATCCAGACTCTGGTTATTACGTTGAGCGTTCAGGCTCCGGTCAGTTTCGTTGAGTATCTAGACTCCGGTTATTAAGTTGAGCGCTCAGGCTCCGGTCAGTTTCGTTGGGTATCCAGACTCCGGTTATTACGTTGACGTTCAGGCTCTGGTCAGTTTCGTTGAGTATCCAGACTCCAGTTATTACGTGGAGCGTTCACGCTTCGGTCAGTTTCGTTGGGTATCCAGACTCCGGTTATTACGTTGAGCGTTCAGGCTCCGGTCATTTTTATTGAGTATCCAGTCCAGTTATTACGTTGAGCATTCAGGCTTCGGTCATTTTTGTTGAGTCTCTAGACTCCGGTTATTACATTTTGTGTTCAAACTCTGATTAGTTTTGTTAAGAATCTAGACTCCGATTATTACGTTGAGCGTTCAGGCGCCGATCAGTTTTTTTGGGTATCCAGACTCCGGTTATTACGTTGTGCATTAAGGCTCCGGTGATTTTCGTTGAGTATTCAGACTCAGATTATTCCGTTGAGCGTTCAGGCTCCGGTTAGTTTCGTTAGGTATCCAGACTTCGGTTATTATGTACAGCGTCTATGCTCTGGTAAATTTTGTTGAGTATCTAGACTCCGGTCATTACGTTGAGTTTACAGGCTCCGACAATTTTTGTTGAGTAACCAGACTCTAGTCATTACATTGAGCGTTCAGGCTCCGGTCATTTTCGTTGAGTATCTAGACTCCGGTCATTCTGTTGAGCGTTCAGGCTCTTGTTAGTTTTGTTGAGTATCCAGACTCCGGTTATTAAGTTGAGCATTTAGGCTCCGGTCATATTTGTTGAGTATCAAGACTCTGGTTATTACATTGAGCATTCAGGCTCCGGTCATTACGTTGATCGTTCAGGCTCCGGTCAGTTTCGTTGAGTATCCAGACTTCAGTTATTACGTTGAGCGTTCAGGCTCTGGTCAGTTTCGTTGGGTATCCAGACTCCGGTTATTACATTGAGCGTTAAGGCTCCGGTCATTTTTGTTGAGTATCCAAACTCCGGTTATTACGTTGAGCGTTCAGGCTTTCGGTCAGTTTCGTTTAGTATCCAAACTCCTATTATTACGTTGAGCGTTCAGGCTCCGGTCATTTTCTTTGAGTATCCAGACTCCAGTTATTACGTTGAGCGTTCAGGCTCCGGTCATTTTCGTTGAGTATCCAGACTCTGGTTATTACATTGAGCGTTCAGGCTCTGGTCAGTTTCGTTGAGTATCGAGACTCCGGTTATTAAGTTTAGCGTTCAGGCTCCGTTCAGTTTCGTTGGGTATCCAGACTCCATTTATTACGTTGAGCGTTCAGGCTCCGGTCAGTTTCGTTGATTATCCACACTCTGGTTATTACGTTGAGCACTCACGCTCCGGTCAGTATCCTTGGGTATCCAAACTCTGGTTATTACATTGAGCGTTCAGGCTCCGGTAATTTTTGTTGAGTATCCAGACTCTGGTTATTACGTTGAGCCTTCAGGTTCCAGTCAATTTCGTAGAGTATCCAAACTCCGGTTATTAAGTTAAGCATTCAGGCTCCGGTCATTTTCTTTGAGTATCCGGAATCCGGTTATTATGTTGAACATTCAGGCTTCGGTCAGTTTCGTTGAGTATCCAGACTCCGGTTATTAAGTTGAGCATTCAGGCTCCGGTCAATTTCGTTGGGTATCCAGACTCCGGTTATTATGTTGAGCGTTCAGGCTCCAGTCAGTTTCGTTGAGTATCCAGACTCCAGTTATTACGTTGAGCGTTCAGGCTCCGGTCAGTTTCGTTGGGTATCCAGACTCCGGTTATTACGTTGAGCGTTCAGGCTCCAGTCATTTTTGTTGAGTCTCCAGTTCGGTTATTACGTTGAGCATTCAGGCTCCGATCATTTTTGTTGAGTCTCCAGACTTCGCTTATTACGTTTTGTGTTCAAACTCTGATTAGTTTCGTTGAGAATCTAGACTCCGATTATTACGTTGAGCGTTTAGGCTCCGGTCAGTTTCGTTGGGTATCTAGACTCCGGTTATTACGTTGTGCATTCAGGCTCCGGTGATTTTCGTTGAGTATCCAGACTCTGGTTATTCCGTTGAACTTTCACGTTCCGGTTAGTTTTGTTAGGTATCCAGACGCCGGTTATTACATATAGCGTCCAGGCTCTGGTAAGTTTCGTTGAGTATATAGACTCCGATTTTTACGTTGAGCATTCAGGCTCCGGTCAGTTTCGTTGGGTATCCAGACTCCGGTTATTACATTGAGCATTTAGGCTCCGGTTAGTTTCGTTAGGCATCCAGACTCCGTTTATTACGTATAGCGTCCATGCTCTGGTATGTTTTGTTGAGTATCTAGACTCCGGTCATTACATTGAGTGTACAGGCTCCCATCATTTTTGTTGAGTATCCAGACTTCGGTCATGATGTTGAGCGTTCAGGCTCCGGTCATTTTCGTTGGGTATCCAGATTCCGGTTATTAAGTTAAGCATTCAGGCTTCGGTCATTTTTGTTGAGTATCCAGACTCCGGTTATTAAGTTTAGCGTTCAGGCTCCGTTCAGGTGTGTTGGGTATCCAGACTTCGATTATTACATTGAGCATTCAGGCTCCGGTCAGTTTCGTTGATTATCCAGACTCCGGTTATTAGGTTGAGCACTCACGCTCCAGTAATTTTTGTTGAGTATCCAAACTCCGGTTATTAAGTTGAGCGTTCAGGCTTCGGTCATTTTCTTTGAGTATGCAGACTCCGGTTATTACGTTGAGCGTTCAGGCTCCGGTCATTTTCGTTGAGTATACAGACTCCAGTTATTACGTTGAGCGTTCACGCTCCGGTCAGTTTCGTTGGGTATCCAGACTCCGGTTATTACGTTGAGCGTTCAGGCTCCGGTCAGTTTCGTTAGGTATCCAGACTCCGGTTATTACGTTGAGCGTTCAGGCTCCGGTCAGTTTCGTTAGGTATCCAGACTCCGGTTATTCCGTTGAGAGTTCAGGCTCCGGTTAGTTTCGTTAGGCATCCAGACTCCGGTTATTACGTATAACATCCATGTTCTGGTAAGTTTTGTTGAGTATCTAGACTCCGGTCATTACGTTAGTGTACAGGCTCCGGTCATTTTTGTTGAGTATCCAAACTCCGGTCATGACGTTGAGCGTTCAGGCTCCGGTCATTTTCGTTGAGTATCCAGACTCCAGTCATTCTGTTGAGGGTTCATCCTCCGGTCAGTTTCGTTGAGCATCCAGACTCCGGTTATTAAGTTGAGCATTCAGGGTCCGGTTATTTTTGTTGAGTATCCAGACTCCGGTTATTAAGTTTAGTGTTCAGGCTCCGTTCAGGTGGGTTGGGTATCCAGACTTCGATTATTACATTGAGCATTCAGGCTCCGGTCAGTTTCGTTGATTATCCAGACTCCGGTTATTAAGTTGAGCACTCACGCTCCGGTTATTTTTGTTGAGTATCCAAACTCCGGTTATTAAGTTGAGCGTTCAGGCTTCGGTCATTTTCGTTGAGTATCCAGACTCCGGTTATTACGTTGAGCGATCAGACTCCGGTCAATTTCGTTGAGTATCCAGACTCCTGTTATTACGTTGAGCGTTCAGGCTCCGGTCAGTTTCGTTGAGTATCCAGACTTTGGTTATTAAGTTGAGCGTTCAGGCTCCGGTCAATTTCGTTGGGTATCCAGACTCCGGTTATTACGTTTAGCGTTCAGGCTCCGGTCATTTTTGTTGAGTATCCAGTCCGATTATTACGTTGAGCATTCAGGCTCCAGTCATTTTTGTTGAGTCTCCAGACTCCGGTTATTACATTTTGTGTTCAAACTCTGATTAGTTTCTTTGAGAATCTAGACTCTGATTATTATGTTGAGCGTTCAGGCTCCGGTCAGTTTTGTTAGGTATCCAGACTCCGGTTATTACGTTATGCATTCAGGTTCCGTGATTTTCGTTGAGTATCCAGACTCCGGTTATTCCGTTGAGCGTTCAGGCTCCGGTTAGTTTCGTTAGGCATCCAGGCTCCGGTTATTATGTATAGCGTCTATGCTCTGGTAAGTTTTGTTGAGTATCTAGACTTCGGTCATTACGTTGAGTGTACAGGCTCCAGCCATTTTTGTTGAGTATCCAGACTCTATTCATTACGTTGAGCGTTCAGGCTCCGGTCATTTTAGTTGAGTATCTAGACTCCGGTCATTCTGTTGAGCGTTCAGGCTCCTGTCAGTTTCGTTAAGTATCCAGACTCCGGTTATTAAGTTGAGCATTCAGGGTCTGGTCATTTTTGTGTATTATCCAGACTCCGGTTATTACATTGAGCGTTCAGGCTCTGGTCATTACATTGATCGTTCAGGCTCCGGTCAGTTTCGTTGAGTATCCAGACTCCAATTATTACGTTGAGCGTTCAGGCTCTGGTCAGTTTCGTTGGGTATCCAGACTCCGGTTATTACATTGAGCGTTAAGGCTCCGGTCATTTTTGTTGAGTATCCAGACTCCGGTTATTACGTTGAGCGTTTAGGCTTCGGTCAGTTTCGTTTAGTATACAAACTCCGGTTATTACGTTGAGCGTTCAGGCTCCGGTCATTTTCTTTGATTATCCAGACTCCAGTTACTACGTTGAGCGTTCAGGCTCCGGTCATTTTCGTTGAGTATCCAAACTCTGGTTATTACGTTGAGCATTCAGGCTCCGGTCAGTTTCGTTGAGTATCCAAACTCCGGTTATTAAGTTTAGCGTTCATGCTCCGTTCAGTTTCGGTGATTATCCACACTCCGGTTATTACGTTGAGCACTCACGCTCCGGTCATTTTCCTTGGGTATCCAGACTCCGGTTATTACGTTGAGCGTTAAGGCTCCGGTCATTTTTGTTGAGTATCCAGACTCTGGTTATTACGTTGAGCGTTCAAGTTCAGGTCAATTTCGTTGAGTATCCAAACTCCGGTTATTAAGTTGAGCGTTCAGGCTCCGGTCATTTTTTTGAGTATCCAGACTCCGGTTATTATGTTGAGCATTCAAGCTCCGGTCATTTTCGTTGAGTATCCAGACTCTGGTTATTACGTTGAGCGTTCAGGCTCCGGTCAGTTTCGTTGAGTATCCAGACTCTGGTTATTAAGTTGAGCGTTCAGGCTCCGTTCAATTTCGTTGGGTATCCAGACTCCGGTTATTACGTTGGGCATTCAGGCTCCGGTCAGTTTCGTTGAGTATCCAGACTCCAGTTATTACATTGAGCGTTCACGCTCCGATCAGTTTTGTTGGGTATCCAGACTCCGGTTATTACGTCGAGCGTTCAGGCTCTGGTCATTTTTGTTGAGTCTTCAGTCCGGTTATTACATTGAGCATTCAGGCTCCGGTCATTTTTGTTGAGTCTCCAGACTCCGCTTATTACGTTTTGTGTTCAAACTCTGATTAGTTTCGTTGAGAATCTAGACTCCGATTATTACATTGAGCGTTCAGGCTCCGGTCAGTTTTGTTGGGTATCCAGACTCCGGTTATAACGTTGTGCATTCAGGCTCCGGTGGTTTTCGTTGAGTATCCAGACTCTGGTTATTCCGTTGAGCGTTCAGGCTCTTGTTTGTTTCGTTAGGTATCCAGACTCTGATTATTACGTATAGCGTCCAGGCTCTGGTAAGTTTCGTTGAGTATATAGACTCTGATTATTACGTTGAGCGTTTTGGCTTCGGTCAGTTTCGTTGGGTATCCAGACTCCGGTTATTACGTTGAGCATTCAGGCTCCAGTGATTTTCTTTGAGTATCCAGACTCTGGTTATTCCGTTGAGCGTTCAGGCTCCGGTTAGTTTCGTTAGGCATCCAGACTCCGGTTATTACGTATAGCGTCCATGCTCTTGTAAGTTTTTTTGAGTATCTAGACTCTGGTCATTACGTTGAGTGTACATGCTCCGGTCATTTTTGTTAAGTATCCAAACTCCGGTCATGACGTTGAGCGTTCAGGCTCCAGTCATTTTCGTTTAGTATCTAGACTTCGGTCATTCTGTTGAGGGCTCATGCTCAGGTCAGTTTCGTTGAGCATCCAGACTCCGGTTATTAAGTTGAGCATTCAGGCTCCGGTCATTTTTGTTTAGTATCCAGACTCCGGTTATTAAGTTTAGCGTTCAGGCTCCATTCAGGTGTGTTGGGTATCCAGACTCCGATTATTACATTGAGCATTCAGGCTCCGGTCAGGTTCGTTGAGTATCCAGACTCCGGTTATTACGTTGAGCGATCAGACTCCGCTCAATTTCGTTGAGTATCCAGACTCCTGTTATTACGTTGAGCGTTCAGGCTCCGGTCAGTTTCGTTGAGTATCCAGACTCTGGTTATTAAGTTGAGCGTTCAGGCTCCGGTCAGTTTCGTTGGGTATCCAGACTCCGGTTATTACGTTTAGCGTTCAGGCTCCGGTCATTTTTGTTGAGTATCCAGTCCGATTATTACGTTGAGCATTCAGGCTCCGGTCATTTTTGTTGAGTCTCCAGACTCCGGTTATTACATTTTGTAATCAAACTCCGATTATTATGTTGAGCGTTCAGGCTCCGGTCAGTTTCGTTAGGTATCCAGACTCCGGTTATTACGTTATGCATTCAGGTTTCGTGATTTTCGTTGAGTATCCAGACTCCGGTTATTCCGTTGAGCGTTCAGGCTCCGGTTAGTTTCGTTAGGTATCCAGGCTCCGGTTATTATGTATAGCGTCTATGCTCTGGTAAGTTTTGTTGAGTATCTAGACTCCGGTCATTACGTTGAGTGTACAGGCTCCAGCCATTTTTGTTGAGTATCCAGACTCTATTCAATACGTTGAGCGTTCAGGCTCCGGTCATTTTAGTTGAGTATCTAGACTCCGGTCATTCTGTTGAGCGTTCAGGCTCCTGTCAGTTTCGTTGAGTATCCAGACTCCGGTTATTAAGTTGAGCATTCAGGGTCCGGTCATTTTTCTGTAGTATCCAGACTCCGGTTATTACATTAAGCATTCAGGCTCTGGTCATTACATTGATCGTTCAGGCTCCGGTCAGTTTCGTTGAGTATCCAGACTCCAATTATTACGTTGAGCGTTCACGCTCTGGTCAGTTTCGTTGGGTATCCAGACTCCGGTTATTACATTGAGCGTTAAGGCTCCGGTCATTTTTGTTGAGTATCCAGTCCGATTATTACGTTGAGCATTCAGGCTCCGGTCATTTTTGTTGAGTCTCCAGACTCCGGTTATTACATTTTGTGTTCAAACTCCGATTAGTTTCTTTGAGAATCTAGACTCTGATTATTATGTTGAGCGTTCAGGCTCCGGTCAGTTTCGTTAGGTATCCAGACTCCGGTTATTACGTTATGCATTCAGGTTCCGTGATTTTCGTTGAGTATCCAGACTCCGGTTATTCCGTTGAGCGTTCAGGCTCCGGTTAGTTTCATTAGGTATCCAGGCTCCGGTTATTATGTATAGCGTCTATGCTCTGGTAAGTTTTGTTGAGTATCTAGACTCTGGTCATTACGTTGAGTGTACAGGCTCCAGCCATTTTTGTTGAGTATCCAGACTCTATTCAATACGTTGAGCGTTCAGGCTCCGGTCATTTTAGTTGAGTATCTAGACTCCGGTCATTCTGTTGAGCGTTCAGGCTCCTGTCAGTTTCGTTGAGTATCCAGACTCCGGTTATTAAGTTGAGCATTCAGGGTCCGGTCATTTTTGTGTAGTATCCAGACTCCGGTTATTACATTGAGCATTCAGGCTCTGGTCATTACATTGATCGTTCAGGCTCCGGTCAGTTTCGTTGAGTATCCAGACTCCAATTATTACGTTGAGCGTTCAGGCTCTGGTCAGTTTCGTTTGGTATCCAGACTCTGGTTATTACATTGAGCGTTAAGGCTCCGGTCATTTTTGTTGAGTATCCAGACTCCGGTTATTACGTTGAGCGTTTAGGCTTCGGTCAGTTTCGTTTAGTATACAAACTCCGGTTATTACGTTGAGCGTTCAGGCTCCGGTCATTTTCTTTGAGTATCCAGACTCCAGTTACTACGTTGAGCGTTCAGGCTCCGGTCATTTTCGTTGAGTATCCAGACTCTGGTTATTACGTTGAGCATTCAGGCTCCGGTCAGTTTCGTTGAGTATCCAGACTCTGGTTATTAAGTTTAGCGTTCATGCTCCATTCAGTTTCGTTGATTATCCACACTCCGGTTATTACGTTGAGCACTCATGCTCCGGTCATTTTCCTTGGGTATCCAGACTCCGGTTATTACGTTGAGCGTTAAGGCTCCGGTCATTTTTGTTGAGTATCCAGACTCTGGTTATTACGTTGAGCGTTCAAGTTCAGGTCAATTTCGTTGAGTATCCAAACTCCGGTTATTAAGTTGAGCGTTCAGGCTCCGGTCATTTTTTTGAGTATCCAGACTCCGGTTATTATGTTGAGCATTCAGGCTCCAGTCGTTTTCGTTGAGTATCCAGACTCTGGTTATTACGTTGAGCATTCAGGCTCCGGTCAGTTTCGTTGATTATCCAGACTCTGGTTATTAAGTTGAGCGTTCAGGCTCCGGTCAATTTCGTTGGGTATCCAGACTCCGGTTATTACGTTGGGCATTCAGGCTTCGGTCAGTTTCGTTGAGTATCCAGACTCCAGTTATTACATTGAGTGTTCACGCTCCGATCAGTTTTGTTGGGTATCCAGACTCCGGTTATTACGTCGAGCGTTCAGGCTCTGGTCATTTTTGTTGAGTCTCCAGTCCGGTTATTACATTGAGTATTCAGGCTCCGGTCATTTTTGTTGAGTCTCCAGACTCCGCTTATTACGTTTTGTGTTCAAACTCTGATTAGTTTCGTTGAGAATCTAGACTCCGATTATTACATTGAGCGTTCAGGCTCTGGTCAGTTTTGTTGGGTATCCAGACTCCGGTTATAACGTTGTGCATTCAGGCTCCGGTGATTTTCGTTGAGTATCCAGACTCTGGTTATTCCGTTGAGCGTTCAGGCTCTTGTTTGTTTCGTTAGGTATCCAGACTCTTGTTATTACGTATAGCGTCCAGGCTCTGGTAAGTTTCGTTGAGTATATAGACTCCGATTATTACATTGAGCGTTTTGGCTTCGGTAAGTTTCGTTGGGTATCCAGACTCCGGTTATTACGTTGAGCATTCAGGCTCCGGTGATTTTCTTTGAGTATCCAGACTCTGGTTATTCCGTTGAGCGTTCAGGCTCCGGTTAGTTTCGTTAGGCATCCAGACTCCGGTTATTACGTATAGCGTCCATGCTCTTGTAAGTTTTGTTGAGTATCTAGACTCCGGTCATTACGTTGAGTGTACATGCTCCGGTCATTTTTGTTGAGTATCCAAACTCCGGTCATGACGTTGAGCGTTCAGGCTCCAGTCATTTTCGTTTAGTATCTAGACTTCGGTCATTCTGTTGAGGGCTCATGCTCTGGTCAGTTTCGTTGAGCATCCAGACTCCGGTTATTAAGTTGAGCATTCAGGCTCCGGTCATTTTTGTTGAGTATCCAGACTCCGGTTATTAAGTTTAGCGTTCAGGCTCCGTCCAGGTGTGTTGGGTATCCAGACTCCGATTATTACATTGAGCATTCAGGCTCCGGTCAGGTTCGTTGATTATCCAGACTCCGGTTATTAGGTTGAACACTCACGCTCCGGTTACTTTTGTTGAGTATCCAAACTCCGGTTATTAAGTTGAGCGTTCAGGCTTCGGTCGTTTTCTTTGAGTATCCAGACTCCGGTTATTAAGTTGAGCGTTCAGGCTCTGGTCATTTTCGTTGGGTATCCAGACTCCGGTTATTACGTTTAGCGTTCAGGTTCCTGTCATTTTTGTTGAGTATCCAGTCTGGTTATTACATTGAGCATTCAGGCTCGGTCATTTTTGTTGAGTCTCCAGACTCCGGTTATTACATTTTGTGTTCAAACTCCGATTAGTTTCTTTGAGAATCTAGACTTCGATTATTATGTTGAGCGTTCAGGCTCCGGTTAGTTTCGTTAGGTATCCAGACTCCGGTTATTACGTTGGGCATTCAGGCTCCGGTGATTTTCATTGAGTATCCAGACTCCGGTTATTCCGTTGAGCGTTCAGGCTCCGGTTAGTATCGTTAGGTATCCAGACTCCGGTTATTATGTATAGCGTCTACGCTCTGGTAAGTTTTGTTGAGTATCTAGACTCCGGTCATTACGTTGAGTGTACAGGCTCCGACCATTTTTGTTGAGTAGCCAGACTCTAGTCATTATGTTGAGCGTTCAGGCTCCGGTCATTTTCGTTGAGTATTTAGACTCCGGTCATTATGTTGAGCGTTTAGGCTCTTGTCAGTTTTGTTGAGTATCCAGACTCCGGTTATTAAGTTGAGCATTCAGGCTCCGGTCATTTTTGTTGAGTATCCAGACTCCGGATATTACATTGAGCGTTCAGGCTCCGGTCATTAGGTTGATCGTTCAGGCTACGGTCAGTTTCGTTGAGTATCCAGACTCCAGTTATTACGTTGAGCATTCAGGCTTTGGTCATTTTCGTTGGGTATCCAGACTCCGGTTATTACATTTAGCGTTAAGGCTCCAGTCATTTTTGTTGAGTATCCAGACTCCGATTATTACGTTGAGCGTTCATGCTTCGGTCAGTTTCGTTTCGTATCCAAACTCCGGTTATTACGTTGAGCGTTCAGGCTCCGGTCATTTTCTATGAGTATCCAGACTCCAGTTATTACGTTGAACGTTCAGGCTTCGGTCAGTTTCGTTGAGTATCCAGACTCCGGTTATTAATTTTAGCGTTCTGGCTCCGTTCAGATTCGATGGGTATCCAGACTCTGGTTATTACGTTGAGCGTTCAGGCTCCGGTCAGTTTCGTTGATTATCCAGACTCCGGTTATTACGTTGAGCACTCACGCTCCGGTCAGTTTCCTTGGGTATCCAGACTCCGGTTATTACGTTGAGCGTTCAGGCTCCGGTCATTTTTGTTGAATATCCAGACTCCGGTTATTACGTTGAGCATTTAGGTTCCGGTCAGTTTCGTTGGGTATCCAGACTCCGGTTATTACGTTTAGCGTTCAGGCTCCGGTCATTTTTGTTGAGTATCCAGTCCGGTTATTACATTGAGCATTCAGGCTCCGGTCTTTTTTGTTGAGTCTCCAGACTCCGGTTATTACATTTTATGTTCAAACTCCGATTAGTTTCTTTGAGAATCTAGACTCCGATTATTATGTTGAGCGTTCAGGCTCCGATCAGTTTCGTTAGGTATCCAGACTCCGGTTATTCCGTTGAGCGTTCAGGCTCTGGTTAGTTTCGTTAGGTATCCAGACTCCGGTTATTATGTATAGCGTCTATGCTCTGGTAAGTTTTGTTGAGTATCTAGACTTCGGTCATTACTTTGAGTGTACAGGCTCCGACCATTTTTGTTGAGTATCCAGACTCTAGTCATTACATTGAGCGTTCAGGCTCCGGTCATTTTCGTTGAGTATCTATACTCCGGTCATTTTGTTAAGCGTTCAGGCTCTTGTCAGTTTCGTTGAGTATCCAGACTCCGGTAATTAAGTTGAGCATTCAGGCTCCGGTCATTTTTGTTGAGTATCCAGACTCCGGATATTACTTTGAGCGTTCAGGCTCCGGTCATTAGGTTGATCGTTCAGGCTCCGGTCAGTTTCGTTGAGTATCCAGACTCCAGTTATTACGTTGAGCGTTCAGGCTTGGGTCAATTTCGTTGGGTATCCAGACTCCGTTATTACATTGAGCGTTAAGGCTCCGGTCATTCTTGTTGAGTATCTAGACTCCGGTTATTACGTTGAGCGTTCAGGCTTCGGTCAGTTTCGTTTAGTATCCAAACTCCGGTTATTACGTTGAGCGTTAAGGCTCCGGTCATTTTCTTTGAGTATCCAGACTCCAGTTATTACGTTGAGTGTTCAGGCTCCGGTCATTTTCGTTGAGTATCCAGACTCTGGTTAGTACGTTGAGCGTTCAGGCTCCGGTCAGTTTCGTTGAGTATCCAGACTCCGGTTATTAAGATTAGCGTTCAGGCTCCGTTCAGATTCGTTGGGTATCCAGA